>CM062619.1:45142322-45501589 GCA_025617555.3 Puccinia polysora | reverse complement strand
ATACTGCCGTATCATACTCCCATCTTAAGATTTAAATTTCAAGCTGAAGAATGCTTCTTTGAATCTGTAGTTTCAATCCCCTACACAATATTTTATTAGATATTTATCACAAAAAGGGCATGATATTAATCAAATTCACCATTAGAAACCTTAAATTTTTCTTTTTTTATGAACCTGCAATTAAAAATAGAGATTTTATGAAATAAACATGCTCCCCTTCTGGTGAATTTAAAAAATAAAATTTTCATAGAAATTGTGTGTTTCAAAAATAAAATCTTGAATTGTTCAATCAACTTCCATCAAAATGAAAAGCATCTCATGCAAACCCCCTTGATAAAAAAAAGAGGAATCAACGCATCATCCATCAAATGTCAAAAATCATCATACCCCACACAAGACCCATAATAATCACACAATCTTCTCAAACTTTTCACTCTGAGAGTTTGAAAGCTAACTCCCCAAATCTATTTAAAATCTTAATAAAGTAGGAAAAAAATCTTCATCCTTTTGTCATTTGATTCAGAATCTTATTTTGAATTGGAACTTTTATAATTGAAAATTTTTTTGCAAAATCTATACTTGGCCTCCAGAATTCAAACCGTCCAAATTTCCATTTATCAAGGGAAATGTTTCCCAATCCTCTCCCAATAAGCTTCCAGAAACTCTTTGTAAATTCTTTTGTATCTTTGATGAAACACATTAAGATCAATCAGAAACATGCAATAGGGTTTATCAGAGTTAAGGAAACCGTCCATTTTTTAATGACGGGTTTCAAACCAAATCCTCCATTTCAAACCTGCCATCAAAAATCAAAAAAACCCACTTAATTCACATCAGACGTTTCAGAGTTACCTGGAAATAATTTTTTTTTGAAGTAAATTATATAAAGGCTTCCACCGCCTGTCCACTTCATACACCCCTGGTTTTCCACCTCCAACCTCCAAAAAATTCTACCTCCAATCTCGTCTGAAAAAAAAAATTGATTCATCCCTCTTCATCTCTTCATCACTACCCTCATCACTTTATCCCTTTCATCACATCAAGCTAACTCTCATTTCATCACTATCCTCATCACTTCATCACTCTCATCCCTTTATTCCTTTCATCACATCCAGCTAACTCTCATTGCATCACCATCCTCATCACTTCATCACTCTCATCACTTTATTGATTTCATCACATCCAAAATCTCATTGCTTTATCCCTCTTGTCACTTCATCACTCTCATCTCTTCCTGTCCTCTTTGCTTCATCAATCTCATCCTCTCATCACTTCATCACTCTCACCACTCAAACGCTCTCATATCCCTTCATCCCTCTTACTCTTTTTAAATGGCCCCTCAGCAATCCTCCCCCGGCAAGTCCACTAAAAAATCCAATGGAACAAAGCAAACATCCCCAGGAACTAAACATCCAACAATCCTCCCCCATCAGCTTCCAAAGGCTCAAGCCAGCTCAAGAGAGCTGATCACATCATCCTGGTAAACTGGCTTAAAATTCCATCCAACTACAATGCTTGCTTTGAATCTAACAATGAAACACAAGTTGGCCAACCTCCATCCTTTAAGGTTAATGCTTATCTCCTGATGGCCAATGAACTCAAGAATAAAACAAAAGGTAGGCTGGGTCTTTCATGCAAACAGATGCAGGAGCGATTCAAGAATTATTGAGCCAAGTACAAAAAGGCCCACTCCATGTTGATCTCCACCGGCTTTGGTATCACTGACTCTGACAAAGCCAAGGGAATCAACTTGGTGGTTGATAAATTGGACTCCATTTGTACTTTTTATATTCAAATGGATGAAATATTTGGAAAGAAGGCAAACATCACCCCTCTAGCTGCTTTTGACGCCCAAAAATCTGATTCAGTTGATGCTGAAGACTTGGCTGGGGATGCTCAGCCTATCAATGAGGACCTTGATGAAACCTTTGCATTTGAGTGGCCCCCATCCAATTCTAAGGAGGATATTCAAACAAAATTGGCTCCAATCACATCTACTTCCGTGTTGATTGATGAGTCAAAACCAACCTTGGACCCCTCACTTACTTCTTTTGATTGCTCTCTTCCTGGGGTAGAAGAACTGTAGAACTTGGCCAATGAGGAGGATTTCATTCCCCTATCACCATTTCTATCAAGATCTGCTCAAGTAAGGAACCAGGTTCTTTTCTATTCTGTCTTGCTAATCCTTACTGATTTAGATTGTAAAAAAACGGGCTCATCCATTCCTGAATGGCCAAAGCCTCAAGCCAATGGGGCGGCCCACATCCCCTTCAAATGAGAGCAATTATGTTCCCACACAAACCTCCTCTGCAAAGGGAAAGAAAAAGGCCTCCAATTTTATCAACATCAACCCCAATAACATTCAAAAGAGGATAAACACTTCAAATTTTTTGGGATTTGAGGAGATCATGGAGAAGCAAGATTCAAGTAAGCCCATTGGATTCTCCTAGCTTTCAAAATAAAGCTCATTCCTATTCCCCTCTGAAAAACAGTTAAATTGCAAATTGAATCTGAAAAATTAAGTTTTAAAAGCAGAAGGGGGATTCTCAACTGGCTATTGATTTTCAAAAGCATAAATCCAAGAGTTTGTCTGAAAAACAAAAATGGGATTCTGAGTGGAAGTTGAAATAGGCTGAGCTAGAATTTCAAAAAGAGGAAAAGGAGAAGGATCAACAGCAAGCACAACTGGAAATGGAGAGGAAACAACTGGCAACAGAAAAAAATTATAAGTGTTCAATGGATTTGGCATACATTGGTAGCAGTAGAACAGTAGATGAATTAAAGCAGATTACTAAAATTCTGGACCTTTAAATATATTTGCTTTTATGAAAAACTTAAAAAGAAAAAAAATCATTTTTGATTACAACAATGCTTAAGACTATTTTTAACCCCACCAATAAAAAAATATTTTTTCTTTTTATTTATATTTTATTTCCTAGATTATATTTTCCCACTCCCCAAGTCTCTGCAAGTGTTTTGAGTGGTTTTGTTGATTTTCATTGACATTTCCATTCTTGTATGAGTGGCACTCTCCACAGCAGGAAAAGTACAGTGCTTGTACTTATTGGCTTCCCAAAACATTTTGACTAAACCTTTTTGCTTGAAATCAATTCCAAAGCCCAGGTCAGGAAAAACAAATTAGCCTTTTGATACTTGATATTCATCTGTGGTTTCAATAAGTTTTCCATTAGATTTCTTGGTTGGAAATGCAAGTAAAAAGGAATACTCAGAGATGTCACCTTTTTCAATGTGAGTTGAGTTGTAAAAAGAGTTGGATGTGAAAGTGACCTGTGGAGAGCAGTCAAAGGGAGTAGGCTGAGAAACAAATTCAAGTGATGAGAAGGAGGGGATGTGTTTGTCCTTCATTATTTTATGGTTTGATTCAAAGGGAAGTCTGGTAAAATTGCAAAAAAAGTTTCCTAAAATTTGGGAGACTTTGTCTTCCTTAAGATTGAGAAAAGCATACTCTTGAGGGGAAGATTGAATGAATGATTTCTTCAAATAGCATCCAAATAACTCAAAGGGGTGCATAGGTTTTCGCCATCCAATTTCCCACATTTTTGCACCCCAAGAGCTTGAGCAACCAACAGTGCTGGAAAAATTTTTTGACTGGTGAAGGAAAGTTGTCACAAATTTGAGGTCCTTCTTGTCTTGGTCAGAAATTTTATCCAATGGGAAAAATTCAATTATTGCAACAAGAACCTTGTGATCAGAATTATTAAGAACAATTACTTTTCCATGGCTGAAGAAATGGAATTTCTTTATTGTCTTCTTGGCATGTTCAAACTCAGAAGTTGAGGGTTTTCAACTGTTCTTTTTTTTTCAGCAGTGATGGCAGGATACAGATCCACAGGTTGTAGTTTCCTTACAGACCATACAACCTTTTTGTTGATGCCCCCCTCTGCAATTTCCAAAGAGATTTCCAATGCCCTCATTTGATCCCTCTTTTGCTTCAAAGCCCTCTGCTTGCTGCCTCTCTTTATATTTTTCACCTCATCTCCTTCCATCTTGTTCCCTCCCAGGCAAATTCTCTGCTTGGGGTGAGGATCAATAAGGGATTCAATTTAGAGTATAACATTGTGAGTGCGGTGGGAGAAGCAATGGAATTGAAGTAAAAGCCATAAAAAAAGGATTACCAAAAAAAAAAGAAAAAGAAAGAAAAAGAAACGTCAGTCACGTGATCACAAAAAAAAATAAAATAAAAATACTGAGCGCAAAGAAATTGGAACCGGCTTATTACCAAAAAAAAATCAGTCATGTCATCACAAAAAAAAAAAAATTACCTGGGTGTGAACAAATTACGCTGGGCTATGGGGGCCAGGGAGGATGGGACCCAGCAGTGAGGGAGGGGGGGGTGGCTTGGTTTGCTGGACTGGAGGGCATTGGGGGGGGGCCTGGCGGAAACCAAGAGGGAGGGGGGGCAAGCGGAAAGCCGGCAGCAGGGGCTGGCAAGCTGGCACAGGGGAGGCAAGAGCAAAAAAAGCAGGGTGCAGGCTTGGAGCAAAGGGGATGGGGGGGTGGTGGGGCTGGAGCAGTGAAGGGGGGGTGGGGCGGGCAATTGAAGAGGGGGGCAAGGGAGCAAGAAAAGGGGGGGAAAGTTAGCAGAGGGTCTGGGTGAGCAAGGGAGCGGGGGGGCAGAGCAAACAAGGGGGGTGGCAGGGCTGGCAAACCAAACAAAGTGGGGGAAAGGGAGAAGAGGGGCCAGGTGAGCAAGGGAGAAGGGGGGGGTATGGTTAGGGAGCAAGGAAGAGGGAGAGGAGGTGAGGGAGCAAGAAAGAGGGAGACAAGGGCAGCAAGGATGGAGGGAAGAGGAGGATGAGGAGGAGGGGGGGAACTTACCTGAGGAAAGAAGAAGTAAGAAGGTGGGGGAGCTAAGGTGGATGGATCAAAGGATCAGTAGCTGTTGATGGGGATGGATGAGGAGGAGGATGAGGAGGAGGGGGGGGACTTACCTGAGGAAAGAAGAAGTAAGAAGGTGGGGGGGCTAAGGTGGATGGATCAAAGTATCAGTAGCTGTTGATGGAGATGGATGAGGCGGAGGAGGGGGGGGGGAGCTTACCAGGGGTGAAAACCAAAGGAGGAGGGGAGGTGGTGGGTGAGTTGGAGGAGGTGGGTGAGGCAGAGGTGGTGGGTGAAGAGAAGGGGTGAGGTGGAGGTGGTGGGCGAGGTTGAGGGGTGAGGTGGAGGGGGTTGGTGAGGGAGAGGAAGGAGTGGACCAACCAGTGGTTTGGTGGGGTGAGGTGGGTGGTTTGGAAGTTTTGATTCTGTTTTTTCTAAGTCCACCTCACCAAAAGAGAGAAAAAAAACCAACTCAGCCTAGGAATCTTGGGTGAACAACCAAAAACAAAAAAATACGGTGAAGGTATTTTTTACCTAATTCAAGATCAAAAATTACTCATCAAAGCAAGCAAGGTTGAGAGGAAGAATCCATTCTATCATAGAAGAAGATGAGGGACAAGATGATATAGGGATGACTTGAGGAAGATCCGCAATATCATCTTCAAATATTTTGTCCCATTCATCTTTGATGTTGGCCAAACAATTGTGAATGATTACACAAGTGATAATCCAGTTGATGAGGAACTTCATGTCTTTGGAGTTTTGAAGCTGGTTTTGCATTTCCCTTAAGCTTGCCCATCTTCCTTTCAGGAATCCTATGGCATTCTCAATCCAATCTTGTGATTGGGCAAGATGATGGTTGAAATTGTTTTTTCCTTGATTGTTGGAAAAAACATTCCAGTATGCTGGAGCCACATATTTCCCACTAGCATAAGCTGAATTGACCAGAAGGTATTGATCTTGGTCAAATTAGTTCTCTGGTTTTTGGGAAATCTGCATCCAATTGAAAACATATGAATCATGACAAGAACCCAGAAGGCCAGCATGGAGGGATATGAACTTCTTGTTGTCATCACAAACAAGTTGTAGGGCCACAGAGTATCTAAATAAACAGATGCAATGTATTTGGTCAGTGTTTGATCAAAAGTTTTATCAAATTCATTGGAAAATAAATTAATCAATTGCCTCTTTGTCCAATCAAAATAGTGGTTTCCATCTAGCTTGGGTTTTTGACTCAAGGGGATGGTGGTTCTTTCAAAAAAACCAATGCAACCAGGAAAGCCTTCAGTCTCAATTACTTGAAATATCTCTTTGCTTTCTTCTTTGGTTGGCCAAGAAAGGACTGAGAAAAAGAAAGATAGGATAGCAATCATGACTCTTTTGGTGTATGAGTCAATTGATCCATAACCAACTGAGAATAGATTTTATAATTGATGAATTGCTGCTCCATTTCCATTTGATCCCAATCTAAAAAGAGCAAAAGCCAGTTGGATAGCTGGATAGCTTTGAGGATTCCAAGAATTTTTCTTGAAGATTTTGTTGTCTTCAATCATCTCCAAAAGTTTCATGAATGAAGGCAATAGAGTTTTGAAAAGTTTCTGGAATCTTAAGTTGGGGAGAAGATTAAGCTTTTGCCTTTCATACATATGGTTTTGGAGAGTTTTTCTTCTTGAAACCATGTATTTATTTTTCAATAGAGCATTCAAATCCAACCAAGTTGATTCCAAATTGGATTCTGAATGGCAGTCAAATACTAACAAAAATTCAGTCAGCTTTTTTGCATTTTCAACTTGCTGCTGGGAAGTTTTATGGGACATTTTGAGAAAGATGGTGATTTGATCTGGGTTTATTAGATGATGACAGGATTTTTGTGAAGATGGAGATGTGAATCAATAGAGATGTGAAGCAATGGAGATGTGAAGCAATGGAGATGAGATGTGTGTGATGCAATAGAGATGTGATTGGTATGGATTTACTGAGGTGGAGGTGTGGATGGGTGTTTTGGATGTGATGGACGGTGGATGGATGATGATGCATAAATGGTGGGTTTAATGTGGGGTTTTGTTTTTGAAATCCACCATTTTCATGAAACCTGCCATTTTGAAACACACAAGTTAGGGGGTATGTGTATTTCTGAAAACTGCCATTAAAAATGGCGGGTTTGGTCAAAAAAAATAACAGTTTTCTAATTGCAGGTTTGCTAACTCTGATATGCCCTAACATTTAATAATAATTGTTGATATCCTCAAATAAAACTCTTCATCCAACTTTCCATTGCACTCTTCCAAGCGTGATCAAATTTAAATGGAGAAACTCTTCAAAAATTAGAAAAAAAAAATGAAGGTTTTATATGGAAAGTTTCACTCATATATCACAAGGGTTTATAGGGCTATCCTATAATTATTTTTCTTATTCCTTTCATGGAAAAACAATTAACAATTAAATAATATATATCTGGTAAGAAAGATGCAATTATTTCAAGATTGTATTTCATTTTATTTATGAAACAACCATTCCCTTTGGTCAAAAAATAAAACTTGATGGATACTAATTTTTTGCTTGGAAGAAGAAAAAATCATTTATTTTATTGATGCATTTGATATGGACTGGCTTATTTTTTTTCCAAAATATACTCATTTTCTGCTCACAAACTTTTTGATAAAATCAAGGGGTTTATTTCACCCCATTCTGGCCTCTAAAGTTCATTTGATGGCTCATATATTTTTCAAAAAAGTTAAGATTACACAGAATACTCAGAGCTATTGTTATGATGATAATTATCTACTGAATAACTTGGCTAATTTGGGTGGAAAATATGTTATCCCAGAATACCATAATTTTTCTCCCTGAAATAAAAATCAAACAAGATCAACTATAATCTAGCTAAATCATGTGTGTAAGATTAAAAATTAGCTGTGATCCTTCAAGGCAGATATCAAAGCTAAAAACCAATTAAAATTGGATTCATAGCACTGAATAAATTTTAATTCATATTGATTGGGTTTTTGATGTGTTATTATTTGTGGCCTATTAGTAGAAATAAAAGATGAATGGGAAGAAAAATTTGAAGATTATACTCCCGATACCTCCCCAGCCATTACATTCTCTTCTTGACCATAAATTTCCCTATGATTTTTCTAAAAATTCATCCGGCTCATTTTGAGTTGGGGTTTTTGTGAAATTATTAAAAAAAAAATTAAAAAACAATAAATACAATTCCCAAAATTTCCAGTTTTTTTTTTTGAACTTGGATACCATTTATCTCATAAATTCAATCTCCAGTTTACTTAATAAGCATTCCATGCTCCTGGTAACCACCCCAAATGAACCCCCCTCACAGCCTCACATTACCCTCAAACTTGCACCAAAAACCACCAACTCAACTACCCCAAATTGTCTCCAGCACCCATCCCACCTAACAAAACTCAAAATTCACATTACCAAAACCTCAACATCAAAATATTTTAACAATAAACCCTCTAGAACCACAACCAACTAAAATCCACTACTTCCTGTCAGAAGGCGCTCTAGATACTCCATTGTCCCCCCCCCTTCAGGTGAGTGCATTCTCAAAATAAAACTTTGCCTATTTCTTTATGTTGAATTTCAAGGGAGCTGAATTCCCAAAATGATAATTATAAAAATTAGAAAAGGCTTGATGAAATTTTAAATGAGGCTGATTATCAAATTATCAAGAGCTCAGGCATGAATTATGGTCAATTACTCCATGAGATGTTAACTGTAGAACAGAAAATGCCTGAAGTAAGAGAAGAGTTTTGATAATAAGACATCAATTGCTAATATCAGTAGCTCTATTTTTAATGGAAAGATCAATGGGAAGCAGGAGACCATTATTGAAAGAGTTTTATATTCAATGAAATCAAAGGATCATAAGAATAACATTAGCAGATTTTTTAGGAAGACAGAAGTCTCCAGTTTCAATCAGAGGAGAAATGTGTGCAAAAAGTATTAAAAGTTGAAGTAGCACTTGGATCCAGTTAAACAAAGGTTAGTTAGAAGTAGATGATACAAGTGATTTTTGCTTGATTATCCCAGTGCTTAAATTATCTAAATAAAATGGGCTGATTTATGGTTGAAAAAAATTTAAAAAAATGAAATAAATGAATAATTATACCATAGAATTCAATAATTATCATAGATTTTGAATAATGAACATAGATTTAATTTGGAGATCAACAGATTTTATACTAGGACAACTGGATTTAGGGGCATAGCTTAGGTTTCAAATCTCTTTAAAATCATAAAAAAACAGTAGCAATTTTATTTCTTGAAAATGATTCTAATTATAACATTTATTATCTTAAGATTCAAGAAAAAAATAATAAAATATTTTAAGCATTTTAATATTATTATACAATTTTTATGATTAAAAAATATATCTGATCAAACAAGGAAAGAATCAACCCTTTTTTTTGCTGATAATTTCAGCCTGTTTTTCTTTTCTTTACCACCATTAAATCATCTGGAAGCCCTATAAATTTCATTATCCAATATCTCTCAATCTCTATACTCATACCGCCTCTCATCTTCCAAATTAAATCTTGAAAATAAATTGGGCCTTATTTTAATTTATCTTTTGAAACAATTTCAATTTCAAATCAATATAAATTGCACATGCCCACCCCACATACTTGAGGTGGGGAAATTGATTAGGTGGAAATGTTGCAAAGGGAATATAAAAAAATAAAATGAATCTCAGATTTAGAATCCTATCTTTGAATTTAAAATCTGATGCTTCAAAGAAAGGTGAAAGGTCTGAGGTGGAAGTATTTCAATAAAACTGAGTGTAGCTTTATTTAATAACTTTCTATTCAGAAAGATGCAATAAATTAGAAAAATTAACTAACTGAGGTAAAACTATACAGGGAACATATTTTTGATTTGAAGTTGATCTACAACCTGGTGGGAATGGGTGAGAAAATAAGAAGTGAGTAAGGTCTGCTCTAGTTTGAATGAGGAGGGATAATAAGGAAAGGTTTGAAATTTTGCATCTAAAATCATTTTTTTTTTTCATGAAGGTACAAGCTAAATTGCAAGACTGAGTGTGATGAAAAAAATCATTATGCAAGGGAATGATGGGTAGGGCTAACATGACAAATGGAGGTAATATGATAAATATAACAAAGGTGAGTCAAATTTTGAGATAAAAGGTAATGGATTAAATAATGGGAATTATTTTTTGATCTAGATAATTAATGTGTAATGTGCAAGAACAAGCAAGGTAAAAAATTATTTCCCAAACGTGACTGTAAATGGATTGATGAGTTGATGAAAACCAGTTCAAATTCTGTTGTTAATAATTGATGGAGATGTAAGATATTTAAAGATTAGGCACAGATTTTTCAGACTCAATGAAACTATTCAAGGTTGAACTGAAAAATTTGAGGATTTTTTGAAATTGAAAACTTAGTTTTTGTACAAGGAATGGCCCCCTTTTTTAGCTCCAAAAGTAGTAAGCAGAATGCACTAAGTTTTTAGATTTCTTTTGATTTTCACACTTATTTTTTAAAATTAGATACTAAGTAGAGGAATATATGCTTCAGTAGAATTCAAAAAATAGGCTTGAGTTTCAAAGCAGATAATGAATTTTGTATGATACTGACTTGATAATAAATTTTTTGACCAGAATCATCATTACCACCACCAAAATCATCATCATCATCATCATCATCATCATCATCATCATCATCATCATCATCATCATCATCATCATCATCATCATCATCATCATCATCATCATCATCATCATCATCATCATCATCATCATCATCATCATCATCATCATCATCATCATCATCATCATCATCATCATCATCATCATCATCATCATTTGTATTTTTCCCTGTTGAAAGTGATACACTCTTTTATTTCTTTCAATTTTTAATAGAGTAAAATTGGTAATTCACATCAAAAAAGTGGAAATAAATAAGAAAAAGCGGAAAAATATGTTACAGGAGGAAAAGAAATATGAAAACAGAGAATCTTAAATTTATTTTAAGATTAATCAAGAGGGATTGAAAAAATGTATCATTTGGTCTGGAGGGAATTTTTTTCCATCACATCTTTACCCTTCATTTTGTGAGTAAAATAAGAAACCATCATGGGCTTCCACTCCTCAAGAGCTTCAAGTAGCCAAATAGCAAGTTCAAAACTTTCACCTTTTAGAAAATTTCCAAGTTTTTGTTCTTGATGTATCCATCCATAGCCCATTTTTTGCCATTATTGAGTTTAACCCATGTGGCCAAATTTGAATCTGAAAGAAAATTTTAGACCTTGGGCACACAAGATATGGGGTATTGGTTGGAATAAATGTATTGAGAAGTCTGAATTAATTGGGAAATGAAGGAATGAAATTGTAGGCTGTTTGATTCCTGTTTAAGGAGTTTTTTTTTTCTTTAATCAACTCATCATTATTTTCCAATCAAAAAATGTGAGGGCCCATTTTATGGAGCTTCCTATTTTTCAAAAATGGGTGGGGCTGTTTACATGAAATAAGTGAGTATCCATAAATTAAGGAATGGATAAGAAATTCAATACTAACTCAAGTTGAAGTAGATTGCTTTGAATTTTTGTGTAGTTGGAGATGAGGTAGTCAATCAAGTTTGTCTTCCTCAAGGTTTATAAAATGTTTGAATTCATAATTTCCTCCATAGTTCTCAAATCACTCCCTCATCTGTTTTGATGAAAAATTAGGACTACCTTTTATTTTTTTTATCAAGCTCATCAAAACTTGTCAGTTAAAAATTGACTATGGGAGGTGGATGCTGACCAACCCAACTTTTTTTTCACCCCAAAATCAAGAATTATAGTTTTTGGGAGTCTTGAGTCAGTTGACAAGAATGTGATACTTATCTCTCTTCAGTTGACCAGAACCTTTGGAGGGTGATTGCAAGGGAGCATTGACTGAATTGGGCGTACATACAATCCAAATTTCTTGGGGGGGTTTCCTTTGGGGCTGTTTGGTTAGAAACAGGGAAGAAACAGAGGGGGATGAAGCAAAGAAGTGATGATGTAGGAAGTTAGGCATAGTGATGGTTGATGAGTGGAGATAATTCAATGAAGTGATGAGGGCAGTATGGGAGATGAGTGGGTTGTGAGCAGTGAGGATGGAAGGGGAAGAGAATATCCCTGATGGTGCCATAGATGGGAGCAAGTGGAAAAGAAGTGTGTGGGTAACAGTGTGAATGAGTTCTGATGTGTGGTCAAGGGTGTGAGTATCTTTTTTTTACTATATTCCCCCCCCCCCAAAAAAAAACAAAACAAGCTCATTATTCTGTGGGTAACTCCGACACCCCTCCTGTGAAACACACAAGTGGTTGATGGAAAATTTGAAATGGTGGATTTGGGTGAAACCTGCCATTGAAAAGATTGATGGGTTTGCACACTCTGATACATCCTATCGGGCTTCTGCCAGTTTTCCTCTTCCATCAAAACAATTATCTCATTATTCGCATGTTTCCATTCAAACCACACTTTGCCATCGAGCTTGCACACTGCAAGCCTCACTTTGAGAATCCTTCCCTTCTTTCCCGGAGGATTCTCTTTTGCACCACGTTCATCTTATCCTTGTTCTACCCCCCAAGTACTTGCTTGGGATGGGTGGGTGACCCTATTAGTAATCAGAACTTTTGATCGGTTATCCATCATATCATCCCTTTTCACTCAAGCATGTCGAAAGGATCCGGAACTCTTGCCCTCAATGTCAAAGTCAGTATGAATATTCTGATTCAGGCCGGTGGATATTTGTAAGCTTGGTTTGCAACCTCCAACCTCACCATTGATCTTTTAAATATGTAAATCGGAAGGGTGGTGGTATACCCACTTCTCTTCTCTCGTACGTATGCATTATCATTCGACCTGAGTGCATATCCATCTTTCCTCTCCCTTTCCTACTCCGCAATCCTTCCCCGGCCGTTATCGTTTGGATTTTATCTTGAATACAGTGATTCCAACCGAGCGCAGTCCGACGGTACCGATAAACCTGTCCGAAGTCACCCGACGCCATCTTGCACACCAAGAGTCTTATAAACTTGAGCATCTCCTCTGCCTGGGAAGTGTTCCAGCTGACCTTGAACCAGCCGCCAGCAGAGATTCCTCGGGAAAGCAAGTCCTGAACACCGAGTGGGTGAGCCACGGCGCATGTCATGCACACTCCCCATGCATGATTCCTGAAGCTAATTGTTCATTTCATCCGGCCCATCTCCTCGATCTCAACTCAAAAATATTGATGCTTCCGGCAATCTTTTGATCCGTAAGCCTGCAAGTAACACAAATTCGTCATCACAAGTGACTGCAACTGGGGACCAGCGATTGGGTGATCTCTCCTTCATCGGAAGGTGAGTCAAAACGCTCCCATCAAGAGTGATATTGCATATGTAATCATATCGTTTTGCTATCTCACGAGTAGCCAACATACCGAGCTGTACGTCCCAAGCCTGTGATCGATTCTTGAGTTTTGGTTGGATGTATGCATTGATGTACCTCAAGCAGTCTTCTGGTCAGCCTAGACTTAAAATTCGTTCCGAAAACATTCCATTTTCCAAACAAGCGGCGAACCATAGGGATCCCTTTCTCGCGCAAAAGGTTCCAGTTATTATAATCTGTGCTGTAGGGAGACCACAGAGGTAGGAGAGCCTGTAGGTGAGTTCTGCTTTGGGGGGGGGGGGGCAGCTCGTCTCGATTTAGAAATTACCCACGCCTGGTCTGTAACCTGTAACCTAACCCACAACCGGACTGCTCAGATTCCTGCACCCAACAACATACACACGTACAACTCATTCTACACTACATAGCACCCCGTTATTACTGCTTAACCCAGGTTTCCATTCATCTGCAATTAGATCTTCTTTTATTTTTCGAAGAAAAGGTGGAACTCAGACCCTTTCCACCTGCTCTAACTCCTCCGCTCCAAGTCGATTGCCCCTTTGGTTTAAGTAAGTTCAGTACGATTGCTGTGCATCGCCTGACCTCCCCTCTCTCTGCCTCTGCCTCTCCCTCTTTCTCCTTATACCACTGATCCGTACTCACTCCCACGCCCACTCTGTCTTCGTCTTCCTGAATCAACCAACGATCCTCCTGTCCCAAATGATCTGATCCCTGTGGTTTTATCCTTTGATATCGTCAACATAGCCACCACCATCTTCCTCATCAGCGCTGTGATTTTGTCGGTGAGTTTCATTCAATTCAAGTTGGATGGGATTATAGATCAAAATTGCCGAGTCTTGTCCTGACAAAGGGCTTGCTCCTTTAATTGCTCCTGGCTTCTGTTTAACACTAGGTCATAGCACTTCTTGATACTGATCTTCAAGCTTCCCTCATTGGTTATGGCTATTGATCCGACGTCAGAGGTCGCCCACCCAAATGACAATCAGCAAGTGGACCTAACGAACTCAGCTCAGTCGCAGCCGCACTCAGCCGGCGGTTCCGCTGATAACGAATTGGGTCAGTCTGGTGAGTTGGTTGTGATCATTTCCTGCCCATTTTTCTAGGAAGATCATTCGGCCTTGCCAGATGTTCCTTCTTATCTAAGCCCCATGCTAAACCATTTGGTCAAGTTGATGAACTACGAATGCCATCGGTTCTTAGTTGCTTACCTGGTCCTTCTCCCTCTACAGCTGCCTTCCAACTGTCCATTTTTATTCCCCGGCCGAAATTTTGTCCAGAAGTCAAAGTAGCCACCGCGGAGGCAACCGAGGGATACCAAGATCCAGAGGCGACTTTTATAGAACTCATTTTACCAGTAAACGGACCGGAAACCATTCGTGAACTGCTACAATCAGTTATTGAATCTGCCGAAGGTTGGTGGCTTGGATCTATTGGCTTGGCTAGTGTTGAGTTGGATAAGAATGGGAAACCGGACCCCCAGCAATCCTCAACTAGAACTATCTATGGAGAGTTCGCCGAGTTGTCGTCTGCTTTCCAGTCGGAGAAATTCAAAGATCCCAACGTGAAGCGTGCATTGCTAGCCGTCAACAGTTGAGTTTTTTCCCCATTCACTCGTCGCACCATGAAAATTTCCAAAGCTGGTATCATTACTGAAGTAAGTGAAAACCTCAGTCGATTACACCGAATACACCGCGCGATTACATGTAATAAGGATGCGGGATGTGCTACATGCCCAGGCTCCGGGTCTTTTAATCGGAAATTCCAAACCCCTCCCGACTTACGATCCATCCCAAATTGGTATCGGCGGGGCCATCAGTCTTTTCCCTATCGTGAGGGGAGACCATCGCAGCGATTCCACTGGTTTACTCCCCACCGACCAGATTATTCCCGAAATCGATCAACAGACCAATTCTAGCGCAAATAAAAATAAAAAGAAGAAGAAACCAGCCCAGTCTCCCCAGGTCCCCACTAATGTACCTCAAGCTAACCCAGACCTTCCTATGGAGCAAACAGCGATCGCCAACTTGGCCAATTATCGCTACGATTCAGCCAAACCGTTCGCCGCTTTGGACCCCGTAAGAAAAATTAATACGGAAAGTTGTGGGCCCCATCCCTCCGTTTGTTATCTCAAGTCCTTTGGATTGTCCAATTGGAACCCTCCCCCTCACAATTTTCGTTTGCGAGGTCATTATCTTTATCTTGCTGTGACGACACTCGAAAATGCGACCTACGAACTCACATGTCATACCCGTGGCTTCTACGTCAGCAAGTCTACATCTGGTCATTTCGACCCTTCCCCCTCCACTAGCTCACCAGATTTTATCTACTTTTCAACGCTATCCCATCTGTTTTGTTACTATTCGCCCCTTTTCGTCAAGGGTATCACGACTACGTGGAATCGTGCCTTGAATCCAACTTTTCCTGATTTTTTCACGTCCTTGCCTATCACCAATTGCTTGCCCGCGTTTCCATGGCTCGTCCAACCCGAGAAACCATTTCCTGATGCGATCAGATCTCAGTTAGCCTATCTTATTACGGGTAGCACCACGGCTGAAACTTTACCTCCCGCGCGTGATTGGGCTGACGAATTCGCTCAAGCTCGCGAACTCCCTCGAAAAACGCTGGCTGAGCGCACTTTGAGGGAACGAATCTGGAGTCGGCTCCAATCCGACTTTAGTATGGCTGCTACGCGAGGAGTCATCAGCTGTAGTCGAGGTGAAGTGCCGGCCTTGAACCCTCAAGAGCCAGAGGCCGCTTGGACTTACGTGCTTAACAACATACTCTTCAGTCGAGCAGAAGATCCCATCGGCGCATATGAGCATCTTGGAGGTACTGCCGCTGCCCGTGCAATTGCCAGCAAGGATCTTTACAGTATCAAACATCTTAATCAACTCGATGTCCCTGGCATTTTCACCATGGGTAGTGCAGTCATCGACTACCATGGCAAGCGTTGGATTGCTCAGGGTATGATCCCCGGAATCTTTCGTCCACCTGATCTCGAAGTCGAAAAAGCTCGTCAAGAAAATAGTGCCAAACAAACTGTAACAAACGGGCTACCCTCTCCCGACGATAAGGATGAATCTGACTGGGAAAAAGTCAATGCCTCTGTCCCAGCCACACCCCAACTGAACATCAGCAATTTGAGTGATGAATTCTCGCCTCCTACCACTTACGACATCCTTTATGGTAGCGCTGATATTGAAAAGCCAGAGATGGGCCTACGATCCGATCCCAAATTTCATCGGCTAGCTGCCCATGTCGCCTCCGGTTTCAATTTAGCTGAGCATAATGTTAAAGACGCCAACGGACGGGAGCATTGTCTGTGGCTTAGTGCAGACGTCCACGGTATTCGAGCCACCGATGGAAGATGTTATTTGATAGATTTGTGTGAGCTACTTATCGTTTATCTGATTATCAACATTTCTTCCTTTTGATCGCCGCCTGATGTCTCGCCCCTCTGTTGAAACGTAAAGATCGGATGACACCACCTGATGTATATTTCATCGAAAAGGACATCAATGGACCCATCCTTGATGGCAAAACCCCGACCGACCGACCTACTACCAAACTGAGCCAAGACTTTGCCTTTCCTCATCGGTTTACATTAGTCCGTATGGAAGCAATTTCAGCCTTCAAGCAATACAAGTTTCGCCAGTTTGCCGTTGACCATATCCAAAAGCGTCAGCAAACGCAAAAGTCGCAAGCGTCTCAATCAACCAACACTGTCGGAGAAGGTGGTAAAACTTGTGAGGAATCTAAAGATGAGCTTGGAGAAGAGGTTTTAGTAAATCAAACCCCTCTGGCGGAAGAGAACTCCCAGGAACTTGAAAAAGAGAATTTCAAATTCCGTTTAAATCCCGATGCTTTTGTCGATCGAAAGGATCAGCCTTGGATAGTGCCTCAAGATCAAGAAGACGATTCAGTGGCTCTCGTTAGGGAACTTTCTAAGTTTGTGAGGGAGCAGCTTTTGGCCAACGTTGTTCAAGAATTATCTGAGCTAAAAGGATTGCCTGCAGATGGTAGACGTCTCAGTGATCTGTTACATTCTCATGGTGTTAATATCCGATACCTGGGTCACATTACCCATCGATTGCAGCTAGCCGCCAATGAACCATTGGCGTCTCAACAAAACAAGGAGGATCAACATGTAGTCTTGCAGGCCTCCATCGGTTTGCTACAGAGTGAAATGGCCTTCAGGGCGTCTAAGCACATTTTGAATCGGATGCTGCTAAGTACTTCTGAAACGGAAGCTTGTCACTGTATATCACATTTTTTGAACTGCCTCTTGGGCCAATCACCCGCCATTCCATCATCCGAACCTCATCTTGATCAGTCCGCCCCTTGGCGAACATGTACTCGTCAATCGCTAAGAACTCAACTTACCAGCGAAATTCGCCGCCGATTCCGATATAATTTGCCTTCCTCCTTTTTTTCCCAACGCCTTGCTCGTACCAAGATTCAAATGTTGAGAGAGATTTGTACCCGAATGGGAATTCAGCTTTATTTGCGTGACTACAAGTTATCCCCGCCAGCAGATGTGACCGCCAATGGACATAGCCCGACTGGCAAGGAATCGATCCGGAGCAGCCCTGAGCCCGCACGATATCCCGAAGAACCTGCGCCTGTACTGCAAGGTCAGATGAACTCGACAGATGATGAACATTCACTGGAAGGCGTCACCGTTAGTGATGGCCCTACTAGTGCTACTCCCAAGCTGTCCAAGAAGAAAAAGAAGTCGAAATCCAAGAAAGCGACTTGTGATTCGTCTGGCTCCAATGCTGACGGCCAGACTTTTTCACCAAGCGATATCTTGAACCTACTACCCATTGTTCGCGATTCCACCTGCCGAAGTATTGTCGCAGACGAGCTTTATGCTGAGGGACGGAAAGCATTTGCCACAGGCGATATTGCACTTGGTCAAGAGCTATGCACAGATGCTCTAACGACATACGAACAAGTCTTTGGGTCAATCCATCCGGAAATGTGCCGCCACTGGCACTCCTTGGCGATTCTTTACCACCAGCTGTCTCAACGCGCGTTGGTTGAACTCTCTGAGTACAATGATCGCTTGCTTGAGCTATCCGCGCTTTATCACGCATCGAATAATGAAGAGGATCGTGGTAAGATTAAACAACGCATTGAATCTTATCAACGAGACCGAGAGCCAGAAGCGGTAAGGAACGAGATTGATACATATGTACAATTGGCTGCCAACAATCTTCGCCAGAGTGTGATTGCGGCTGAACGGACGTTAGGATTGGATCACCCAGAGACGATTCAACAATATTCCGATTTATCAGTTATGGAATATCATCTCGGAAATACCGATACCGCCATGAGATATACAAAGCATGCGCTAGATCTTTGGCATTTGGTTTATGGACCCGGCTGCCATCCTGATGCCTCCGCGTCGGTAGTAAGCGATTTCCCTTAAGTAAGGCCTCTCGAAGCTCATCAGTATGCTGAGTTGCTTGATTCGTGTTCAGACCCATGCCGGCGTTCTAGTTCAATCAACCTTGGATCCCACCAAGTCGACGCGAGCTGACTCAATATTCGGACTATCCCAATCGTTAATCGGAAGCTTTTTCGGGACTGATTCCGCAAAGTTTGCCGAAGCAACTTTGATACTATCCCAAATGTTTGCCCAGGGAGGCGAAAAAGAATTAGCGATCAAGTACGGATTGCAAGCAAAAAGACTGTATACCAACCGGTTTGGAGAGGATCATGAACTCACCAAACATGCGAATCAATTGTACGAATCTATTACCCGTTCGATCGAAGCTCAAATCAAAGGCGATGAGGAAAAAAGTGCCCGATTAGCCAAACGACTCGGTTTAGATCCCAAACGAGCCGCTAGTCTACGAGCCAGATTACTTGCCTCGTCTTCCAGTACCCCGGCCGCCGATACGTCACTTTCAAAAAAGACGAATGCCGGATTAGGATTCGTGACTCCTAAAACATCTTTCACGCCGAAAGTTCCTCCTCGAGGTCAGTCAAGTTTTATTGAACTGATCATTTCCCTTCCCCTTCCTTTGATGTCGTTTTAGCAAAAAAAAAAAAAAAAAAAAACAATAGACACAAGTAAAACAGACTTTGGTATTTATATCTTTATACCTTTGACAATTTTTTCTTAGCTCAAAATGGAACGCCAGTCAGTATTGACGAATTGGTGAAGTATATTCAAGGCTCAACGGACGTCAAGGTTTCCAAATCTAATCACAATAACTCGGCTTCAACTAAAATCGGTCGTTAATCCTTACTTGCTAGAAATCCACAGACCGATCCCTTTTTCGCATGTATAGAAGAAAAGGAGTCATAGAATCAAGAAGAAACGAAGCGGCAGAAGCTAACCGCAGGTTGACCCAAAAAGATTGGACGTGATTATAGATTTGTTTTTTTGGTCTTTCTTCGACATCCCTTCTGTCCCGCTTATTGTTTCATACCTGACTTTTCTTGCTGGTTGATACGTAACTCATGTGCACAATCATCTCTCGAACTGCTGAAGACGTTGAGTTTTTTTTGCTGCGGTAACCATATTTCTTTTTCACCTGCCTAAATTCATTTTGTCGATGTCTTCAACGCGTTTACCCATCACCCCCCCTTCCCCTCCTCAATAAATAAATAAATAAATAAATAACGATCATGTGAACGGCACCAAGACGTATTGCCCTAATCAATCTAACCCAATGGAAAGATGCTAAGGAAAAATGTAACCGCCCTCTTTTCCGAATCTGGAAAGTGGCCGAGTTGGTTGTCCATTCCTCCTGGTTTTTACTGGCAGACTTCTTTTTCCTTATCTGCCTCAAACCTCTGATCTTCTTTCTTCCTCCTGAACTTATTAAACCGCGTTTGTTCGTGCATGGATGGGTGGGCACAGATCGTGACTTGAGATCTGTACCTCAACGTCCATCTGCATATGTCGCATAGAAGAGTGACCGATGTTTTTCAAAATGTATCCGTTAAAACCTGCTTGCGAAATTTGTGGACAGTGGTCTCCTTGTTAGATATGTACCGAGTCTTGGATGTGTGATATGTTGAATATAGATGGCCAGTTAGACGTGTAGTGCATAGACCCCAACCCACGCAACACGATGGATAAAACCTAGGTCACCTAAAGGATCATGATGATCAAGCTTTTGTGGTTGGACTTGTTAGTAACCAATGATAAATCTCACACCCTTGAGGACGATTTTTTTCGTGCTTCCTGATTTGTTCTCTCCCTGTGTATATGGCGTGATTCTTGAACTGACGCTTGTAGTAGACCGAAGCCATAAGGTTTATGCCAAGCGTTTTCCACCATGTTGGTGGATGGATTTTGTGGATTGGGTCTCAAGAGTAAAGAACTGATTGAATGAATGAAGATATATATAAAATGATACAATGTGAGCAGTTTGAGTAGGAGGTCTCAATACTCGCATATCTGTCCAGAAAGGTCCTTTGATCATCTTTTAGTTTAAACCTGGCCAAGTCTCACCACAAAGTTTTTGATATCGAAAGGATCTTATGATTATTATTTTCAAATTCTTGTATGTTGGGATGACATCAAAGCCGGTTTTCCATTTGATTTTCAAAATGAGTTTGATTGTCTCTGGTCCTAGAGGTATTGGTATGATTGATGAAGAATAGAATTCAAGAGAGAGAGAGAGAGAGAGAGAATAATTCATCACCAGGGCATAAAAAAAAAAGGTGGCTTGCTTGATTTCATGAAAAAAAGATAAAAAGGAATCAACATTCTCTTTGTTTTCCTTGCCCTTTCTTCTTTTACTCATACTGGGTTCATTGGCTATTTCTATGCTTTCCTTCATCAATTTGGTTGTAAAAAAAATCCAAAGTGTTTTTTGAACAGTTTTTTTTTTTTTTTACAAGTAAGCAATTTGAAAGTGGAATGAATGTATTTCTGAAACAGTTCTTTTGTTGGGGGGGGGGGCAGTGTTAAATTTGCAACACCAGGTTGAAAATGGGTGTGAAAAACTGTTTGCAACCCATTTGAGTTCCCAAACCCTGTTTGAAACCCATTTGAGATGTGAAAAGAGGTTCATGGCTGAAAGAGTTGTGAACAACACTTTTGATCCATTTGGGGCAAAATGGCCCCCAATGGGTAATTTTACGGGGTAATTAGGCGTACCTAGGCAACCAAAACTAAATCTTTGATAATTTGGGAGGCATTAGAACCCCTTCAAAATAATAAAAAAAAAAAATCAATGGAGTTTGGGATCTTTCTTTTTGCCTTTTTAATCATTGTTTTTGATGATTTCAGCTCTCATTGAGTGGAAGGGCAATTTTAAATTTGCAACCCTACACAACCTGTTCATAACTCAAAATGGGTCGTGTGGTGTGGTTTGGAACCCATCTGAGGTGTGAACGGCCATTCACAACCCACATGGGTTGCAAACCACGCCACACAACTCACAAATTTCTATTTTTATTTTTATTTATTTTTAAATTTTTATTTTCAATTTATATTATTTATTTATCTATCTATCTATCTATCTATTTATTGATTGTTTTTCAATTTACTTATATGTTTATTTTATTTGTTTTGTATTTTTGTTTGCAACTTTTTGAGTTGTGAACAGCTTTTCACACCCGTTTTCAACCCCTGGGTTGCAAATTTAACATTGCCCTAAGTGTAAAAAACAATTAAAGAGCTTTCCATATTTTTCTTTTTGATTTTTTAGACGTATTCTTTTACCTTAAAAAATTCATTCAAAAAAACAAAAACAAAAACAAATTTCTCATTTGAGTTTTGCATCCTTTTGTTTGCCTTTTTTTTTGGGGGGGGGGGGAATTCAAGCTCTCAGAAAGTCATTAAAAAAACAAAAGAACTTTCTTATCTTTTTTGTGGAGCTTTTG
Organism: Puccinia polysora; assembly: GCA_025617555.3. Taxonomy (NCBI): domain Eukaryota; kingdom Fungi; phylum Basidiomycota; class Pucciniomycetes; order Pucciniales; family Pucciniaceae; genus Puccinia; species Puccinia polysora. The sequence continues at coordinate 45,479,491 of CM062619.1, read as the reverse complement.
GATGTATTTTTTTACCTTAAGACATTCATTCAAAAAATAAAACAAATCAAAAAAGCCAAATTTCCAAGAAGTTGAATAAACAATCAAAGATATTTTTGATATTTTTTGAAGATTTTTTGGATGTATTATTTTACCTAAAGAAATTCATTCAAAAAATCAAAAAAATCTCATTGCACTTTTGGATCCTTTTTTCTTGCCTTTTTGATTATTTTTTTTTTTTGGTGATTCAAGCTCTCAGTTTATTTTTATTTATTTTAATTGTAATTTTTTTACTTTTTTTTTCACAAGTTGTGTACTGTTGTTCACAACTCAGATGGGTTTCAAACAGCCATGCAGGGCCCAGATGGACTGTGAACTCAAGTTGTGAAGGGCTGTTCACAACTCAGATGGGTTGAAAATGGCTTTTTGCAACTCTGGTGGGTTGCAAACGGCTTTTCAAAACTCAAATGGGTTGGAAACAGCTGTTCACAATTCAGATGGGTTGCAAACCGCGCCACACAACCCATTTTGAGTTGTGAATGGGTTGTGTTGGGTCACAAATTTAACATTGCCCTTTTTTGTTTGATCTCAAATATCAGGGATATATATACATATATATATTTTCACTTGAATATATACATATACATATATATATTTTCACTTGAATGCACAAAAAAAATCACATTTATTACAAGTGGGATCATGGTTTCCAATTCTTTATGTACCACCCTAAAGTTGCATACTTGACTGATTTCCAACTGATTTCTTTTTGTGTTTATCAAAAAAACTTGGGTATTTGAAGTTTCTTTTGAACTCAAATCTCAAATTTTCATCAGATTTACTCCAAACTGAAACTAGACTTTATCCATGAAGTTGTGATGGCTCACAACTCATGAAAACCTTCCAAACTCACAAGCACAATAATTTTCCACCAAATTTGGCACTTTCCAAATTTCAATCAGAGAATCAAAATATTCCCTTCACATTCTGAAGACACACTGCCTCATTCAAAATTAGGAATTTCCACTTTTCCTACCAAGAAAATGTAAAAAATTTCAATCATCAAAAATTATTATGCCCTCAATTCAAGATTTATCCTCATTAAATAATTTATTGGTCCTTTAAGTATCCCAATAATCCATTTTTACCCACTGCTTTCCTGCAAATATTAGGAAATTTTCAAATCAAGACAAATCAAGCCTCAATATTCCATTGCCATTGGATAGTTCAGTTCTGGTAATCTGGTGATGGGTAGTAATTCTCATTGGGCTTGAAATTTTCTTCATCCAAGCTTGGACATAATTCCAGCTCAAAAAACTCATACTCAAATTCTATTCATGGAGTTTGATAGGTACAAGCAAACCACAAACAAACAGTTTTAAAGATGGTTTTAACTCACAAGTGAGGTTACTTGAAGATTTTCTTGCACAAATGATTATAAATGAAGCCATTTTTTAGAAATTATTTTACAAAAATTCTTGATTTCAAGCCAGAAAAAAGATGGTAAAAATAAAAATTATTTAAAAGGCAGTCCAAGTTGGATTCTAGAAAATTTTTAAAAAAAAACATGATTGAAAGGCTCAGGCTGGATAAATTCATCCATTTCAAATTGAGAAATTCAACAATTTCCAATTCAAAAACAAGAAAACAAGAGTTCCAATTGCATGGTTTTATGAGAAAGGCATGATTTCTTTTTTTTTTTTAAAAAAAAAAAAACAAAATAACTGAATGATCCCCAAAGGTGTGCTTGCCCAGCACAGGAAGGCATGCAAAGTCCATTTTGATGTTTTGATCAAATTTCTTAAAAGCTGATTTCCATTGGAATTAGGATTTTTTGCAAAGTTCCTACCAGGAGAAAAGTTGTTTCACCCATTTAACCATCTTTCAGGGCAGGGGGGGGGGTCAAAGGGCTCTTCCATGGCATTTGAGGCTTATTTAATGGCCTCAATCCTTGAAGCTTTAAATTCAAATGAATTACTAGCCTTGGATGGATGACTTCAATATTTGAGGACTTTCAAGTGGTGAAAAACATCACAGACCATTTTTCAAGCCCTTTTCAATGCGGGGGGGGAGGGGGGTTAAATCCCCATTCTTTCTAATTTTCATTGTTATTGTAAATGCTGAAATTGTTACACCAGGCCAGAAGCTCAATTTTCTTGCTTTTGTTGAAATCCAGCAAAGATTTTTTTTTTCATTCAAATTTATTTTATTTATATTGTTTATTCATTTTCTTTGAAGAAGGTCTCAAAATAAATAAGAGAAAAAACAAAAAAAAATCACCAAATAAATAACAGAAAAATGAAAAACAAATCATAAAAAAAATCACATTATGGGCACATCAGAGCTTAAAAATCTGCAATTGGAAAACTCCCATTAGAAATGGTGGTTTTCTGAAATAAAAATACCTCTCAACTGGCATAATTAAAAATGGCAGGTTTCATAAAAATGGAAGTTTTCAAAAATAAAACCTGAAACTTATTCATCTTCATCCATTGACATTCAAGAAAAACACCCACCCCTCAACATCTTCAAAACAATACACAAACCCTTCTCAATCTACATGCATCAAACCCCTATCATCAGTTTCAATCTAGCTCATCTCCATCAGCTCACCTTAAATTGGAATCCAACCTCACTCAATCCCCAATCATCTCATTCCTCATCCTCCACAAGTCTCAAGCCATTCAACTCTCCCACAATAGAACTTAAGATATTCTTGGATCTATTTAATTTGTTTTCAATTGAAAAGAGAAGTTTCAAAGAGTCACACTCATGCCTTCCAAGAATACCATCACCCTTTGCCAGTTGTTTAAAAGGGAAAAATCCTCCTAAAATCTTATTTTCAAGCCAAATGCCCCAAATTTGAGGAAGCTCTTCAGGTAAAAAGAAATTAAAGGATACTTGCTTCACCATGATACTCCCTCTTAAATTCACCAAACTGAATCATTTTTCAATTCCTTTCCTTCTTGTTCCTGAAACAAATTCTCATTACCTGTTTAAGCTAAGTCTGAAATATTTGCAGATCTTTCTGAGTTGTTATTTTCCACAAAATTGATATATTTTTGAACAAGAAAAATTCAAAGAGCAAAGAAATTTTGGGACCATATCTGAGAAATTGAAACCATCCCCAACTATTTGAAAAGGCCAGGAAATCCATGGACCTATGAATCCCAGAAGGGAAGAAGCTAAGCTGAAAACTTTCACAGCCTAATAAACACAATGAAACCAACACATTAACCAAGCCTCCTTAAAAGATTTCTAACAGAGCTAGTGTAAATATAGATGAAATCAATAGCATGGAGCCCATCATCTCATCCTATGAAAAATGTTGAGGCTAAAAAAGAGGCTGTTTCAAAACATCAATAATGCACTAAGTTCACCTATCTCCTCATTAACTCAACTAGAAAATGCTAGGGCATCCATGCACTTATTCTTTAATTTTTTTATCCTTGAAACAACTACCACTTCTACCATGTTTTTCTTTTCTGATTTTTCACCTTCTTTTCTTCCTGTATAATTTAATGCACTTGCTTTGATTTTTCTGCTACCTCTCTCAGGTAAGAGACACCAAATGTTCCATTTTTTCACCTTTTTTCATCAGAAAATAAATTCCCAATTGCAAGCACTTACTCTTCATTCCATTAGTTTCCTGAATAAATGAAAAAATTACTCCTTCTAACCATGAATAAAACAGTGACTCCTTTTTGTAAGAATACCTAAAAGTCTCCCTGTTTTCAACCCTATCTATCCAAATTTTCTATTCTCTGTGCTCATTGAATGGATTGGAAGTTCAACAATAGGTTGGAGTGTGTTTGAAGAGGGGAATTCTTGAGGATCAGGATAAGATGGTGGTGGTTAGATTCAATGGGTCAATATTCTGGTGATGGTTGATGATCTAAATCATTTTCTTTTTTTTATTGATGTATGAAAAATTTCAACACCAAGTAACCCTTTATTTGGATAAATGGGGATTTTGAACATTGAAATGGAAATGGGCCAGGCTAAAATCACACCAAAGAAATTACTAAAATTACACCAATTTTCCAAATTGGCTAGAATTTAGCAATTCTTTTGCTAAAGTGATGCAGAAAGGTTTCATTGGCATTATTAAAGTAATTTATTTACTATAATCATGAAAATTGGCATGCTTTCCCACTCTAAGAAGGTTTTCAGTCTTTTTGAGGTTTAAAATAGTGCCTGGGGTGGAAGAACACACCATTTGATGGTTTTTTTGGGAACCTCAAGGCCTTTGAACATCAATTGGGGCCCTGCAGGGCTACATTAATGCCTCCCGACCCCCTGTGGGGTCTGTCTGGGTTGGAAACTTTTCAAGAATTCAAATATGGAAACCAATTGAGTAAATCTAATTTTTAAAAATTCAAAAATATCATTTTTTTCATGGAATTCAAATATGAACTCAGATTTGAAAAAAGAACTTGATCCAATGTAATAAAAATGAGAAAAATGATGAGAATTCATCTTATTAACACAAAATGGAATATCTCCTGTGGAATTCAAATACCTCTGTAACAAGCATAAAAAACATGAAAAAATTCTAGATACACCTATTTCATGCTAGGAATTAAAAGTTTATGCAATATTTAAGCAAATTTATCATCCAGTACATAGATAATTATAAAATAATATTAAGGAAAATTGTATTGAATAAAAATAAATATTTCTGATGGAATTGAAATAACTTTTTACCAAAAAAAAAAAAAGCTACATATATCTATTTCATGAAGTGAATTAAGATATGCTGAAATATTAAAACATAAGCTTCATAAAGTAAAAAAAAAAAGAAAAATTAAATATGAAAATTTGATTTCTTTGAGTAAGAGTGGAGATTTTGAGTGTCATTTAAATACTGTTTATCAAACTTGAAAAGACCCAAAACAATTCCACATAGGAGATCAAATTTTGATTGTCATGATTATCATTTTAATCAATTAATTAGTTTTTTGAATGTTTCAAAATGATCAAGTCTTCATCATAAAATAGGTAAATGTGGAATTACTTTGGGTCTTTTCAAGTTTGGTGTAAGGTATTTAAATCCCAATCAAAATATCCATTCCTATTAAAATAAATCAATTTTGGATATTAAATTGAATTATTTTATTTTATTTTTTGCACTTCTTGAAGATTTTTTTTATTAAAATATTCAAGCATATTTGATTTCTCCTCATGAAAAAGATTTATGTAAAATTTTCATGTTTTTTTTTGTTTGGTAGAAATGTACTTACATTCCATCAGAAATCTTGAATTTTCTTTGATGAAATATGTTGTTCATATTTTTTTATAGATATTTATGTACTTCATGATATTTATGTTTTCATATTTCAATTACCAGCATTAAATAATTATATGATTTTTATTTTTGGTACAAATGTACTCCAATTCCACTGGAAATATTCCATTTTGTGTAAAAAAATGAATTTTCATCATTTTTCTTATTTTTCTTAAATCGGATGTTTTTTTAAAATATCAGCTCATATTTAAATTCCTTAAAAAAATGGATATTTATTGTGTTTTTAGATATTAAATTTACTAATTCTGTGTCCATAGTTGAACTCACCAAAAAATTCCACCCCAGACAGACCCCATTGCAGGGGGGGGGGTCCAGAGGCCTTAATTCAGCCCCCCAAGGCCTCAAATAATTTTTAAAGTATTTTTGGTGCCCAAAAATTTATCAAATGGAAATTTATCACACCCCAGGCACCCTTTTGAACCTCAGAAACGCTTCAGAACTTTCTTGGGTGGGAAAGTACCCCATTTGGTGTGATTGTAGTAATTTTTTACCATGTGATACCAAAAAGAATCTCAGGGAGTTTTATTTTTCTTCTTCTTTTTGGTTTGATTTTATTTTTATTATTATCATATGGTATTTCAAGCTTGTTTGGGAACCCACCCAAATTATCTGATTTTTTGCTAAAGTGCACTTGGCACCCCCTAAAGCCCGCTTTGCACATAGTCAAGTGCAAATTGACACACAGCCAAGCGCAACTTGGCACACACCCAAGTTTGGGTGGGTTGGGCCAAAGTTTTACTTGGCCAACACCCAAGCCAATTGGCCATGCCTACCAAATCAATGATTGGGGCAAAAATTTTAAACATTTATTTCATTTCTTGGATAAAATTGTAAATACAACCTTTCTTAATTAAAAAAAAAGTGAAAAAGGTTTTTGAATAAAACAAAATTACATAAAAAATCAAAAAAATCAAAATAAAATAAATAAAGAAAAAGAAAAATATAAAATTGATTGGAAAAAGAAAAATATAAAATTAATTGGAAAAAGAAAAATATAAAATTAATTGGGGTTAGACAAAACTGACCCCATAATTTCTTGAAAGTCAGTGCATGGATGGTAAAGCTGCTGACAATTCATAAAGAAATTCCTGGATTTTTCTGGGGTTATTTCTTCCCAAATCCCCTGCTTGATTTGAGTCACAAGCATTGCACAATTTTAAGGCTCTTTTGATTGGATGTAGCTCTTGATTGAGTGGAAGGCATATTTTATTGGATTAAAAAATGGTGAGTAAGGTGGGAGGAACTTGATCTGGATTTATTTTGAATCTGAGATAGTTTTCTGAATTTCTTCAAATTTCTGCCCTTCATGGATTGGAGTTTTATCCATGATAATGATTGAATGCGGTGGAATTTGGGAGGTAAGGCTCCCAAGGAACAGGCTGAATTCATCTGCTCCTATTCCTTTGGTCTTAAACCCATTGGCATTGAGGAGCTCATGATACACAAACCCTTTCATTTACAATTCCCCAATGAGGGTCACTTTTTTTGCCTTGGGCACAAGGCTCAACACCCCAGGTTGACTTAGGAAGAAAAGAAATACACAAATCAATAAATAAATAATCAAAGAAAAAAAGAAAAAAACAATTTAATGAAAAAATTATCAATTAAAAAAAGAAAAAGGTGATCAACTTCCAGAGGGGGCGTATCCAGAGCCCTGGCCTGAATGGAGTTCAAAGTCTGCCTCATCAACAAAAAAGACCATCTTCTCCATATCCAAACCACATTGTTGGACAAAATTGGCCCTTTTCTCAATGAGCTGATTCTAGGAAGCTGGAATATTAGTAACCTGTTTTCATGATATATCCATATCATGGATCAGGTTACTAATTGCCTGGGTTGAAACATCTATTTTGAATTTCTCCTTGGGGAATTCCTGAATTTCATGGAGGGTGGTGGTTGATTTCTGGTCAAGTTGAAACAGGATTTTTTTAAATCTCTTTGGTAAACTTCCCTGGTTGTTTTTTGTTTAACTTAACTGCATTTGGATCTTCATTCTTGATGTGTTGGACTTGAAAAAATGAGAATTTAAAGTTCTTCATTGCCTCACTCACCTCAATGCCATTCCCTACCACATTTTTGCGGATGAGCTTGCAAACTTTGGGATTGATGATTGCGTTTGGTTTGCATTCCTTGTGAGTAATTCAATTGTTTTAATGCACATGCCTTTTTTCAAGACTTGATTTTTCTTTGAGAATTGCATTCTTTTGGGAGGCTCTTTGATTCAATTCTTGGAGCTCCTGAAGGATTTCTTGCGCACATTCTTTGTTGGCCTCAATCTCAGACTTTTCATCTCCATTTGATTTGCCTCTGGGGGTTTCAACAGGTCTCTTGATAGTTTCAACCTGTTCCAAAAATAAAAATCAAACCAAAAATAAAAAAAAGGGAGCAACCATGGTTCTGTTGGTTGAGGCAAATGCAAAAGCAATGGAGAGACGATCAAGGGGGGGTGCCAACAGCTTGGCTCTGGCAAAGCGGAACTTGGCTGTGTTCCAAGATCCACAGCGCAACCTGATGTGTAAATCAAGCCTGCTGGGAAAACACCCAAGCCCGCTGGGCACTGTGCCAAGCAGGACTTGGGATTGTGCCCAGAAAAGCTTGAAGTAACATAATTTCAAAAAATAAATCTAAAAATAAAATAAAGATAAATTTTGAAATAATAATTGAAAAATAAATGAAAATATAAAAAATAACATAAGATTTTTTTTAAAAAAATGAAAGGGAGATATAAAAGAAAGGAGATTTTCTAGGTGTATCTGGAAGCCAAATACCTCATCCAAAATATTTTTTTAAAAAAAAAAACTGAATGAAAAATTAAACAAAAAATTTTCTCTGTGCAGGAAATTTGTAAAAATCTTCATATCAACAGAATCAATCTTCTGATTTTTTTGGTTTTGACTTTAATAGGGTTTTTTTACCTTCCTGGTTGTTTAAAAAGAGCTTTGGGAACAAAGAAATTCTTCAATGTAACAAATTCATGCCTCTTTGGATAGAATTACAACCTGATACTTTTCCTTTTTTTCAAATTGATTTTTGCATTTATTTACAAATTTCAAAGGATTCAATTTATCCTGGGCCCAATAAAGTTCATCATTACTGATGGATTGAATTTCCTTATTTAATTAAAATACTTTCCAATGAATTAGGTTTTCTATTAAAAAAATAGATCAACTTTAATTTTTAAATAGGATGAAATAAATCAAAGAATGGATAAAAAGAGAAATATTTTTAATGACCAAAAAAATGATTAGATCAAAATACATAATTAAAAAAAAATGCAAGAACTATAAGCATGAATCAAAAGATTTCATGAAATTTCTCCAGTTTTAGTTTTGAGAATAAATTGAATAAATGTAAGTTTTATTGAATGAAATCAATTGCTGAATTGAAATTCAATAGAAAAAACTCAACAAATCTTCAACATTGGGCCTGTTACACAATTTTTATAGAAAATATGAATTTGGGATGAAAAAAAATGCATTATTTCCACTTTTGAAAATATTTTTTTTTGCTCATACCAAAAAAAAATTACTTTATTTTTCCTTGCACATAATAAAATAACTTTCCTTGACTGAATTTACTTCACTCAATTGCAATCATATCAAAAAGAGTGAATCCAGTAAGACAATAATTGGATAGTGAGAAAATTGTAAAAATTATACTAAAGATTTCCCAGTTCATTGAAAAGAATCCCTTTATTTATCATTAAATTTCTCAATTGATTTAAAAGCCATAAACAATTCTCTTACTCTCAGAATATAGATAAAATAGGGTGTATCAAAGTTGAAACTTTCTCAACATTAAATGGCTGATTTTAGGATTTTCTATTGAATTTTTTGAAAGTTTTATTTTTGTGAGCTGAACCTATTGGTTCATTGTTTTTTTTGATACAAAAATATTTTTTGAAAAATTGATATTTTTCCTGAAATAAGCAATTTAAATTTTTCAAAATTTTGACTTTGATACGCCTTAATGTTCAATAATTGGATTTTGAATTATCTGCAGATATCACTCCTGCCTTGTTTAAAATAACCAACTTGATTTTTTATTTTATTTTTATTTTTATTTTTATTTTTATTTTTATTTTTATTTTTATTTTTATTTTTATTTTTATTTTTATTTTTATTTTTATTTTTATTTTTATTTTTATTTTTATTTTTATTTTTATTTTTATTTTTATTTTTATTTTTATTTTTATTTTTATTTTTATTTTTATTTTTATTTTTATTTTTATTTTTATTTTTATTTTTATTTTTATTTTTATTTTTATTTTTATTTTTATTTTTATTTTTATTTTTATTTTTATTTTTATTTTTATTTTTATTTTTATTTTTATTTTTATTTTTATTTTTATTTTTATTTTTATTTTTATTTTTATTTTTATTTTTATTTTTATTTTTATTTTTATTTTTATTTTTATTTTTATTTTTATTTTTATTTTTATTTTTATTTTTATTTTTATTTTTATTTTTATTTTTATTTTTATTTTTATTTTTATTTTTATTTTTATTTTTATTTTTATTTTTATTTTTATTTTTATTTTTATTTTTATTTTTATTTTTATTTTTATTTTTATTTTTATTTTTATTTTTATTTTTATTTTTATTTTTATTTTTATTTTTATTTTTATTTTTATTTTTATTTTTATTTTTATTTTTATTTTTATTTTTATTTTTATTTTTATTTTTATTTTTATTTTTATTTTTATTTTTATTTTTATTTTTATTTTTATTTTTATTTTTATTTTTATTTTTATTTTTATTTTTATTTTTATTTTTATTTTTATTTTTATTTTTATTTTTATTTTTATTTTTATTTTTATTTTTATTTTTATTTTTATTTTTATTTTTATTTTTATTTTTATTTTTATTTTTATTTTTATTTTTATTTTTATTTTTATTTTTATTTTTATTTTTATTTTTATTTTTATTTTTATTTTTATTTTTATTTTTATTTTTATTTTTATTTTTATTTTTATTTTTATTTTTATTTTTATTTTTATTTTTATTTTTATTTTTATTTTTATTTTTATTTTTATTTTTATTTTTATTTTTATTTTTATTTTTATTTTTATTTTTATTTTTATTTTTATTTTTATTTTTATTTTTATTTTTATTTTTATTTTTATTTTTATTTTATTTTATTTTTATTTTTATTTTATCTTTATTTTATTTTTATTTTATTTTATTTTATTTTATTTTTATTTTATTTTTATTTTTTTTTCATTTTATTTTTAGTTCATTTTTATTTTATTTTTATTTTATTTTATTTTATTTTTATCTTATTTTTATTTTATTTTTATTTTATTTTTATTTTTATTTTTCTTGTAGTTTTGGTAATAGAAAATAAATTCTTCTTTGGATTATCTCTATCAATTGAAAAAAATGAAGAATTCCTTGCAAGTTATGTGCTACTGTTTCTGAATTAAAACATCAAATCAGAATGTGGGATCATTGAAATCAATTTTGATTGTAATCCTGTTTCCTGTTCTAAAATCTTTTAGGTAGTTTGATTTTCCAGAAAATTGTTTCAGTTGAATGTTTTAGATAAGATTATTGTCTTTTTTTGAATCTCCCAGAACTACACCAGTCATTGGTTTCTCATTTTCCAAAAAATGGAAAGATGCTTTGAAGGCTAATTTAATTTCATACTACTAACCATCCATGAAACCAATTGAATTTTAGAAAAAAAAACTCAAGGCAACGCCTATCTCAATCTTCTTCAAGATATGAGCTTAGGACTTTCCTTTTTCCTTGTTTTTAGTTTTATTTTCTTATATTTTTAAGAAAAAGATGCTTTTCTGAAGTACTATTCTGTTCTTTGGCTTGGTTATCTAAGCTCTTATTTCAATCCTAAATCTGTTTCATTTTTTGAGTAGATTAAATCAAAAGTAAAGATTTTCTGATATCTTTCTTTTTATTCAATTGTAATCCTCTTTTTTTAGTCACAAAACACATTCTTATTGCCTTTTACTAATTTTTCCTTTGGAATCAATTTCCATTTTTTATTTCAGTCTACTCTTTCAGGAATAAATAGTAAGAAAAAATTTCACAGATAATTTGATATCTATAAATATAGAAAGACTGAAAATATTTACACACCTCACCCAAAATCAAGGTCCTTGGGTTTTTATTAATTTATTGACACCATTTTATATTCACATCTTGCATCCAGTTAATTTTTTTTGTTTTTTTTTTTCAGCTGCTTTTTCTTTTTGTCAACTTTTTTTTCTCTTTCTGCCTTTTTTGTTCTGTCTGCTATTTTTTTCTGTCTGCTATTTTTTTCTGTCTGCTATTTTTTTCTGTCTGCTTTATTTTCCAGTCCGCTTTTTTCTTAAAAAAAATTCACACAAAAACTGATGCGTGTAAAAAGATTTTAAGGTTTCATAATTCTCAATAATATCTTTGTATGTATACTCATACTTCTCAATAATATCTTTGTATGTATACTCATACTTCTCAATAATATCTTTGTATGTATACAAGGTTTGTATGATGTATGTACAGTGGGTAGACAAAAATAATGGGACTGATGCCCTTATTTTTGTTTGACCCATTTTATTTTTTTTTCATGTTGTTTCTTCTCACATAGATATACAGGAAAAAAGGTAGTTTTTTATGTATTTCAGTAATTAAGCATCCTAATTCTATTGTACAATGAGTTTTTGAATTAAAAAAAATAAACAAATAAACCAAAATTCAAAATGAAAAAAGAGTTAAAACTTGGCTTAAAATTGATGATGGATAAAAAAAATTTAAATAAATAATGTACCATCAAAAAATGATAGGAGTTACACAAAAGAGGGATAAGATGGTAAGGAATGAGAAAAGGGGGGAAAAAACTATAAGATTGATTCTACCATTGGGTAGAAAAATCACCAGCCTTGATGACAGCCTCCATGCAATCAGGCATGTATTTGATGAGATTCTTGAGTGTTTGAAGTTGAAAGTTTCCTCAGTTGCTTTGGATGGCTCTTCCCATCTCTGAGGTTATCTTTGGTTGGTCAAGTTGTTGGATTTTGCATTTTCAAACTTTCCCTAAGTTCTCAATTGGATCAAGTTTGGGTGATTGAGCTTTACAAACAATTTTTTGATGCCTTTGGAGCATTGCCAGTCTTTTCTTATTTTGGCCTTGTGAACAGGGGTCCCTTCTTCCATTAAAAAAAATTGCTTTGATTGAATATTGAGATCCAGGCGCCTAGACCCCCTTTGTAAACAATTTTGATAAAATCCTTTTCTGTTGGTCATTTGGGCGGCATGATGATGAGTTTTGAGGCTCTTTCACCAATGAAAGCACACCAGACCATGACTGAAGACCTTCCACTCTTAAACATGGGGGCCAAAAAATCTGATTTGAATTTTTATTGAGGGTTTCTCCAGACCATGACTTGCTGCAAGTCCTTCCCAATTTTAAAGCTTGATTCATTGGTCCAAATGATCTTCATCAAATCATCTACTGCCCAATGGCTGCGCTTGCAAGCAAAGGTTAGTCTTCTTTTCTTTTTCATTGTTCAAATTGGGCTTCTTGAGTAGAATCCCAATTGATGGGCTCTTTGTCAAATTATCCAAGTTGATACATCTTGGATAATCAAATTTCAGATTTTGGGGGCCTTCAACTTTCCGTGGCTCTTGATGATTTGGCCCAGCTCACAAATATCAAAATCTTTTATTTTTCAAGGTTTTCCAGATTGTTTTGAATAATGGACGGTCCCTTGATCCCAGAAGCGCTTTAGGACGTTATAAATTGTTTTCCTTGGAATCACCAATTTTGACACAATTTTGTTCCCCAAAGTGCTGGTGTCATACATACCAAAAATCCTGACCTTGACATCATCCAGTAGGTTTTTTGTTTTTGTTTTTATTTATTAACTATAAGAAAAAAATCAACAAATAAAAGAAAAAATTAGTAAGAAATTGATGAAGCAAAAACTTTCGAACTTCATCTGTCAAGGTGATTGGAAGAGGTGATGGGGGAGGATGGAGGGGAAGGGACTGATTTGGTCAAGAGGAGGAGGTCAAGCCAGTTTTTAAAAAGGATTTTCACAAGGAGATTGGGTTGGTTTGGAGTGGGTGAGTGTGGGCACTTTAAAAATCAGTCCTGCAATTTTTGTTCACCCACTGTACATATTTAAGGTTTGTGTTTATTTCTTTTTAATACTTTTCAAATAGCTCTTTTTATGTATATATGAGGTTTCTTTTGTACTATCACACACATAGACGGCCAATGCATGTAATAGGCCCAAAAAATTTAACAAGGAAAACACATGTAACAAGGACAACACATGTAACCAGGACAAAACATGTAACAAGGACAAAAAGTGTAATAAGGACTGTAACATAGGGCATTGATAACACATGTAATGAACAATAATTCCTCACTTTTTTAAGGATTTTTTTGAACATTGATAATTTATATAAACCCCCTTCAATCCTACTTTGACTTAATTAAATTCCCCCTCAACCCAGAAATTAACACACTTCAGTTTTTTTCACGGATAATTTTTATAAAACTTTCAATACACGTTACAAAATGAGTCGCTTCCCAACTTAATCACATGGAAGAAGGTCCTCCTCTCCTTAATTTGTGGTTCCAATTTTTCTACGCCAATCACATTTGGAGCCCTTTTCTATGATACCCATCACCATCATAGGGGACTAGTTTCTACTCAGGTTTATCAAGATAAATCCATCAGGCTTGCTGGTACATATTCACAAAATATTGATAAAAGAGTTTTCAACTTAACAACAGGTGATAAAGTAGCTTAAATATGGCTGGAAGGTATGTTATTCCCTGTTTTTTTTCAATAGGAGACCAAATAGCTGCAATATGACTGGAAGTTTTGGTATGTCCTGTTTGTTTGCTGATTATGAAATTAAAGGTTTTCTGATGGATTTTGATTACACACAGTTAATTATCCTTCCCAATTCAACCACAGAGATGTCAAAATTGGGTACTCAGATGGCTCCTCAAGGAGGATTAGTTAACTGAGAAAATTTTATGAATCTATCCACTATGCTTTGTTTTCATCCAGGGGGTGAATTGGTTTGCAGAGCATATTTCATGAAATTCTGCACTATGTTTTGGTTTCATCATTAGGGCAAATTGGGTTTCAGAGAAAATTTTATGACCCTCTGAAATATTTTTTGTTTTAATCCTTAGGTTGAATTGGGTTGGTTTCCACAATTGAAAGAAAAAACATGAAAACATAGGTTCACTTCCATGAGTTATTATTTGAATTTTCCATTATTTTTTCATACTGATTATTCAATTTTGCACTGGGTTGGTTGTCTGTTCCAACAATTTGTTTTGACCAATACATAAAAGTTGAGAGATAAAAATTATCCTATATTTTTCATCATGAAAATAATATAAGGGTTAGGCAGTTCTATTTTTTTTGGATGCCATCAACAGTGGTGTTGAGATGTGTCATGGAACCAGTGATTTTCTTTTATATTTCTTACAAAAACTTTGGAAAGGCTGCATTTGCCAAGGGTCTACTTGAGGAAACTAAACATTTGGAAACAAGAATGGAAGAAGCTGAGGAATTTCTTCAATCTTCTGAGCTAATTAAGTTGCTTGGAATGCTTTTTTCACTTTCTGAGCCTGCAGAACCACATTGCCTATGTGATTTTTCCTTCAATTATATGGTTGATAATTTGATTCATTCTGGAATCAAATATCAAATTTTTCATAGAAATGAAATATTAGGATTGATATTTTCAACGTTGTGGCACAATTGTTGAAGAATCTTTGCCTGATATTCTATTCCAAGACTTGATCAATCAGTGGAGGAAACAATGAAAAACAGGAAATGGATCCTTAAGGAAGAACAAAATTCTTTTATAAATCAATCAGATGTGCAAAAAATCTCTCTTCTGAATCACAGAAAGAAGAAAATATTTTATCTGATAATGAATGCATGTAATTCAAAAGCTAATTCAAGAAATAATAGATTCAAACCTACCTTTTGGAGGAAATTTCATGGTCCTTGGTGGATACTTAAGAAATATACTCCCTGTGGTTCAAAAAGGTACATGTCCCCAAATTGTTGATGAAAGTTTGGTTAAATCTTCTTTCTGGAGGGAGTTCCAATTTTTGGACCTGATTGCCAGAATTTCTTACTCAATTTTTGATATGGTCTGAACAATATAGAGGGTTTGAACAAATTTTTTCTTCCTGAACACCTGTTAATTCATGGCCATATTTAAGATCAATTTTTGGATATATTAATCAAGGATTTTGTTCCAAACTTGCACTATTGGCACCTTGAAGATTATTATCAAACAAACCATTTTATTTTCCAAATGATGAATACACATTACATCCATGACTCTGTTGAAGATTATACTCAAAATTTATAACAAAAATTGTTTCTCAACACATTATTTCTTCCCATCTTTCCTCCTCATAGCTTGCATCTGAAATTTGGTGCCCCATTGATGATTATGGTTAATGTGGACTGTAAAATTGGGCTTTGAAATTTAAATTTCTTGATTTTTTTTCAGATTGGGAATCATTTTCATAGTTTACAAGATTGCATCTTTTGATTCAATAGGAAGGCTTGTTTCCATTCCCCAAATGCCCTCAGTTACTGATCCTGATCAAGATTGTGTCCCTTTCAAGATGATCTTCAAACAGTTTTCATTTAATTTGGATTTATCATTCAGAAAAAACAAATATCAAGGTCAGAAATGTTCAAATTTTGGTCTTTATCTGCAAGATTCAGTGTTCAACCAATATTTTAAGTTATATGTAGTATTTCAAAGGATCATATCCAGCCACTCAACAAGGGCAGTGGTCACACATAGAACTGACATTCAAATTCAATTTGAAACTGATAAAAGTTTGTATGTACACTGGGGTTTTAAATTCTATAAATCTCAGAAACTGATTAATTTGAATTGTAAATTTTGTTTGAATTAATCCTATATCAATAAATGGACATTAGCTTAACCATTATTTAATTGAAAATCAAAAAAAAATCCACATCTTTAAAATCAACCCACATCCTATTAGCTATCAAAATTATTAAATTCAAAGTAAGGTTTTAAATTCTATGAATACCAGAAACTGATGCATTTGATTTTTTTTAATTATTGATAAATCAATAAATTTAAAATAGCCTAACCATGATTCAATTGGAAAATAATTTTTTTATTTATTTTTCACCTTATTCCAATTGAACCACATTCCATTATCTATCCAAATTGTTTAATTTCAATCAATCCCCAAGTTTGAGGGCAATACTCTAGTCTTTTTTTTAATATTTCAGACTAGTTTGGCTCTATTGAATCACCCCACAAAGTTTTCTCCTACAGAATTGTAATTTGTTTTTGAAAGATTTCAGTCTATTGTTTCAACCTCATATTTTTTAATTATTTCTTCAAGTTGATCCTCCAAATTTTCCCATTCTTCAAGTTGATCCTCCAAATTTTCCCATTCTAATCATAAATCCAGGTTATTCTAATAACACAAGTTTATTTTTATATTCTCCCATTTTTGATCTTGATTTATTTTCCTTTTCCACCCTGACTTGCACAAACCTTTCACAAGAAGATTGAGAAAGTAATGGTGGGGATTAATATTTATGTACTGATTCATACAAATAATTCAATAATCTAACCATCATTCCCATTGAAATTAATTCAAGATTTCATTTTGATTTTTATACCATTTTTTTTTTTGCTTTCATTCCCATGAGATGGGTAAGTTTTTAAGTAGATCCATTGATACCAAATGAGAGTGATTAAAATGAATAAATTATTCTGAATCAATCCAGAGCTATAGGCGCACTTTTTCCAGCTTGAATATGAAATTTTTGGTCCTTCTAAAAGAGGTTTTCCATACAAAATGTTGCACATAATTAAATTTTTTTAAATTTGGCTGATTACTATTTTGGGAGATTTTTACCCCACCAAATTTTTTCTTTTTTTCCTTTTTTCTTATAAGAGATAAGCAGTTGGTTCTATAGAATAAATTTTTTGATGACCTGGTTGAATGGAAGAGTGTTTTATAGGTATTTTGTTTTGTTCTTTTGTTGGTAATTTCAATGCTAATGTACACTTGCCAATTGTTTCTGGTTCCAATTTCAATTCTTTTACCCATCTTTTTTCTCATTTGGTATATTGTAGAGTTGAAATTAATGAACAAAAGTCTATCATATCACTTCATCCAAATTTAAATCATATTTTTACCCTTATTTTATGTTTATAAATCCTGGTTTGTTGGATCCAAAGTACCTTCAAGCTCCACAAAGCTTTCCTTGAAGAAAATCCACAAAAATTTATTTGATTGACAGATGGCATTCAATAATTTGGAAAGTTTTGAAAATGACACATTTGAGCTATGGTTTTAAGTGTGCAGGTGGTTTTACACACAAAATTTGGTCTACAGGTGAGTGCAGATGCACCACAGCTATTTCAAAAATTTGAATCAATAATTGATTTTACTCTTCCATTTCCATGAATTGCCTCAAATTTTAGAAATATTCCATTGTTTCAAACGTCTTTGACACCAAGGTTTTTTTTATTTTATTTATTTTATTTTTTTTGGAAAAATGTGGAAATATATTCAGATTTTTTTGATTCAAAAGTCCAATTGTATTTGAGTTTTATGGATAAAAACTATTTTAAAAAAATAAATTTCATCTTGAGAGTCAAATCAACCACTCCCAAAATATCCATTGAAAAAAAAGGTCATATCCTTTCCTTTATGGCGATTTCCATATTGGGGATGTGTCCTCTTACATAGAAAATGCATCTTTGGAAAAGCCTTTATGTTGGGTGCAGTTGCACTAGCTCTGGGTACTGAATTCATACATGGTGCCTGATGTGATGAAACACAATTTCAAATGATGTG
The DNA here is from genome assembly GCA_025617555.3 of Puccinia polysora. Classification (NCBI taxonomy): domain Eukaryota; kingdom Fungi; phylum Basidiomycota; class Pucciniomycetes; order Pucciniales; family Pucciniaceae; genus Puccinia; species Puccinia polysora. The sequence goes on along the minus strand of CM062619.1, from coordinate 45,461,349 downwards.
ATGTTCTAAAGAGGTACCTGGGGGGGTGGATGAGGTTTTCATTAACACAAAGCACTGGACAGCTTCCCTTTGAGTGATCCAAGCATGAGCAGTCCTCACAAGCTTTTTCATTTTGGATCCTGATTGCATGAAGGTATGAGGGTGCTACCATTATCAATACTTTTGAGAACTTCCCAGAAATGAACCATGTTGCACTCTTTATGTGAAGCTCTTGAGTGGGATGGATGGTAACCCATGTGGTTGTTTTTTGGAACTTGAATTTGAAAATTTTGTTTCAGTCATAACCAAATGTTTAATTCCTGGACATTATGGTTTTTCTTTTTTCTTTTTGAAAGTCTTTTTTTCCTATTCTCATCTCACTATAGAAAGATTGAGTGATTGATTGAGTGTTGACTGCCATAGTCTTCTTGATTTTTTTCTGATTGGAGTCCAATTATTTAGAGAAGGTAGGGATAAGTCAAACCGGGTGGAGGTAGTGTAAGGACCTACACAACTTTCAAGATGGAATCTTTGAGAATAATGGATCCTGGTTTACTAAGTTCAAGAAAATGTTTTGGGGACACAGTTAAGTTGGAAGGAAATTGAAAAATCCATCATGGTGAGTTTGAAGAACATCTTGTCATATACTTCAAGCCCTGATGTGTCAAATTGGATGGCTAAGAGTTTTTAATGGTGGATAATTTTGGATGCTTTGGAAGTGGTGGGATGCATAGAGATCATGGTTTTTAGCTTTGAAGTCAATGGTGAGGGTGAAGAATACCTCAAGGCAAAAATACATTCATATCAAGATACAGATGGTATGTTGGATAATTTAAAATTGAAGTTGGATATTTCAAAACAAAAAGTTGGGTCACTGTGTTGATACCATTGAGCCATCATCTTTCAATGTCACTCCCATTGAGGTTTTATTGTCCAATGGTCTTGATGTGATGTCAAATTTTTACCAGGATTTTGGATGGTGCCATGCCCTCATTTTTTGGCCAGGGATCTGGGGGGTTGTTTTCTGGTTTTTTCCAGTTCATTTGTGGGTTTTTGTGGTTTTTAAAAGGTTTGTTGCGGTAGGGTGGAGGGATTTTGTTGTTTGATTCCAAGTACTTCTTGGTGTTGTTGTCTGCTGGTGTGGATGGTCTACTAGGTAGTGCCAGTCCTTGTTGTGGTGGCATGTAATAGCTCAGCCCATTGAAAGAAATATTTCAACTTTTTATGATGATGTTGTTTAAATTCACTTGTCATTGTATTTTACAGTCCACATTGGGGTAGTTATTGTCAGGAAAACGTTTAAGATATTGTGTGAGATACTTGAGCCCAGCTTCAATCTATCTCTAGATCTGCTTTGTGGGAAAGTATCTCAAATAATAGAGGAACAGTTACAACAGTTTTCAAAGGGCATGTGGTTAATTTAGAAAAAAAGCAAGAGTTGTGATACAAAGATTATTGAGGCACGCACAGGGATTTTCCAGGCGGAAGCTGCAAAAGAAATCGCCCAATGGGGGGCTCGAACCCCCGACATTTCGGTCGCTCGCTCAACCGAACGTAAAAGCCGAACGCTCTACCGACTGAGCTAACCGGGCGCATGCGAGGATCGAATCTACAAACAATTCATTCACACGATGTTTTACTCGCACGTGCCACGAGTCATTGCTGACTGTATTGCCGTTAACCGCATCTCTCATGCACTACTCCATCCGTTCGCCGATCCGAGCCCCCTTGACTCACCGAGTGTTCAATGACATGTCATTGGTGCCGTAACCTGGAAGAGGCCAAATTCGTAACTCAGTTAGCCCAGAAGCGTAGCAAGCGAATTCAAAGTGCAACACTTCATCTATTCGCTTGACAGGACATGGTTCAACATGTATGATGGTACCGAGTTATATGATCTGGCCGGTGAATCGACCTTATAAGAGCATACCTTCGTAGATCCGCTGATCGTCCCGCCGTGATTGGGCAGACTATCAATTTATGCATGTACTGTATGTATGTACATACCGTACAAACAACCCACATCAGAACATCCGCGCTCGATTTAAGGCCCTCGGATCTCGGAAGAACCCAGTCTTGGGGCTAGAAGCTTTGGGCTGCATTTACAAACCATCTCTAGAGCTGGTCGATACAATCCACGGATGATATGACTATGGATGAAAGACCCAGTTTCGACATCAATCTGTTCAGGATTGATCTCACAGGGAAGATTAAGATACAACGCAAGCTGTGCTACCGGTTTTTCAATACAGCCCTCAGCGCGTTATGGTCTGTTAAATATTTGGCAGGAAGAGCAGAGGAAAATCATTACTCTTTTTGAGCACGCTCGGGTGCTTTCGGGCCTGAAATTCCTTATCCGATTTTGGAACGCCCTTACGCGGTCGGTGAGATCTTCTACTCCAGAGAATTCGGATTTTGAAATGTGCCGGTAGAGGCACTTTTGTTCCAATGGGTTTCTTGTACTTAGTACGCATGTACGAAGGACTGACGAGGCTTTAACGGAATGATGTCCCTCTTTGAGATCACACTTCAAGTAGGCTGCCTGGTCGATCGCTCTACGGCTTAGGGCCCAGGAGGGGCGCATGAATAAGACGCTTCAGGCTGATGCCCAGCTATGACTATGAATCAAGGATGGTCTTGGATTAGATCTCGTCATTGGCATTGCCGTCATGTTTCCCCACACGTCATTCATGATTGCAGATAGTTAGACTTTCGAGGGTGAAGGATTGAATCGGCTCAAGACTTCAACAAAGCACACCTTAGGCTATGCCCCCCTCCCCGCTCCCTCCCCGCCCGGAATTGGCGAAGGACCCGCCTCCTCGGATCTGGTCGCTTCAGCATCCGTTTGTAAATCCCATCTCACTCCCAGACGTGATTGAGTAGGACACGGCATTGAGCACAGCCCAGGGTTATGAAAAGGGGCTAAGACTATAGCTAAGTATAAACCACCACTCCGATTTCTATGGCTTGAGCAACCGAATGGGTTAGTCAGAAACCAAACGAGAGTCGGTTGGACGATGCAGTGCTCCACGTCAGCCGCATGACGGTCGACCGGAAATGATGGTCCCGCGGCCCCCATCGAGTGAGCTCACGAAGACATCTGGGATGTTGTAGAGGGATGCGGTTCTGAGTCCGGTGCCCACTATTCCCCTCGGCTCCTCCCGTCTTTCTCAGATTGTCGTTGGTCGTCTTGGCAGATGTCATTCACTTATGTAAGTCAATAAAACCTACGTTCAACATCGATCAAGCTGTGCCGATCAAAGTTTGATTCGGAGCTTTGGTGACTAAGGATGGCTGACCATGGATGGGGGGTGGCCGATGGCACGTGAGTGCTTCCAACGCTCTGAGGTTTGGGTCTTAGGCCGAGCCAATCGTCGATGGCTCTCGAGGTTGAAGTGGAAGGATCCTTGGGGCAGTTTACCGGTCAAGATTGACGGACAGACTCATGTCCATACATACATACATACACACCACATAAACACATCCTGAGCGATGCACTGCAGCATCACGACGCTCGATGGCCATCTGGTGGTGCACCCGAGCCTGTGTGAAGGGAGAGAGAAAAGGATGAAAGAAGCAGCCTGGATGAATCTGGCACCCCTGCATTTCGACCGGTGCGTACCTAAGCCAAGCTTGGTTATTAAGCCCAATTTTCGATCGATTCCCTCCTCTTCCTCTTGACTTCCATTTACGGTCAAGAATGACGCACATCCGCATGAATTTCCGATCGAGTTGGCTGCGAGATTGCTGAGGATAGATATTGATGACATAGATTGATGCATAGCTTGGCTTCCATCGGCAGCACCACGGTCGTCTGGCCTCCATCCCTTCGCACATGCATACATACTATCTCCCTACAACGATCGCACCTCGAAGGAAAACGCAAGCGCGGGGAGGGGGGGGAAGAAAAAAAAAAAAAAAAAAAAAAAAGGGAAAGAGCGGCTCGATTGGGTTGATTTCAGCCTGACTGGAGGCATTCATGGCTTCGATGGCGTGGCTGATGAGGGCGAGTGGGGCGCCCGTCTGTCTAGAATGACGACCATCAGTCTATGACCATCATCAGATAAGCTGGGTATCGTCATAGGATTGATTGACTCAATGTGATCTCCGCACACCCGCGGATCCATGACTTACATATGATGTACGTTCAGTCGATCGGAGGTCGTGTCCTAGTCCCAGTCGATGGAGTGAGGAGGATGAACAGCGCCTTAGAGGCCAGATAAACAATAGATTGGCCGCGACCATCCTCTCGGCATCGCATCCCCCATCCCATCCCATCCTCGTCAGTCTTCGCCCTCCAGCCCTCGCTCACCCCGTGGCCGATTTCTGAGCCATATAAATAATCTCCCCTTCCCCCCTGTCCGGCTCAGCTCGCCTGCGCCCGCCCATCACTTCTCCCTACTGTCCATTGAACGTCGTCCTACTCCCATCACCCTCTGCCTGATCCCCGTCCAACGTGCCACAACCCAACATCCACTTCATCCCACTTACCTCGTTGCCTTTTTCCTTGGCCAGCTTCCAGCTAGGTTTGTCCTCCTCCATCCCTAGGCTCAAGTCCTTACTCTAGATCACTCGCCCGTCTACTTCGGTTGTAGCTAGATAAATCCTACCCCTCCCACCTTTTCTTTCTCTCACTCCTCAACCTTTCCTCTGCCTCGCTGTCCTCACTTGCTAGTTTCCCCAGCTGCTTTCAAGCCTTCACACGCTCCTTTTTTTTCGGGTTCCCCTTGCTCTGCTCGCCTCCGTCCTTTTTCAAAGCAATCATTACGGTGTACAAACTTGCATGTGCCAGTATATTCCTCTCGACTCTTACTAACTGTGCACTGTTCCCTCAGAATGTCGGCCTTCATTTCCCTCTCTGGTGCCCTGCTACTGGCGTTGAGCCTCAAAAGCGTCTTCGCTCAGGTCCCCACAACTACCCCCCAATGTGTCCGCACTTGTGGGACTGTGAAAGTCTCTGAGGGCTACTGCGCGAATTCCGCCGTATTTACCACGGCCTTCACGCAATGCTTGAGGTAGGATTTTGCTTGAGCAAACATTTCTAATGCTCTTTCCTCCCACATCATCCTACTGACTCGCCACTGTTTTTAACCTTACCCATTCCAAATTCGAAGGGACAACTGCAATTCAGCTGAGGCCGCCTCGGGCCTTGGTTTGGCAAGTGCATTTTGTGGGGCAGCTAATGGGGCAGCTAACAACAGTAAGCCCCTCTCTGCTGTCCTCCTCATTTCTGAATGGTCCCGCTGATGATGCGATGAATGTTCACCTCAGCCCCACCGACTGTCCCTCCCAGCACTCCCTCCACACCAGCTCCCCTTCCCGGCGCCAACGGCAATGCTACTATAGCGCCCACCGCGAACGGCAATTCCACTGGAACGAATTCCACTGTGGCCAACGTCCTCCGCGGGGCTGGTTATGCAACTCTTGCTTCGCTTGTTGATTCCCCTGGAGGTCAAGCCTTTGCCTCTCAACTTCAGCAAGGCCCTCATACTGTGTTTGCTCCAACCGACAGTGCATTAGCCCAGCTCCCTGTCAACACGACTAATCCCGGGGACCTTACTGCACTGTTGAGCTATCACACTGTCCCGGGAACGCTTGATGCTTCACGCTTGCCCACGAACGCCCATGCCATCGTTCGTACAGCTCTCAGAGGACCCCCTTACGTCAACCTGCGTAAGCCTTTCCCCGAGTGTTTCCCCTCAAGTTTAGCCATTGACTGAGGGGTCTCAATATCCTCGGCGTTTCGCAGCTGCCAACGATAGCCAGGTCCTAGTTCTGGGTGCCCAACCCAACGGATCCTTGAGGATTATTGAAGCCACACGAAACATTACGGTGCTCAACGGTACCCGTCTTGATCGACTGGAGTTGGCGGTTGGTAAAAGCCTCTCCAAAGACCTTCACTTTCTACCCAACTGAAACCATATGCTTGGCTTGTGTAGGCAGTTCCGAATGCATTAACTGTTCCAGGGACCATTGCAGCTACCGCCGCCTCCATTCCAGAGCTCTCTACTTTGGTCTCGGCGGTCAACGCTGCTGCTCCCCAGCTCTTCCAGCAACTCGATCAAACCCCCGGACTGACCATTTTTGCACCCAGTTGAGCTTTTTCTCGGTCGAGTTGATGTGCTTGTAACTGACTCATGCGATTCTTCATCAACATCTAGTTAATGCCGCCTTGGGCAATGCACCTCCCAATGGCAACTTCCAAGGCGTTCTTTTGAACCACATTGTTAACGTGAGTGCTGCCTATCTCTGGGAATTATGCGCGACGAGTTAGGAAGACACGCTTGACTAATCGATGTACTGGGTCCAACCACAGGGTACCGTGCTCTACTCCACGACCATTGCCAATGTCACGAACGCTACGTCGGCCGGAGGTGCCCGCATTGACTTTGTGGTGAACGGCACGGGCACCTACGCGCGCGAAGCAGACAGAACTCTATTGATTGTCCAGAGCGACATCATTACTCGGAACGGGGTGATCCACCTGGTCAACGGCCTCTTTCAACCATCCAACTCCACTCCCACATTCCCCTTGATCAACCAGAACAATTCGGTCAGTATTCCATTATGATAACTGAGGTCGTCACCCTGTCTTTGCTAATACTGATTTAAATTCGATTGATAGTCTGAGACCGTCGGAATCACTCAAGTGGACGGAGCAAACAACACCTCACCAGCTGGCCAAAATGCTCAATCTTCCGGACTACTAAGGTTCTCCACCTCCGCAGGCCTCCTGGCAGCAGTCTTGACCATATCCTGCGGCGCGTTGACCTTGTGAACTGACGTGACCGGCCAAAGCGCTGCAGACTAAGATTCCATCGAACTTAAAAATTGACCGTTTTAGGTTTTTATTCCACCATTAATGAAAAAAAAGACAAGCTCTTTCTTAAAAATAACTCCCGATTCTGAATTTCGTTCTTTTTGCGCTTCATTTCCTACTTTTTGTTTTCTGTTTTATCATGTTATGTCCTGCCAACGAAATGCTCTATTTAGACATTTGAGGCCAACCAATAGCTGGAAACATCAGTTGACAATGTAATCAACTAAGAGAATAATGAACAAGCCAATGTTACTTAGATTTGCAGCTCTCACATCCCACCCGTACGTGTCCTACGAGTTCAGCAGCTAGGCAGACCCCAGAACCGGTCCTCAGGGCTGTGGTGGGACAAGCTGGTAAGCTGAAATGAGGCATCACCCAACCGGGTGGTTCATGAAGAAAAGCTTAACCACTCCTCGTCCTTGTGAGGCCTCCAAATCTGACCTGCGGTAGATAATTAGGGCTCATTAGTCAACAGCCACCAGTCTGGGCCGTGGGATCCTGACTGTCCAGTCCGGCAAGGTTGCCTGAATCGACCAGGAAGCGCACGGAGATTTGGATAGGAACTTCCCCGATGGGGTTTTTCATAGCCCGGGGGCCTTCAACCATGAGTCTGAGAACCCAGTTGAAATAGACGTTATGGGTACCACTTTGAAGCCCTATAGAAATCGAGGATGAGGAAAATCGATAATCATCCATCTCTTTGCCTGCGCGGCCTCAGTTTTTACAGCAATCGCAAATTTCACGTGTTTTGAGACATCTTGTGTAACATGAACGTGACCTGGCTTGGCCGTATCTCCCTACAAACTCGGTTACGTACAAAAAAGTTCTCAGTAAATGAAATTTGTTTTACTGGCCCTAGTCTCTTAGTCATAATCTCCACCAGTTGATCAAAGGTTTTTACCCACTATAAACTTATATTAAAACCTACTTATGGTACTCATCAAGAACAAAAAAATAAAATAAATAAAAAAAAATCTAGCAATATCTCTCATTTTGGCTTGGGGGCCATTATCATTGAAGACTACTATGGCCGCGGGGTGATCACGGTAAATAGAAAGGTAAATGGAGTCACCTGAATCATGTATTGATGCAAACTAAACAAATAAAAGACTCCACTGCTATACTTAAAGCCATGAATTCAGGATTGCATGTTGAAGTTGCTATGCTTTGCTGTCCCTTAGAGCCCCGTGAGATCGGACAGTTTTTCAAAAGTAAAACGCAACAAGTGGGTCTGTGAAATTCTACACCCCAACCTAGGCCAACACAGAGTTTTAAGGCCAAAAGGTTTATTCAAGAACTTGAGCAGTGGATCCTGTGTGGTTTTCAGCTATTGGATTGAGTGAAGGAGAGCATTCCAATGCTTGTGTAAAGGTGCCTTGCTGTATCCTCATAGGTAGTTGATGGAAAATGATACGTTGGGCCTTGTCCCAAGTGCCTCAGAATTGATCAATCCAATGAAAGATTGGATTTTATCTGATTCACCAGACTATTGGTCTAGGTTTGTTGCTAATGCTGAAGTTGGTAAAGGTTTTGTCAACAATAGAGTTGCCGGAAATCTAATTGTTCTTCATCTCTCTAAAATCTGGTGAAGCTTTGATCCATAGTTAGTATGGAAGAGATTGTTGCCCACAATTTGATGGCAGTTTGATTTCCATTTTAATTTGAACCTCTTCTCCATCTTCATTCACACTTCAGCCAGTTATCTGAAGTAATTGTTGCTAATGAAAAAGCCATCATCAATGCCAAGCCATGTGGAAATGTTCTTTGTACTGTTCTGATATATCTAAAAAAACCTTTCTTGAGTGAGCTTCCCTGGAATCTGAAACATTCAAGTATTTCCTAGAGGAAGAGCCACCAGAGAAATATAGCTTGGCAGGTCCTGTAAAGCAATCTTCTGATTTTCATGGTATTTCCTTTGAGTTCTGGGTGGATGTGTATGGGAAGTTTGACATCATGGCTTCATAAAGAGGCAAATGGACCTGGGTATATGAAAGAAATATTGAAGATATGTATTTTCCATTCTTTAGAGATGGCAAGTGCTAGTAGGAGACAGAGGGACAATAGGGAGGCCATTGGGGGAAAAGCCTTGTCAAAATCAAACCCAAGGTGTTGCCTGAATTCCTTGGTCATATTTTTATCTTTAGGGATCATTCTGGACCCATCCAGTTTGGGCTTGATTTCAAAGACATATTTCAACCCAATAAATTTAATTGCAGCTGTTTTTTTCAACAGGTTCCCAAAAATCAAAATTGAAAAGCTGGTTTATTTATTTTTGAAGGGGTGGCTCCCAAATGAGTTGCATTAGATTTGAGAGTGCATGGTTTATTGATTTTGGCAGATTGATACTGGATAGTGTGAATATTTTGAAAATTTGGTTATCCTTCTTTGAGAAGATTTAATCTGTGGTTAATTTTCCCATGAAATGTTGTAGCATGCATAAAATAGGATTTATTGATTTGTTATTGAAGTTAATTGGAATCAATGAATTTGGTGGAGCTTCTTGGAAAACAGCAAATTTGATGTAAAAAGTTGATTTCAAAAATTTATTCCATAAGAAAAAATCACTCTTGTCATTCTAGTAGCCAGAAAAAATAAATAAATAAATTTTATAATTAGCTTTCAAGATGGAGTTGTTTCTCTGGGCATTTGGAAAAAGAAAATTGTGCCAAATGTTTGAATTTCCCTTTCAGGTTCCTTGCAAGCATAGAGTACATACATTGGATGGTTTTTTTTTTTGATTTGGGTTGGTTCTTGGGGATTCAATCATGGATAAATGTGTATTCCCATCTTAATCTAAGCTATAAATTTTCAAACCTGAAGTCAGAAAATCAATTTATTAATAAAATACAAAATGCTCAGTGAAGTAGCATTAAATAACCCTGGAGATAGCCAGTAACATAGTAAAAGATTGGATCAACAAAGAATCATATTTAATTATCCAATTTGTCTGTGAAAGAGTGTATCACATGATTATAAGAAAGGAGAAAAGTGGTAAATTGTACAAAACATGGAAATGGCTTGATAATATTTTTTCCAAAGCCACTCTGTATTAAACCAGAAAGATGGAATTCAATGAAATTCAACAATGAATTGGGTACCTACCTTGACAATATTTAGAGTTACCTAATGCAATTAAATACAAGTTTTTTGAAGAAGATGGAACAGTAAATCTGTGGAAATATCTTATTTCACCTGACCAAGAAACACCTAGTACTTTTTGAATCTATTTTCTTTTCTCAGGAAGCCACCTGTGGGTAGTTATTGGTTGAACACCCAAGATCAATCTATAATCATGAGCCTGTTCATACAGTAGTTTTTTTATTAGTTTCCCACAAATTCATTCTATACTAAAAGAAAGAAGAGCCTCTCCAGGATTCAAGACTGGAAAGCACACTCCCCAGTGAACTCTCACTGAAGAAAAGTAGGGTGTATCAGAGCTAGCAAACCTGGCATTTTTTTTGACCAAACCTGCCATTGAAAATGGCAGGTTTCTTAAATACAACTACCTTCTAACTGGTGTATTTCAAAATGGTGGGTTTCAAACATGAAATCTGCCATTTATTCATCTTCACCCAAATCATGCAAAAAGTCCATCCACCCCTCCATGTCATCAAATCTAAGATTTTCAACATCCTCATCCCCCCTTCCAACTGCTCAAGGCCCTCAAGCATCAAAGATCAACTCCATCATACACAAATATCTCACATCATCCAAACTAATTACCTTGTCTTTACCTTCCTTGATCAATCACCATCCCATAGTTCCTTGTCAAGCCTTCATCCTTTGTACTCATTCATTCAAAACTACCACTACCACTACTGATAATCACTCAATCCTACCATTTAATCATCATACACACTCCAAGGCTTTTGTCATCCATTGGACAGTTTTTTGGTCAATATTCCTTGGTAGTAGGCTCATCAGCATCCCTCCAATGAAATCTTAAACACAAATCCAGAGAACCTGCCAGACCTCTACATAATCCTCAAACTAGGCTCCTGCGACACCATTGTGGCTGAAATTGAAACTGCCTATTGAAAAGGAGTGCTCAAGTGTCACCCTGAAAAAATTTAATTTTCTCTGTCAGAGGAGGAGAAACTCAAAGCTTGTCAAAAGTTTGACCAAATTGGATTTTCCTACCAGATAATCAGCAATCCAAAACTTTGCAAACAATACAAAAAGGCTGGAAAGACCAATGCAAACTCATTTTTGGAAAGTCTGGATGATGAAGCTAGTTGGACTTCTTATTTCAAGGACCTCTTGTCTGCTGAGGTCAACACCCAAACAATCAAAGAATTAACCACCAAGTAAAAATGTTGGCCCTTTTTTTTTTTTTTTTCAAAACAATCTCATTTGCAACTTTATCCTTGAACTCCTGTCACCCATCATGTATCTTGAAAATTGTGCTAATGGACTTTTGGATTTTGTAAAATGGTTTCAAGGCTCAGAGGAAGAACTGAATGATTGACATTAGAATTAACTTGCTTTCAATGGTTCATTGGCTGACATCTTATCACATACTATGTGTGCAACTGATGAATGCAAAAATTGACTGATAAAGCAGATTGACAAGTCAATCAAAGATGACCTTTTTCCATTGAAGTCCAAGTGGGAAAAAAAAAGGATATCAAAGCACATTCCAAGAGACATCAAGTGTCCAAGCAAGAATAAAAGGAATCTGAAGAACTTGAAAAATAGTTGGGAGTTCATGATAAGCTCTATGGTAGTTAGAAATTTAAAGCAACCTTGAGCTCATTTAAAAATAAAAAAGAAAAGGCTCAGTCTTTGGAAGATGCTTTGAAATCCTTGATTCAATGAAACACAGCCAAAAAGAAAAAATCTTTCATTTAAAAGTTAGAGGCTAAAGCTCTGTTGGAATCAACTAACAAAAAGTCAAAGAAATTGGGTAAGAATAGCTTGAAGAAGAGGAAATTTGTTGCCAATAAACAAGATGACAAGGAAGGAGACCAAGCTCATTCAACTAATGGTCCTACTGAAGAAGAGTTCCAGAAAATTCAAGCTGAGCTAGAAGCTTGCAAGGCTTGCAAAACAAAGGGTGATCAGAAATCAATTCAAAAAAATTTTGCTTCCAGCAAACGCAACAATAAATCCAAAACATAAACCTTCCATCCTGTAGAACATGAAATTTATTAACTCTGCTTGTCAACCACAATGATTTGAGCAAAGAAATATGTCCAGGACTTGGCTGATATGAAATCTAGGATCAAATCTTGTTTTAACTCCTTTCATAATGTCAATTTCTTCTGCAGATGTGGTTATCACCCATCTTTGATTGGATTATTTGGCATTTCTTTAATTGGAACAATTCAAGGAGGTTGTAGATTTCTTAGTGATTTAAAATGTAATCATAGTTTACCTGTAAATGACCTGGATCTTCTTGATTGACCAAGATCTGAATTGCCTTTTTGATTAAGTTTGTGGTTGCCAAGTATAGCTTGAGGATCCATTCCTGATTGATTTGATAGGCCTCTTGAATCATGTCTTTCAACTCTTGCTTTTCAACCATTAATTCATAATCAGGATCCTGATGTATCTCCAGGAAAGCTTCTTTAGACAGGCACATTGGCTCATCTGGTGATGGCACACTTAGCTTAGTGGTTAAAGCATCACTCACCAGTTTTGAGGTCATGGGTTCAATCCCATAGTGTGCAATTAAATTTTGGATTGTAAAACTCCCACTGCCCTCAAAATGCTACAAAAAAATTGAATCATTTTATGATCCTTACACCAAGTGCAGTAGGTGCCTGGGAGGGAACAAAATGGGAGGAGATGATTTGAAAAACATACAGAGACGTAGAAAGAATAGGATGTGAAACCCTCAAAAAGTTTTACAATGAATTGAATCCCTTCTTGATCTTCACCCCAAGCGCAGTAGGTGCCTGGGATGGAAAAAGATGGCAGGAGATTATTTGAAAAAGATAGAGAGACTTGGAAAGGATAGGCCTTGAAACCCTCAAAATTTTATACAATAAATTGAATCCCTTCTTGATCCTCACCCCAATAGTAGTATGTGGATGGGAGGAGATGATTTGACAAACATACAGAGACAGGGAAAGAATAGGGATTGTCAGCATTGGCTAAAGGGGAAATGTTTGGATTGATAGTTCTTGAATTGCTTCCTCATCTGTTTGGATGAAAGAGACAGCCTACCTTTGTTTCATTATTTAGTTCATTGGCCATCAGGAGATAACCATTAAACTTAGAGGATGGAGGTTGGCAAACTTTTGTTTCATTGTTGGATGCAAAGAAAGCATCATGGTTGGAGATAATTTTGAGCCAGTTTACCAGTATGATGGGATCAGCTCTCTTGAACTGAATTGTGCCGTTGGAAGATGATGGGGGAGGATTTTTGGATGTAGAGTTCCTTGGGGATTTTTACTTTGGTGCATTTGATTGTTGTGTGGACTTGTGGGGGGAGGTTTGCTGAGGGGCCATGTGAAAAGAGAAAGAGGGATGAACAGATGAAGCAATGAGAGAAGTAAAGCAATGAGATTTAGGATGTCATGAAAGCAATAAAGTGATAAGAGTGATGAAGCAATGACAATAGCAATGAAAAAATGAGAGCGATGAAGCAAGGAGAGCAATAAAGCAATGAGAGTTAGGATGTGATGAAAGCAATGAAGTGATGAGAGTGATGAAGCAATGAGGACAGCAATGAATCAATGAGAGCAATAAAGAAATTAGAGTGATGAAGTGATGAGGGGATGAGAGTGATGAAGCAATGCGGATAGAAATGAAGAAATGAGAGTGATGAAGTGATTAGACGATGAATCAATTTTTTTGCATGAGGTTGGAGGTAGAAATTTTCCAATGAGGTTGGAGTTTGAAACCAGGGGTGATGACATGGAATGATGTGTGGTTGAAGCAGTGAAATACTTTAAATAATTTATTTGAAAAAAACAATTTATTTTCAGGTAAATCTGACATGTCTGATGTGAAACAAGTGGGTTTTTTGATTTTTAATGGCGGGTTTGAAATCGTGGATTTGAGTTGAATCCCACCATTAAAAAATGGCAGGTTTTCTTAACTCTGATACACCATCATTCTGGGCCTTACACCAATAACTAAGACAAATATGAAATACAGCCCAAGGATGTTAAAAATACTAAAAAAAATGACCTGATCTTTAATCAATAAATAACAAGCATTTTCTGACTCATAAAATGAGGTTTTGGCAATGATTGACTCCACACATCTTGCAAACTAAAAATTTTAAAGTTACCTCAATCATTCTTGACTCAGAAAAAATTAATCAAGTGATCAATAAGTTTAAATATTTTCCTGAAACCAAATCATTCAGCATCCCCATATCCACGTGAAAATAACCCATTCATGAAATCTAAACCCTGGAATAACTTTTATTAGAAAGAAAAATGAGTAGTTCCTAAAAAAATGATAATTTATCCACCTGCCTTAACACAGAATATTATATTGTTGGAAATTTTTAAAAATGGATGTTTCATTAAGCACAAAAAAAACAGATTTTTTTTCAGAATAAATAATATATATACCCAATTTAAAATTGAAAATAGGGTATTAATTTCAAAAATCTATAAAACTAGTTCCAGCCTCTTAAAAGAAATTTGATAAAATTTTATTAATGATCAGCAAATCATAAATATGGAATATGAACTTCATTCAAACCAGTAATAAATGCATCAAGGAAGCCATAGGAAAAGAAATCAAACAGTTTAATTGATGCCCAACTTGTATGAAAGGAAAATCAAATTATTTGCATTTTAAAGGAAAAATTTTCAAATCTTCTAACCTAATGAACAATATAAATGTTGCTTTATGTGTAAAAATCACTTCATCCATCAACAGAAGTGAAATCTATTCCTCAAATTTAGCGGACCAATATAGAATATTGAAACAAATAAAGATATTAAAAAAGAAGGATGGAAATTTTGAAGGATTCAAATTATCCCAGAATTTCATGAAAAAAAAGACTCAGATTGAAAGATATTTTTGGAAAGAAGCAGGTAATTAATTTAAAATGTTTCCAGAAGCTGCTGTAAGATAAATGGAAGCCATAATAAAAAATTGCCACCATATTCCCCATAAAATAATGGATTGGATTAACAGGAAAACAAAGTAATTATAAATGTGACTAGGTAACTCATGATTGGTTCAAAACTTTGCAAAAAGTGGTCAGGAGAAGACTAAAACCACAGCTATGATTATAACAAATTCAATCTAATTTCTGAAAAATATAGGGCATTTCAAATGGAAATCTTGTTTAAAAGAGTGAACAGGCCTCATCTCTTAAAAAAAAATTGGGTGCGGTGCCTTAATATTTTTTTCATACCCTCCACAAGTGATCAATTTCTCACCTGTATCATGTTATGGTATCATGATAAGTTAAATAAATGAATTCACTGCATATTTTGTTATTTTAATCAATAAAGAAAAGTTCATTGAATATTTCATTTATTCTCTGATGAGGCCAAATTCCCTCCATGAAAGGTCCCCAAAGCCAAACTCAGGATCTGAGAGTCATCAATCAATATTATAATTTTCAAATTTAATCCTTAACTGAAATTTATCAAGGATCAGGGAATTTAACAACTGAATTTGAATAATAAAAATAATTTTGACCAATCATCCAAAAGAATCAATGGTGAAACAGAATGTTTTTGAATAATCCAATCAACCAGCCAGAACAACCACTGGAAAAATTAAGGCCAATACTAAATTTACCTCAAAATCCTACAAGCATCCAAGGATATATCTCAACAGATGAAACAAAGAATTATGTGAAAAATATATTAACTGTGATTGAACACTTATCCAATAAAGAAAATAATTTCCATAATACCAAAGAAAGGAATTCAATAAACAGTGAAAATTGGTCCAAGGCAGCAAAAAGGGAATTTTGAAAATGAAGGATTGCAGAGTATTGATCAAACAAAAAAGAAACCCTCCCGAAAATCCAATTCAATTTATTTTGATTCTTAAAACAATATAATTAAGGGAAATGTTAATTTTGCAACCCTGCGGTTGCAAAGCGCCAAAAAACACCATTTGAAAACCATCTGAGTTGCAAATGGCTGTTTTCTACCTTTTGTTATATTATATGCATATATATTTTTAAACTTTTTTTTTAACTTTTTTTTATCTACTATTTCCTTTTTTATTTTAATAAAAAAAATAATTAATTTAATTGAAAATATAAATATAAATATAAAAATTAAAAAAGGGAAATATAAATAAATGAAGGGCATTATTTTTTTCACACATCAAATACTTTATTTCATGCAAAGCAATGTTGTTGCATGGTCACACCCCTCTGTTATTTCACACAAAAAATACTTTATTTCATGCAATTGTAAAGACTTCATTTTTTCTAAATTATGAATCTGAAGACCCGTAGCAGCGGCTCTTAAACCCATAGACAAAATATTTGGTATTTTTGGAGGCATTAGAACCCCTTGAAAAATGGAATCAAAAAATTAAAAGATTCTGTAAAAACAAAATTTTGCATGGGTTTTTGAATCCTTATTTTGGCTATTTTGGTTTTTTTGGGTTATTTCAGCAGCCAGAAAATTTTAAAAAAATTCAAAGAGCTTTCAAAGATTTTTATTTTTATTTTTTGGATGTATCCTTTCACCTTAAAAAATTCCTTCAAAAAACACAAAAAATTAAAGTGATCAAATTTCCCATTGGACATTTCCATCTATTTATTTTCCTTTCTATTGCATTTTTTGGTGATTCAAGCTTTATAAAAGTTAAAAAAACAGTAAAAGAGAAGTTTAATATTTTTTCCAGATTTTTTGTATCTATTATTTTACCTTAAAAAAGTACATTAAATATGGATACAAATATTAAAATTTATTCAACTATGATTTTTTTTATGTTTCTACTTTATTTTATTTGAGGGAAAAAAACTCATTAAAAAGCTCTAAATTTTTCTGAATAGTGGTTTTCCAAGATTTGCAATCCTTGGTCACAAAGATTTTCCAAATTCAATCTAACCTGGGAGCTGGCCAATGATGAGACTTGAACTTGAATGCAACTATATGTTTTCAATCTTCTAAAAGAATGAAGCCAATAGGAGAATATTTGGAATTTAGAGTGGGAGGGGAATTAAAAGGAAGATAAGTGCAAGGCATTAAAGAGGAAAAAAGAACCAATGGTCACTTATATGTTTCAGCCAGAAGGAAACCATGGCACGGGACCTTCATCCACATATTTATGGGAGCTGGGTCATAAAGGTGATTCTGTTGCCTTCTTTATTCTTGGAAGGCTTCAGCCCAGATATCATGCAGTAATTTTGTGTCCTTGAAGATTATGTTTGAATCAATCTTTTTCAACATTTCCTTCCTGACTTCAATCCATTCTTCTGAGTTCCTCAACAAACAAATGGCTGCTGCTCTAAACCCACAGTTCCCATACCCTATGCCATCTTGAACATGTGATATATGTGGAATGGCTGTTTTTGGAAAAATTAAATCTTTATATTGGAACTAAAACCAAAAATCAGAATTTTTTATAACAGAAAATATGGCCTAAAGATAAAACTCACTTCTTCAATTTAGACTTGGTCAAATATTCCAGAAGAAGAATAAAATAATGTGCAGGAAGCCCAGAGGAAAAACCCAAAAAAAATCAGACAAAATTAAAACATGAGAAAATATCAAATGTACTCACTTTCTCACTGATGGTTGGGGCTGTTTGTGCTAATAATTTCCTTCCAGGAGGATGGTAAGAAGCATCACCATCTTCATTGGATACATTTAGTCTCTTGCTTCTTGTCACAGTATTCAATTCATGAGAAGAAACTCACTTATTCACAATGGTTCCAGACCTCTGATAAAGGTTTGAATGAAGAAATTAATGAAAAATAATATCCAACAAATGAGCCAAAAATAAAACAAAATGAAAGCTCACCATCTTAATTACATCCACATCTGGCAGCTCTTCATCTACTGAATCTCCCCCTTCATAAAAATCTGGCACCTCTTCATCTTCTCAGGAGGATGGTAAGGAGAATCACCATCTTCATTGGATACATTTAGTCTCTTGATTCTTGTCACAGTATTCAATTCAGGAGAAGAAAATCACTTATTCACAATGGTTCCAGACCTCTGATAAAGGTTTGAATGAAAAAATTAATGAAAAATAATATCCAACAAATTAGCCAAAAAATAAAACAAAATGAAAGCTCACCATCTTAATTACATCCACATCTGGAAGCTCTTCATCTACTGAATCTCCCCCTTCATCCAAATCTGGCACCTCTTCATCTTCTGAATATTGCCCTTCAGTCCGAAATTCAACCTATGTTAAAAAAAGGACAAGGAATGATTAAAAAAACCCCATTGCAGAAAAAGTAACTAAAGATATAAAATTATCTTTTCCTCTGATTCCTCCCTCTTTTTTACCTTCCCCTTCCATTTGATCACCTTCCATCTTCTTGAAGCCTGAACACATAGGGAAAAAAATGAATTATGAAAGTTAGTATATTATTTTTTCCAAAGAATGGTAATTGAACTTGGAATTTGCTGTGAATTTCTTCCTTGGCCTTCCTCTCTTCTTGGTTTCTTATAAATATTTAAAAACAGATAGATATATTTTTCTTGAGGACTGAGAGATCTTCTTGAACTTATTTGCTGCTTCTTTGGGTCTTCCTCTTACTTTGTATCTTTGAGTGGAATGGGGCTCTTGAATCAGAGTAAGTTGATATCTTCCACTGTCTAGCTTTGTGCTTTCACCAAGATAATATAGCTGTTCTCCATGTGGAAACTTGCTGAATGTTTCAAACAGTTCAGTTCAATTAAGTTTTTCATTCCTGTCTCTGATTGGAACTTCAAGGTTTGCAGATTCTTCAGTTGAATCAGGGTTCAGAGTTAACTGGAGAAAGCAATTTCAATTATAATCTGAAAATTATTCCTTTGAGCTTGAATCCAAAAAAAAATAAATAAATAAATAAACTCAATGATAAGGGAGCTTTGAAACTACATTGAGGATTAAAAACATCGATTTGGAAGAGTTCACCCTTTCTGATAGCCAATTTGACTTTGTGAATACATGGTATACCCATGTAAGAAGATTAATCACAGTTGTTGCAATTGGTGGAAGATTCAGGAACTTGATGGAATGAGTGAATGATTTTGAGGTCATAGTGGCTGATTTTTTCAGAAAGATGATCCACACATTGAGTTAAACCAATGATATTCTTGAATTGTTGCTGAGAGGCTTCAATGGCTCTCTCACAGTTTTGGATGGTGATGCAACTGTATATTTTCTGAACTACATTATAGAAAGAGCCAATAGAATAATCAATTAAAAGTTCAATGTAGGAGTGAGAACCTTCTATTCTTGATGTGCTTGTGTTTCCAAAGTGAAAGTGTTTGTTTTCCAAATAGGAGAAAAAAATTATTTTTAGAGGAATCCAGTTTTCAAGAAGGTAGTCAGAATTTGGAGCATTCCAGATAAGAGAAATTTTTCTGAAGTTTTCCTCATAAGTGGCTTCTGATTTGGAATAGGCCAACTGATACCATTGTTTCTGGAATTTCTTCCTTTCATCTTCAGATTTGAAGTGCTTCCGGCATTGGGTTTGAATATTCTTGAAAATGTGCCAGACACTGAAAAGATGATGAGAGGAAGAGAAAAATGTTTCAATTGAACTAATGAGTCCTTGTTCCTTGTATGTCAAAATAAAAATAGGTTCTTTGTTTTCTAAAATATCCTGAAGTTGATTCAGGGCCCAATCATAGTTATGGTTTTTATCTTGAGATAAAAAACAGAAGGCAACTGAGAAGCTTCTGAAACAATTATTTACCCCAATAATATGAAGAAGGGGCATTCTAAATTTGTTGGTTTTATATGTACAGTCAATCATAATGAGATTTGGCAAAAGCTTGAGAAGTTTAATTGAATCAGGGTGTGAAATGAATAAGGAAGTAATCTTACCATCAATATTGTTTATTTTTTAGTAAAAGGAAAAATTCTGGAGTTCCAGTAAAATTGCTTCAACAGGTGTTTTTCCATCAAGGGCATTTTTTTGCATTTGGGATCTTTGGTTGTAAATAATGTTGAGATTTGTGTGGACAGGAGATGATGAGGTTTGTATGAGGGAGTTGAGAATTTTTAATGGGGCTCTCCAGCTTTGGATAAATTTTCAACCAACTCCTTTTGCTTCCCTTGAATTATTCTGTGGATGGGATGAGTGGAAGGATCAATGGAAGGTGGATGGTTGTGCTCTGGACATATAACCTTCACCACCCAAAAACCCAACATTTTGGAAAAATTTCCTGATAACCTGAAAGGAAAATTGGTCTTTCTTGATTTTTTAATTTGAGGTTATGTTTTCTAGTTTTATATTCCCCAGATTTATCACATTAATAAGCGTAGGCTTGATTCTTGGAATTGGACACTCTGGTAGATATGGCATATCCATGGGACTTTTCCCATGATTTGATAGATTCAACCAGATCCTCCTTTTGATTATATGATAGATCAGGAGGAGGGGTCAGAGGGGTGGAATCAGCAGTTTGATTAGATTAAGAAGGAGCCAGAGGATTTGAATCACTAGTTTGGTTATATGAGATAATTTATAATGGGCCTGGTGAAACAGTTCTGAAAAGTGAATGGATTTTTTCTTGAGCCATTGCAAAAAGAAATTTTATTTGTAAAAAATGAAGTTGAGATAGGAGCTGATAGAAGAAATTGAGTGAAAAAAGTTATTCAGACCTGATATAAGAGGCAAAAGCATTTTTGGAAGTATCCTGAGTTTTGAGATGCTTTTGTTGAGAAGTGGTGAAGGGTGATGAGTGGTTTGTGGAGTGGTGTGGTGTTGTGTGGTGTGGTGATAGGTGATTTTTTGTTGTGTTAATTTGTTTTGTGTGGTGTGGTGTGGTATGGTGTGGTGTGGTATGGTGTGGTGTGGTATGGTGTGGTATGGTGTGGTGTGGTATGGTGTGGTGTGGTATGGTGTGGATTGGTATGGTATGGTGTGGTGTGGTATGGTATGGTAGTGGGATGGTGTGGTGGGGGGTGATGGGAGGGTGAAACATTTCATGGGGGTGTTTTATAAGATAATTAGAGCGCTACAAGATGGGTGGAGGTCCCAGGAAAAAATTTTCAGTCAGATTGAATATATGAATGTGAAAGGGCTCAAAAAAGAGTCCCAGAGGTCTAATATTATGCTTTTTTGGTTTGGTTTTTGAGACACAAATAGTGCCTCAAAAATTAACAAAAAAAATTTTTTAAAAATTTCAGATAATCCTTTTAAAAATGCAGCTTCAAATATTTCAGATCATCATTATTTGTTTCAGGAAAAATAATCCAAAAGGATAATTGAAGAGAGACCACCCTTTTCTTTTGAATTATATTCATTGTCATTTATAATTGGAGGGGCAGAAAATGTGACAAGCATTCAGTGAAATTTATATTGGGGTCTTTGGATTCTTCTCTAAAGTTTTTTCAGAAACAATTTTTTCAAATTTTGATGCCAGATGTAAAAAAAGAACATTGAAACAGTTGTGTTAATTTGAAGTGTTTTCACATTGGATTCAGTTTTTGGAGGTGCATGATACCTCCAAAAATTATGAAAAAAATGTTAAAAATCTATTTAATAGTTGTTCTAAATTTATAAAGGATTGAAAAACCAAAGAAAATTAATATAAAAAGGCAAAAAAAAGGATCCAATAGTCCAATAAGAAAATTCA
The DNA here is from genome assembly GCA_025617555.3 of Puccinia polysora. Classification (NCBI taxonomy): domain Eukaryota; kingdom Fungi; phylum Basidiomycota; class Pucciniomycetes; order Pucciniales; family Pucciniaceae; genus Puccinia; species Puccinia polysora. Next base: position 45,439,857 of record CM062619.1, on the reverse strand, counting down.
ATTTTTCAAAATTTTGATTTTTTGAAGGTATTTTCTTAGGTAATATCATACATCCAAAAAATCTGGTAAAAATATTTTAATTATCTTTAAATGTTTCTTTAGATTTTATAAATCTTTAATTACCAAAAAAAATGAAATAAAAAGGAAAATAAAACAATGGAAATGTCCAATGAGAAATTTGATTTTTTTTGATGTTTTGTGTTTTTTGAAGGAATTGTTTAAGGTGAAAGGATACATCCAAAAAATATAAAAAAATATTTGAAAGCTCTTTGAATTTTATTCAAGATTTCTGGCTGCTGAAATACCAAAAAAAAAGAAAAATAGCCAAAAGAAGGATGCAAAAACCCATGCAAAAATTTGTTTTTACAGAATTTTTTAATTTTTTAATTCCATTTTTCAAGGGGTTCTGATGCCTCCAAAAATACCAAATATTTTTTCTAGGGGTTTAAAAAGCCCTGATACAGGGATTCAGAGTCAGAAATTCAAAAAAAATAAATTCTTGAAAATTGTGTGAAATACCAGGGAGTGCAACTGCGCAACAACGTTGCTTTGGATGAAATAAAGGATTTGGTGTGTTATAAAAAAAATTCCCTAAATAAAATGAAATTAAAAAAAATAATTAAATTCAAAATATAAATATAAATAAAAAATATAAAAAAACAAAATGAAATAAATAAAATTTACAAATTTCCATTTTATTTTTTTGCCATTTTCAACCAAAAAAGGGTTGCATGGCGCGGTTTGCAACCCATTTTGGGTTTCAAACTGCCATTCACAACCCACCTGAGTCTCAAAAGGCCGTTTGCGACTCAAATTCGCTGCAAATGGCACTTCCCAACTCAAATGGGCCGCAAACCGCGCCACGCAACCCATTTTGGGTTGTGAATGGGTTGTGGGGGTCGCAAATTCAACATTGCCATATCATTAATCTTAAATAAGGAGTTTTTTCACAAGACTTCTGAAATAATTATGGAATAAATTTAAAAAAACCTATGCTACTATTGGAAAATATTCCTTTATGTGGTTATATTTCTCTTTAGCCTTCAAAAAGAACCTTGAAATCCATCAAATGGAAATATGAATTTCTCTTTTAACCTGCACTTTGGAGGATTCTTTTGTTCTAAAAACTTTTATGGATAGTAAAAGGACTAAAAATTGTGCTTGAACTATGGAAGTCTATTTATGAATTTACAATATCTGCTGGAGCCTGTTATAATAGGCTAAAGAAGAAAAAACATGATTTAGGTTTTATTGATTTCAAATTAAAATTAAAGTTTATTCCCCGGGTCATCATTCTTCTATGATAAAGGTAGTTTTGCTTGTTAAATTGATAATATGATGATTCAGTAAAAAAATAATAATAATCTCAAAGTGAAATTTACGGATAATTTGATCCTATTTCAAACTGAAATGATCCCTCAAGGGACTCAATAGATCATCAGGGAACTCCAGTAATCTACCTGTTTTTGATCTCAAGTTCTCAGAACCCCATTGAATCATCCCCAATGAAAAATACAGAGAATAATACATGTTGGGGTAAATTATAAATGTATAGTTTGATTTATTTATCAAAATAATGATTAATGAATAACAGGACTTAATTATTAATCAGAATATTAATTTTAAATTGTATAAAACTGTAAAAATGATGTATAAGTATATATAAGTATGTCATAGAATGGGTTTAATGAATAAGACCATGATTCTTGGCATTAATTGAAACGAAAAAATTGTGTAAATGCTTTTAAAATGATTCTAAACCTTTTTTTTCATAAAAAGGACTAATTGATCTTAAATGGAATAATTTTGATTCACTACAAAATTTTCCATAATATGGATTTTTGATTATAATGAATTTAATTCAAAAAGAGGAAGGTTATTCTTGAAATCCATAGATCATCCATTTGGAAACATACAGGTTATAATTATTTTTGCATAAATGTATTTTGAATACCATAATTAATAATCATAATAATCAAAATAATCAATTTTTTCAAAACAAACTCAATAATCATGAAACATATTTATGAAATATTACTTAATTCTTTCATTTAATTACAAAAAAATTCAAAATATTAAATTATTATGGAGTTTTGAAACCATGAACTTGATTTAAGACAATGGAATATTTATGTTTTTCTTTACCACTATACTAACAAGAAACATTATTTTTTCAGAAATTTGGACATATAAATTTTTCTCATAGGTGGAACCCATTATCTCATTCATACACCCTATTCCAATTTAATTCTAACCTTGTGTTGCCTCATTTGAACCATGTTACATTTTCTAGTGAACTCTGATCCCTTTTTATTTATCTTGCAGTTATCCTTTGCTTCAATGAAACCATTCATTCTCAATTTTGATTTAATTTTAAATTCATTATGTGCATCATGTGACTTTTCACAAATAAAAACCAGTTAAACTCCTAAATCAAGCAACAGATAATCCAAATTAAATATATAAAAACTCAATCATCATTTTAATCATCAGGAAGCCCTTGCTAACCTCATGCTCTTCTGAGAGATATTTAAATTGAATATGAATTATAATCTGTATTAATTACAAAATTCAACCCATCAAAAACTTCTACTCTTGCCTCAGTAATATCCAACGCATTATTATTCTTTAAGATATTATTGCCCTTTCATTAAATCCATAATACAAACTTTCTATTGAAACTTTCAGATATTCCAAATCACTTTAATTTAAAGCTTATTTTACTCTTTCCATACCCATGCTAGTATGTTTAATGTATCAGGAATATTCTCAGATTTTTTCATTTAAAATATAGCCACTCCCCTTTGGCAATAGGTGTCATGTATCAACATATTTGAGTAGCATGTAATATTAAAATTCCATTGTAAAAATTTCATAAATACTCCCATTTCCATTTGTGATATTATCATGCGCCTTTTTAACAGCTCTTGCATCAAACTTTTTTTTTCAACCACATAAAATATAACTTTTTGCTTTTATAGTGCCTCTGTTTATGAATCATATATTAAATATTGCAAGAAGTTGAGATTATGCTTCATAAAACTTGGCATAAGAGGCCCAAATATATGTGAGGTTTAATTTTAAGAGGGGTATTTGATTAAAGAATCAGAGATTGAGGGCCTTCAGGGGATGAATGATCCCTGAAGGGACTATTCTAAAAGGGGAAGTGAGTATTTACAAGGAGGAAACCAAGTGAGTAAAATTACAAAGTTAAATTAAAGAGAAAATTATTCAATTATAAAAAGGCAGCCCAGGAAAAGGGCCTATAACAGAAATAAAATAATGAATAATTTGTTGAGGTCAACAATGGGGAAAGCAGGGAATGGATGCGGAAGGATGAGTTCATTGAATCAGTCAGGAAATAATGGAACAGAGAAACAAAAGAAAGAATGAAGAAGGAGAAAAATACCTGGGGAAAGCAGGGAATGGATGCAGAAGGATGAGGAGAAAGGATCCTTCCCCATACTTGAGGCTGCCCCAAGTATACTACAAGGATGATGACATGTGAGTGAAAGGTGAGAAGCATACAAAGTAAGGATTGAAACCTCTGAAAACCAACACCCCCCTTGCTGAACATCTGAAAAGAAGAGGGGGAAGAAAATGAACAAGAAAATCAAAGAAGAATTAGAAAAGGATGAGAAAGCCAAGAATTGTAAAAAAGAATCAAAGAACTATGCCAAACATTTGGCAATGCCTCTTGAGGAGAATTGCTGAGTGTCTTGGTGAGCATATTGGCTAGCATATCCCTTGTAGATGTGTGAATGAGTTCAACGGTGTTCTCTTGAGCACACTCCTGAATGAAGTGGTACTTTGCATTAATATTATTATTGCAGGCATGATGCTCTGGGTTCTTTGCCAGGGCCTCTGCACCTTCATCATCAAAATGAATTGGGATGGGTGTATTTGAACAAAGACAGAGTTCCTTGAGGATGTGACTGAGCCAGATTCCTTCTTTGCAGAAGTCAGACAGGGCTTTGTACTCCACCTCAGTCCTTGAGAGGGATACTGCAGCCTGCTTACACAATTTCCAGGTTATGGCCCCCTCTCCAAGACAGAATAGATATCCAAAGGTTGAATTCCTGTTTTCCTTGAATTTAGCCCAATCAGAATTGGAGTACCCGGCTATGCTCAGTCCTTCTCCAAGGCAAAGCTTCATCTCTTTTGTGCATAAGAGATATTTCTATTTGAGTGACTGTGCTAGTATGTGTGCTGTCTCAAGCATCTCACTAAGTTTCTTCTTTAAAATCTAGCCACTCCCTATTTTTACTTGTTGAGATGTCTCTCCATCCTCAAGTCATATGTAATGGTACACTTCCCTTGTGCACATGTCATTACTACCTCCATAGCCATTCATAATCTTCTGATTTGCCCTTTCCATGGCTCTTGCATCAACACTCTTTTGTTCAAATACATAAAGTTTCATGTTTTGATTTACTTTTCCAACTCTTTAGAAATTAATTATTACATATTTCAAGCATTTGAAATTCTGCTTAATAAAATTAACTTCTTTTTGAAATTCTGAAATTCTTTCTTTTCTCTTTGAAACAGGATTGATTTGAGAAAAATTCAATCCCAACCAACGGAGCATTCCCTCAAAGCATTTCCCACTTCCTCAAACTTCTTTGAAGCATTATTACACTTTCTTGAGGCTCTTCACCCAACTCCCCCTTTGCCTATTGTACATTCTTGAAGCTTGTACAATTTTCTCCAGGAAAAATTCATTCTCCTGAAATATAGCAGACAGTACTCAGCTTTTATCAAATATAAAGAATAGGTTTTAGAGTTACTCAAAAGCACTAACTTTTTGCCTGTATATTTTTCCCTCAGATAGTTGATTTCATACATCCTTTTATTTTATTCATCACAAGTGTACCTTGAGCTTGTGCCAGTCTTCCTGTCAAAACTTTCCCCTCAAGCTTGAACTATACTTTTATGCATCAGCCTCAAACCTCTAAGATAGCTTCCCTGAATTGAAGATTTATTTTAACCTGGGTGTTTTGCATTTGCATCACACTCAAATATTTCCTTTGTTCCTCCACATTTTGCAGGGTGGGGATGTAAAAAAGGTATTGAAGATTGTATTTAGTGTGAATACAACTTATTGGCTTTTAACATGGCTTGAGAAAACCACAAATCACTCTTGCCAGAATGTTGTTTGAGTTATGTTGCCCTCAATAACTTTTAAAAATTCCTTGGAAATACAGAACTGTTCTATTTTCCACTTCTCTTTGAATTCCATTGTTTGAAACATGCAAGGTCAAGCAATTTACCCTTTTTAGTATCAGTTTTTCTGGCCTCCTTTGAGTCTTGTATTATTGTTAGGATCTTCAGATAGTACAGATTTGTTCAGGTGAAGCATTGGGAGTCACAAACCTTGGCCTATATTCATACCTGTATCTGCCATCACATTTTGAGTGCATTGGAAGTTTTGGGACTGTTTTGAGACTGTATCAATATTTACTTGACATGACCTAGAAGGCATTGTTTGAATGATTGTGCTTTGCTTCTCCACAGTCTGCACATTTTAAGAATAAAGTAAAAGGAAGGTGGGAATTGATGAAAGACAGAAGAGAACTGGGAAAAGTTTAAAAACTACTAATGAAATGCTCCTCATCAGTTTTTTGTAAATTGCAAGATGGCTGTATTTTTTCATATTTGGCGCGCAAGAGGCATAGGCTTGATTTCTTAATAGGATTCATAATAGGTGATGAGTGTTAGCGCCGCATGGGAGACTTCAAGACAGAATTTCGTCCAATACTGATGGCGTGAATGATAGTAGAACTGCGATGACACTATCAACTGACGAGTCGGTCTTTATTTTACAAGGTCGGCGCGGAAGCATACTGTAGTGGCGTTAAAAGTGTGGAGATCAAAAGGAGACCTGCATTAGTCGCGCAGCAAAGTCGGAAGTAAAAAAAAGCGTACCAAACACGTTTTTACAAGAAAGAAGTGCCACTGGATAGATAATTTATGGATTTTTCAAGCTGACTTTTTCTGGAAATTTTAGAAGAACAAAAGTGTAGGTGATGCGGCCTTTCGAAATTCGGAGCTGTGTGGGAAGGCAAGATGATGTGCACAGGCAAAAAATACTATGGTCCTCAGATGTTAATGATGGAGCATCGAATCGTGCGGAGGAGTCGTGGAAGGGTGAAGTTGTTTGGCGAAATTCCGAATACTTGGTGGCGCCGGGGGTGGAGAGTAGCTGCATTCAAATAAAGCGATTGGTGAGCTGGTTGGCAGATTCTCTTCACTGGTGAGGTTTGTATCGTTAGTTGTGTCGGAACCAGAACTCATGGAGTCTGATGAAGGCTGGAATCGTACTCGACGGGGAGCTGATGAGGTGACACAGGAAGTAACACCTGCCGTAACTGTTCTGAGTGGCGAAGATTTACTTCTAGGTCTATGAAGGGGTGACCCAAGTCCTGCATCACCCGTTGAGTCTTGAGAGATCGGCGGATTGTCTGACCTCACCTCCATACTTGCGGGTCTGGAGATCATGGGTAGACTAGATGTACGGTTGGTCCGAGTATTGTATGACGCGGCCGGGATGGGCGGTAAGGGGATGTTGGGGGGCGGAGTGAGTGGCGGAGTCAAAATCTCAGTGTATCTTGGGCGCAGTACCGTTGCACACTGTGGAAGAATATTCGCAGGGAACCCAGTTGAGCCTGGTGAGAATGCAGAGCTGTTTGGTGAAAGGCATGCTTTCTGGAATGAAGAGTTTGATTTGTCAAACGTTGGAGTTGGCTCGGGCGAAATGGGAGGCTGGAATGAGTGCGGGGCGGTGTCGAGAACGACGGCAAACTGAGAATTGCGTGCGTTGGGTTGCGTCATTAGCTTGTGTGCTTGCGATTGTGGAGGTAGGTCTAGTACTCTAAGTAATCAAAGTATAAACGGGACGAAAGTTAGTGATTCGAAAATAAACAGTGAAAATTTTGAGCAAGCGAACAGTTTCTCAGGCAACGGTTGTCGGCCATCATGAACACATCCTATGGATCTTGGTCGCTTGGGTAGCATCTCATAAATATTGGTGGGTGCCTGTAGACATGGGGCTTGAATTCCGCCAGCCTGAGTAGCTTGAGTTATTACCGAGGCTAGGATCACCGATTCCGGACGAATGGGTGGAGGAAGTTCAACCTAAGTAATTATCAAAAGGGGACATTTTACGAAAAGGTCAATCGTAGCTTCGGCGGAGGGATTAAAGCTGGTGGTTACGACTAACTTCAAGCGCAGGAGCGCCAGTTTGACTAATGGTAAACCAGACAGAATCACTAATTGGTAGACGAGGAACCTGAGCTTTCACCTTTTCTTCTACCTGCAAATGGTTAAATGCCTTTTCGATACGATCCAAAAGGGTCATTCGACCAAGCTTGAGGAACGGTGAGGATTGCCCAGGCAAAGATACTATTTCAGTTGGAGATTGGTGCGCGAGGTCTGTTTGAAGAGGTAAAAAGGGCGGGGGCCTCTCTTTCTTTCGTCTGGAAATGCAGCTGCAAGGCATAAAGGTTCGGAGGAACCAGAGGGTACAAGGGCAAGGGCCAGCTAAGGCCTGAAGTTGCAGCCTGGCTCGCAAGCACAGTGCGCCACGCGGAAGATGGATACGGGAATAGGCCGAATGACTGCGACGTTCTACCCGCTGAGGAGCGACAGGCGAAAGAGCGAAGAGAGCAGCCAGGAGGAAAGTGGGGAAGGCGCAGCGATTGCAAAGGTTAACAAATCGAGTAAGGACGAACTAATGTGGTGACGTATATTACATAGTGCGACGGCCCAATGGATCACCATCGTACAACCAGATCGATGACCTGACACACGCCTGGGTTGCTGCTCCTCTCTCCTAGAATTTCTATCAAACCGGGCCATATTTGTAATCCAAATGTCATCCTGACTCATGAAACACGTTTCCCGGAACAAAGGGTTTCAGGGAAAACGGAAGACGCCCCCTCCCCTTTCCAGGTTTTTGGATGGCCGATTCGACACGAGCCATACCGTCCTCGCCTTCAGAGGTGGCTTTGGTGCTTGGAATGGCAAATGCAGGGCGGAGTCGCTCCTACACCCCTTATCTCCATTGTTTGGGGACATCGCGGCATAGCCCTCCCTCTACCTATGGTAGGCTTATTCCAGGAATCCTGAGCTATCCCCCCACAGTCCGGCTCCTGGGAAACCCCTCGAACTAGCGATAGGGTTCATTCTACGACCCAAGTCGATCTGCCATGTGTCTCCTCTACGCACTCAACCCTTGGTTGATTACTAGAGGAAGGTGAACACGGCACTTGGCTTCATGACGTTCAGCCACATCACGCTTGCCCTCGTTAGACCACCGGACCACAGGACCACATTACCGGCCCTTGATCTCAACTCTCAACTGCAATCAACCCAACCGCCTCAAGGTTTCATCAGTTGGTCAATCGCCCGCTTGGATTCTTTAGATTCGGATAGGTGTTCCTGGCGTTGTTGAGTTCCACAAAGCTCGAACTCCAACGTCACTTCCGTGAGGATTATGTCAATCTCTCAACCCACCGGCGTGCGCAATGACAAAGGAGGGCGCGGTGAGCATCGAAAAAAAGCCAAATCCAAGATTCAAGGCATCTAATGATTGTGCCCCTGGGCTGGGCTCCGATCAGTACCATGCCTCAGTATGCCGGTGGTCATCCATCCACATCGGTTGCACCACTGCCCAGTATTTCAGGCAAGTGGGCCGACACAGCCGCGAGTCGCGGTCGTAAATTTCACCCGACAGACCTTACCGCATCGAGCGCATGCGATAAAGTTTCGAGGGTGTCGCCGGAAATAAGCTAACCTGAGCTCATCTCCAGCGACATCCTCGAAACTTATCCGAGAGGATTGTTATGGACCCATCTACTGTCTACGGCGGAGCACACATACCGACTAAGATGGCCTAGCGGCAGGTTGACCCTTTGCCACATCTTTACAAGGACAGCGAAGCTGGATCGTGGGAGACGCCACACGTCATAGCTCGCTTGATTTCGGGCCAATTGCTCATACTTATCGACCCTTACTTGTCAGCAGCTGACAAGTTAAATATGAAATTGATCTTAGAAAATCTTGAATTTCGCCGAAGCGTTGAAGGATTCAGGACTTGGCTATTGTCGAAAATTATTGACTTCAAGACTACACTCATGAGCATCTAGGGAATCGAGGAGCCCCGGCTTTTGGATTAACAGATCGGGGAAAGATTAAAAGCTCATAACCCACAACAAGGCGCTCTTCAACAGGCAGAGTGTAGAATGAAAAAGTGGCAGCAAACCGAGCGTCGGCTTGGAAATGGTCTAGCAGGCGGCTATGTTCTATCGATACCTAGCAGATTATGACTAGCAGGCGATGACTAGCAAACCAGGCCAGGTGAGGCAAATTACACTTCAAGCAGGCACTGCCTGATGCCAAGCCTCCGATTAACCTATAGTCATCAACGGTTTTTCTTGTCAACTACAGGTGTTGTAGTTTCAAGTCGAATGGCTGTGTAGCCTCCAGTTGACATGCTGGGGCGCAATTGATGTACTTACTCAGTCGGGTTGTTAGGCCAAAATGTCTTATGACGGTCTTCCAAATGGGTCAACCCAGTATGGATATGTGAAGGATTTTGAAAAAAATGTAGTCATCGATTACGATTTGGAAAGAGCAGGTGTGATTCCGCTTGCATTTAACATTGCTTTCCTTGCCAGCCCGCTAACAAAAAGCTACAAAGACTACGGGACACACGCCTGAAAGAGAATATCAGGGTTGGCAGATTCTGAGGAAAAACGGACAGCTTTACCACATAACAAGGCTTGGCACATGCATTGAGGTGGCTCTCTTCCATCTCTCCTTCTATCTTCAAGCTACATCACTTTCATATCTATTTTACCTTCCTGCATATCTGAAGCTTGTCTCAGCTTATCTCTATCCCAACCAAATTCTTATCACGCCTGTCCAACATTGGGTTCTTCCTCAAGATAACCCAAGTAAAAAAAATAAATTTTAAGCAAAATGAATAAAATGCTGAAATTCAGAATCCTGGAATGCTACAGGCTATAATCTGAAACCTTGCCTCACACTTGCATTATATTAAAGGCCAAATGAAAATTTTGCTCTACATGAGTAAAATGTGGTGTCAAACTCAGTGCACAATAGTCATCTTTGTGAAATTTTGAAGAAGTCAATGTAGAGCTCTATTTCTGAATAACTTGGTGAAGGAGATTGATCAAGAATCATGTCCCCTGCCACTACAGTATTTGTGGAAAAACTTGAGCTTCAGGAGACTCTTCTACCTGATTTTTATGGATTAAAATTTTGTATAGAGAGAATCATAGTAAAAGAATATAATTGATGCAAATGAATTTGGTGACGTGCAGTTTTTAAACTAAGTTTCTCTTTAAAATCACTTCATAAAAAGAAGAAAAAAAATCAACCAAATCAATTCAGCCATTTATGAAGTGGGAAGAAAGTTCAGTGATGTGGCCATAGAATGTCAGATCTTTCAATAAAGCCAAAAATAAATTACATGTGTTTTAATTATAAAATGGCCTCCCAACCCTTATCCATAACATGAGCAACTGGAATTTTTTTGAAACAGGGAGCAAGGCCATACATGAGGAAGGTTCTATGTAAATACACACAAAAAAAAATTCTTGTCTTGAATTCTTCCACATGGGGATTCAGGAGTAAAAGATTATAATTGTGCTCAATTTTTCTTTAATTTTTCTTGAATTGCTCTTTGATTTTTCTTTATTTCTTATTTCTTATTTCTTTGTTTCATTTTCATTGTCAGTTTTCCTTTCTCCTTTCACCTTTTTTATGCTTTACGCTTTATGCTTTATGTTTTATTTTTTATGTTTTATTTATTTTTTATTTTTTATGTTTTATTTTTTATGTTTTATGTTTTATGTTTTATGTTTTATGTTTTATGTTTTATTTTTTATGTTTTATTTTTTATTTTTTATTTTTTATTTTTTATTTTTTATTTTTTATTTTTTATTTTTTATTTTTTATTTTTTATTTTTTATTTTTTATTTTTTATTTTTTATTTTTTATTTTTTATTTTTTATTTTTTATTTTTTATTTTTTATTTTTTATTTTTTATTTTTTATTTTTTATTTTTTATTTTTTATTTTTTATTTTTTATTTTTTATTTTTTATTTTTTATTTTTTATTTTTTATTTTTTATTTTTTATTTTTTATTTTTTATTTTTTATTTTTTATTTTTTATTTTTTATTTTTTATTTTTTATTTTTTATTTTTTATTTTTTATTTTTTATTTTTTATTTTTTATTTTTTATTTTTTATTTTTTATTTTTTATTTTTTATTTTTTATTTTTTATTTTTTATTTTTTATTTTTTATTTTTTATTTTTTATTTTTTATTTTTTATTTTTTATTTTTTATTTTTTATTTTTTATTTTTTATTTTTTATTTTTTATTTTTTATTTTTTATTTTTTATTTTTTATTTTTTATTTTTTATTTTTTATTTTTTATTTTTTATTTTTTATTTTTTATTTTTTATTTTTTATTTTTTATTTTTTATTTTTTATTTTTTATTTTTTATTTTTTATTTTTTATTTTTTATTTTTTATTTTTTATTTTTTATTTTTTATTTTTTATTTTTTATTTTTTATTTTTTATTTTTTATTTTTTATTTTTTATTTTTTATTTTTTATTTTTTATTTTTTATTTTTTATTTTTTATTTTTTATTTTTTATTTTTTATTTTTTATTTTTTATTTTTTATTTTTTATTTTTTATTTTTTATTTTTTATTTTTTATTTTTTATTTTTTATTTTTTATTTTTTATTTTTTATTTTTTATTTTTTATTTTTTATTTTTTATTTTTTATTTTTTATTTTTTATTTTTTATTTTTTATTTTTTATTTTTTATTTTTTATTCTTTATTATTAATTTTTTATTTTTTATTTTTTATTTTTTATTTTTTATTTTTTTATTTTTTATTTTTTTATTTTTAATTTTTTATTTTTTATTTTTTATTCTTTATTCTTTATTCTTTATTCTTTATTTTTTATGTTTTATTTTTTGTTATGGGCAATGTTAAATTCGCTACCTCAAAACCTCCATTCACGGCCTAAAAAGGGTTGCGTGGCGCGGTTTGCAACTGGTTTTAGTGGTGAACGGCTGCTCATGACCCATTTCAGTTGTGAACAGGCGCTCAAAACCCATTTTGGGGTCGTGAACAGCCGCTCACAACCCATTTGCAGTGAGTAAAAAAAAAGAAAAGACATTGAAAATAAAATAAATAAAAATAAGTCAAAACAAGTAAAAATCAATAAAGGGCCCATCAATAAAGATAAATGAAAACAAATAAAAAATAAATAAATGGCCCATAAATAAAAATAAATGAAAATAAATGAAAATAAATAATAAAATAAAATCAAAATAAAATCAAAATCAAAATAAATAAAATAAATAAATATTCTTATTTATTAACAAAAAATCAAAAAATTCAAGTTCAAATTGACTAGCCCTAAAGTAAAAACACCAAAAATTAAATAAACAATGAAGGAGTCTATGGAGCAGCCCTAAAGTCAAAATGGCAAAAAATACAAGTTCAAATTGACTAGCCCTAAATTAAAAACACCAAAAAAAACAAGTTCAACTTGTGTTAAGCTGATCCCATCATGAGAAGGAAAGTCACTCCTTATGATGGGATCAGCCCAACACAAGTTGAAATGACTTACCAATAAAATCTCATACAAAACACTCAACATGATGATTTTAACTCAAAGCACTCAACATAATGATGTTGAAAATTTTATAAACCGTTATATTAATAGAATTACAAGATCAGAATCAGAACCCAAACCCAAATGATGAAAGTAAAATCATTTTTATAAATTAGAGTACAACTTAAGTTGTTCTTTGAAATGGTCAACCCAAACAGAAGCCTTTTTAGAAGTCAACACAGCAGTTTTGGAAAAAATTGGAGGGATTGGCATCATTTCTTGCTCAAGCACAAGATGAACCCAGTGATTATTGTTAACAAAGAAAATGAATATAGGATTTGATTGTTCTTTTAAACCCATTTAAATAGGATTATAAGTACAACATGAATGCAATGAAATGAAACATATTGGTCTTCCATAAGTATCAGCTATTTTTTGACCCATATCCGAATTTGAAAGCCATTTTGAAGAGGGAATCTTTTCATTGATGTCATTAACATCAAGTCTTTGTTCTATATTTTCAAAATTTTAAATGCAACCCAGGATCTTAGAAGAGCATTTCTAATTCTTCCTCAATTCTTCCTCAATTTTTCAATCATTTTCTTTTGTACTTTAAACAATCCATGCTCATCATACCCAAGTGATTTTGAAATGACTCTAAATCCACAATTCCCATCATCAACCGGATCCAAAAACTCCCATAAGGAATTAAGTAAGTTCTCAGGTATTTGATTGAGGTAATTCACTTTTGGTTCCTACAATCAAAAATTACTTAGCCAAAATTCTAATCTTGTCAAAGGAAACAACACTCACCAAAGAAGAGCTTCTGCTTGACTTTGCCATTTCTTCATCTTCCTCAAAAAAGGATTCTGATTCCAAATGAATGGACCCCAATTCACTTTCAGTCTATTCCTCTGAACTATGAAATTCAGATTAAGAGCCTTCCTTGCAATAAAGAAATCATTTTCCCAGAAGTTCATTAAAACATAAAAATAAACATTCCTCAAAATAAAAGATTTACTCTCATTGGCCTTTTTGGTCCCCTTCTAATCCTTTTTTCCCTCTCCAGTTCCCTTTCAATGTGTTTAAATTTTGAAAGTTCACAACAAGTAGCTTTCAATTTGGGTTTAACGCTGCTGGACCATAAGAACTTTGGCTCAAGCCTTGGCTTGGAAATCAAAGTAGCTGTATAATTGACCATGTACTTTAAAATATCCAATCTAGCATGTTGAGGTTGTCCCATAAGCATGGAATTCAACTTGTTGAACAATTGAGATTTGTCAATCACTGGATCTGTGTCAATCTGTCAAAAAGAAAGACAATAATAAATACTCAATCTGTCAATCCTATAATTGCTGTCAATCCTATAGTTGCTGTCAATCTCATAATTGGTACCCTTCCAAAAACCCAAAAAGAGAACTTAATTCACTCGAAGGGTCATAGTCTAGCCTTCACTGAGGATGAAAATTCTCAGGCACAACAGGTCCTCTTGATGCTAGTATTTCACCTAGAATGTGGGAAAAAGGCAAGCCCATTGTGTTTGAATATGACTTTGAGCACACCTTGCCATCATGGTTGAACTTCAACTTCTTGAATTTTACCCCAATGAGTTTAATTTCCTCAATTGACAATCTGTAACCCAAAGGTGAAATTTCTTTTGGAAGAACATTTCCTAACTTTATTCAAGAGTTTTTAAGTGAAGCATGCAATGAATGGATTTGTCTTTCAATGTTACTTCAAGTTTTTTCCACACATTCAAAATGTTCCCCAAAGATCCCACAAGTAATTTTTGAAAGTAGCATGGGCCCCTTCTACCGAAGACATTTTTTTATTTCCAAAGTCAGGGTTAACACAAGGCCACACAGTTACAAACATCTCTATGATAGGGAAAATTTAATTTTCCATATACTCAAGCACATCCTTGTGGTCTTTTAAGAAAAACTCTATGAAAGTTTCAACATCAGCATTCCCAGCAGAGATGAACAGAAGAAGCAATAAACTGGCAAACTCTGAGTTCTGCATCCTTGAATTCTGCCTCCCCCTTGGTTTTAGAGGCTCCAAAATTTGCCCACAGAGTCATAAAACTTTACCATCCTAGATTTTCATTACTGAAGCGCACTTTGTAGTTTTCTTGAATGTTTTTAGACAAGTGCCAGGAGCAAAACTGTCTGGATGACTCAGGGAAAATATGTTCCATAGCACAAATAAGAGCTTCTTCCCGGTCCTTCACAAAGAATTTGCAAAGCTTCTTGGGATCATAAGCCAATTACTTGAATGCATTCAAAGCCCAACTTTAGAAATAATAACTTTCTTTTTTTATAAAAAAAAAAGCCTTTGTAAAGGTTTTCTTGTTGGCTGTCATTCCTACAACATGCAATAGAGGGATGTTGTACCTATTTATTTTCCTAAGTAAAATCCAACAAAGCAATATGATGGTATTTTTTGCAAAGTTTTATAGAATCAGGATGAGCCAAGAAAAGGGCCTATAAGTGACCCTCTCCACCAAATATGGACCTGGAAACCCACTGGGATTCCTGGAGAATTTCCAATCAAAAATCCATAACACCTTTCCCGTTCAGTTCTTCTTGCTTTACCTTCCTCTTAGTGTTGTAGATTGTTCTATTTTCAATGTATTTTCCACCATAAATCTTGCTCAGTTTCCTTTTAGGCTGAACCATATTTAGCCCATATTTCATTCCTTTCTTAAGTAGATCCAAGGATTGCCCAGAGATTCTCCTCAGTTGAGGATTCACTGAGTGGCTTTCAGATGGTTGATGATTTTGTAGTCCATTTCTAATGGAGAGATGCCATGTGGGATCTTCTGCTTTAAAACTTGCACAGATCATGAATTGGCACCCAACCTTCCTCATGTGAGGTTTCCTTTGCCTTTCAGTGAGGCATGGCCCTTCATCTACCCCAAATCTGACATATGCTAGATCTATTTATTTATCCTTCTTTGAATTGAATGTCTTCAATGCCTAGCAATGCATGGCTGACCATTTTTGAAAATAAATCTTGGATTCTTTCCTACTACCAAGAGATCTCATAGAAGGAGGGTCACGCAGTTCTGGCACCCCTTAGTTACATTAGCATTTTTCAAGCCAAATCCTTCTCAGTCAAATGACAATGAAATGTGACCCACTGCCTTTAGTCAGTTCCAGTTGTGAAGAGAAAAAACATCTTGTAATTCCAGTGGTGAAGAAAAATCTTGTTCCTCAATTTTAACACTAGATGAGGATGCAATCGGGGTGTCAAATGTTTTCTTTTGAAACTCCCTACCCAAATTCCTAGAATTCAAAGCTTTTTATGAGGAAAGTTTGATTGGGAACCAAGACCAGACTAGAATTTATTTCAAAAAGAAGAGAAGAATTGAGCTTGAGAGACAATGAGTGAAGGATATACAAGGAGAAAAAACCAATGGGATAGTAACTTGCAACAAGTTTGAAGAGTAAAAAAATTGTAGTAATGTGGATTGATAAGACTTGGGTGACTGAAGTAAGGAAAGGGTTAGTGTTGGCTCATAGCAGTTGATATGAGATCAAGAGATTTACAAGTGGCCAGTTATGAAAGAGACTAAGCCAGAAACATGAGTGATTTGATTGGATAAGGCGCCTTGAAGGAACTGCATGCAAGAGTCAGTGCACAACTCAACTGATTGAGAAGTTGTTTCAAGTCCAGAGATCTTACAATGTTTGAGCTGGCTGCCAGTCTTTGATTGGTTGTTGTTTGACTGGGTTGTTGAAATTTTGATGCTTCAGTTGATGATTTTAGGTGAGATTGAACTTTATGAAGGATGATTGTTCCTATGAGGCCAAGGAGCATGGAACCCCCACAGACACTGCTCAAGGTTCTCTAGAGTTGAAGCGCTCTTGAATTGAAGTATCTTCAGTTGACATCCGGCGCGGTCTCCATTAATGATTTTATAAGATGAAGTAGAGAAAACATAAGATTAGGAAGAAAAAGAAACAAATAGGAGTTGAAGAAAGACAAAAACAAATGACTGGATATAATCTTAACACGCCCCCACAACTTCAAGATCAGTGAGGTAGATAACTAAAGGCATTTATAAGGCAATTGTTTGAGGTTTTTTTAGCTGCTTTTGTAAGTGAATTGGCTTTCATAGACAAGGAAGGGATTAATTTGATGTCAATCAGACCAATTTTTAAGTCCTCTCAAAGGATTTTTGTTTTGATTTTAATATGTTTAGCTTTGGAGCACAAACCAAATTTCTTGATTTTATCGTCCAGACCTTTTTTTTCAATCAGATGTAGTGGAGATTTGAATTGGCATTTGTATAATTCTTCAAAAAGTGTTTGGAGCCACCAAGCTTCCAAGTGGAAGCTTGAGAGTGCCACACACTTGGATTTGGTTGATGAGTAAGTGATGCTTTGTTGATGTCTACTGGTCCAATATAAGGAACTACCTTTGAAGGAGCAGATGAACCTTCTTTGAGATACACAAGATTCAGGATCATATACCCATGTGGCGTCACTGAAGCAAACCAGTCTATCAGAAATTGAGCAAGGGCCAATTGCAAGCATTAGGTCTTGGGTGGCTGCAAGATATTGCCAGACGTGTTGAACTTCTTCCCAATGGATAGCTCTGGATTTTTGCAATTTCTAGCCAAGCTTGAGACAGAAAAACTGATGTTGGGTCTTGCTAGTCCAGCAATGAAGTTCAGTCTCCAAATTGGAGACCTGTCATTAATTTTTAATAAAAGAAACTTGTTGTGGTCCTTTTCATTGGCTGTTTTGAGGTGTGGTCTTGGAGTGAGTGGAGTGGACACTGGCTTGGAATTGGTTAACCCTAACTCTTTGAGTCCTTTTTCAATATGAAGCAGCAGAGATAGATGGATGAGAACATCATTTCAAACTACTTTAATACCTAAAAGTTCATTGGGAGGATGGTCAGAGGAATTTTTGAGCCTACTAAGAAAGGCCTCCTTGCATTTGCTGACATTTCCAGTGACAACTAAATCATCAACATGGAAGAAAAAAACTGAGATTTGGTCATTACGAATATAGAGACAGGGATTGCAGTCTGACTCTTTGAATCCTTGAGTCTTAATCCATTTTCTCAAAATTTGGTACCAGTTTTGCAGGGCCTGTTTGAGCCCATACAATGATTTCTTTGGTCTCAGGAATTTTTATTTTTGATTACACCCGTATGGTGTTATGATGAATACTTGTTTTTAAAGTTCTGAATGTAAAAATGCTCCATTGAAATTGAGCTGAAGGATCTCCAGATTTTTTTCATTGGAAAGCCTCAGCAATCCTCTCAGTGAGGCAAATTTTCTGGTGGGAGCATATGTCTTGAGATGGTCAAGGCCATATCTTTGATTGAATCCTTGTACACACAAAAAATTATTGAATTTTGGTGCCTTGCCGTGCGCTTTGGTCTTGATTTTGAATACCACTACTGTATTTAGAGGATTGGTGACAATAATCTAATCAACCTCTTCCTATACCCCTTGATCTTTGATTGTGTTAAATGCTCTCATTGCCAATTCTTTCCATTTGGGTATTTTAATTGCCTCCATGAGAGATGTTGGTAGTGTTTCAGCTAGGAACCTGTAGAATTTAGGCTTTGAAATAGTATTTTGATTCTGTAGGCTGTGTCTGATGTTGTGCTCAAACACTGAGTTGCTATTGGAGTCAGAGTCTGATCCTACCTTGACAGTCTCCAATGGTTTGGTTTTGTCCAGAGTTATGTTACTGGTGGATGGGGTAACAAGTTGCTGAGAAGGGGAAACTTCTGTTACTTCATTGCTTTGATTTGTGGTTTTGCTATTTTTGTCAAGAGAGATTTTGACTGATGTGTGGAGGTTGAAGACAACGTGTTGTGTATCAATGATTTTTATGGTGGCGGTAATGACTTTGTAGGACAGTAAATCTGGATTAAAACCCACCAAGGTGCCTGATGTGCCTTTTTTGTCTAGTTTTGATTTTATTTCTGTGTTGTTGAGTTGGTAAGTGACTGGAGTACCAATTGGCTTGATGTAAGCCCGGGGTAATTCCTTTGACTGCATCTTTTTACAAGGAGATTTTTCACCTTTCTGTTTTTTAATCTGGTTGAGCATGAGACAAGCTCCCCTCACGACTTCATGCCAGAAGGATTTTAGCAGATTTGCGTCGGAGATGGTGGCTCTGGAAGATTCAATAACTGTTCTATTTGCAATTTCCACTCATCCATTGTTTTGGGAATGGTAGGGCTCACTAATGACCTGATTGATGTGCAAATATCAATAGTATTTTTGCAGTTTTTCATTCACAAACTCACCTCCTCCATCCAAACATACCTTGGCGGGATAGAGACCGAGTTTTTTATTCTGGTTTTTGATTATGAAAATGAGTATATTGGCTATGTCACTCTTTGATTTTAAAGGAAAGCACAAGGTATATCCAGAGTGTGAATTGAAAAGATTGAGAATGTACTTCAAGCCCTGTTTTGAAGTTGGATTTATGGGTCCTATGAGGTCCAGGTGTATCTTCTCAAATCATCTTGCGGCAAATTTTTGTTGTTTGGTAAATGATTTTTGAGTGACTTTGGCCTTGTTGCAACTAAGGAACTCAAAACAATCATTTTGCGAGGTTGGTATATTGTGGTTGAGGAACTTCTCCACCCGCCTGGTTGATGCATGTCCAAGGGAATGATGTAATGAGAGAAGCTCATCATTTGAGTAGTAAAATTTCTATGACTCAAAATCCATATTGATCACAAATAGATTGTTGACTATGGAGCCCAAAAGAATTGTGGTTCCCCAAGTTTTTAAGGAAAAGGTATTTGACCAAAATCTTGAGTCAACTTCAAGCTTGGCTCCTTGGGTCATGAGAGCACCAAGTGAGATAAGATTGACAGTAGACTCAGGAACCCATGCAGGTTTGGTGTGCTTCAAGTTAACATCTTTTGTCAATAGGGTGACTTCACTGGTACATTCAATGCTTATGGCTGCATCCTTCTTTCTGGTTTGGATTTTTTTGGCCCCACTGGATTTTTGGAGTGTAATGAACAAGTCTGCATCCAAAATCATGCGTACCAAACAACCCATATCAAGAATGAATCAACTAGATAGTGCGTCCTTGGTTGTGATCATTCCGCAGAAGTACAAGTAGAAGTTGAAATGTGCTTCCTTGTTTTGTTTGGGCTTTCCCTTTTTGCTTTGGTTGTGGAGGTTTTTGGGTTTCAGTTCTGGAAACTCAAACCAGCATGAGCTAGCAGGATGAGATTTTAATGCTTGATTGTGTTTCCCATTCTCACATCTGGGTACTCTGTATAGTGCTATATTGACAGGTTTGGTTTGATCAGCTTGGGAAATCGCCTTGTTTTTGTGCTGGATTAGGTGATTGATCAAAACCTCTACTTTCATTTAAATTGTGGAGTGCATAATATGGGACTTCATAAGTTTCATGCTTGACGGGAATTTGAAGAGCACCAAGTAGGCAACAATGTTGAAAGGAAGATCAATGCTGAATTCAGAGATTTTCTTCATGTGTACTCTGACAGATGTCACAAAGGATTCTATGTCCTTTTCCATGGTCAAGTAAAGAAAACCGTTGAATATTCTTTCTCTATTTGCCAACTTTGAAGAGGCAAAGTGGGTTTGAGTTGAGATTCAAATCAGTTTTTGCATTGTCTTCATTGAAATCATTGATGGCATTGTTGTATGTGTTCAAGTCCAACTTGGCTATGGTGTGAGCAACAAATTCCTCATTGAAATACTCATCTAGCCCTCTTTGATTGTCAGGATTGTTCATGATTTCAAATATGCCTTGCAATTTGAATAGTTTCTCAAACTTTTTCCGCCACATGCTGTAGTTTTTGGCTGTCAATTGAGGCTTGGATTTGATTAACAATTTTATTGCAAATGATTTGTAGTTCATTTCCCCCCCTGGTCCTGGCGTCAAAGAAGGCCCCAGTCAATCCATGGCTTCAGAGGCTTTTAAACATGAGGAAAGTTTGATTGGGAACCAAGAACAGACTAGAATTAATTTCAAAAAGAAGAGAAGAATAGAGCTTGAGAGAAAATGAGTGAAGGAGAGACATGGAGACAAAACCAACGGGATAGTAACTGGCAACAATTTTGAAGAGTCAAAAAATTGTAGTAATGTGGATTGATAAGACTTGGGTGACTGAAGTAAGGAAAGGGTACTTGGCTTATAAGAGTTGATATGATATTGAGAGATTTACAAGTGGACAGTTATGAAAGAGACTAAAACAGCAACATGATTGATTTGATTGGATAAGGCGCCTTGAAGGAACTGCATTCAAGAGTCAGTGCACAACTCAAATTATTTAGAAGTTGTTTCAATTACAGATATCTTACAATGTTCAAGATGGCTTCCAGTTGTTTATTGGTCAGTGTTTGACTGGGTTGTTGAGATTTTGATGCCTCAGTTGATAATTTTAGGTTAGATTGAAGTTTCTGAAGGATGATTGTTCCTATGAGGCCAAGGAGCATGTAACCACCAGCAAGGCTGCTCAAGGTTTTCTAGATTTGAAGCGCTCTTGAATTGAAGTATCTTCAGTTGACATCCCGCGCAGTCTCCATTTATTATTTGATAAGATGAATTAGAGACAAAATTAGAGTATTAACAAAAAGAAATGAATAGGAGTTGAAGAAAGACAACAAAAAATGACTGGATATAATCTTAACATTTATAAAAACCCTTTAAACTAATTCTGTTAACAAAGCCATGTTTAAACTGGGAGGGCTTAGGCTTGGCACTGTTATTTATTATTTATTATTTATTATTTATTATTTATTATTTATTATTTATTATTTATTATTTATTATTTATTATTTATTATTTATTATTTATTATTTATTATTTATTATTTATTATTTATTATTTATTATTTATTATTTATTATTTATTATTTATTATTTATTATTTATTATTTATTATTTATTATTTATTATTTATTATTTATTATTTATTATTTATTATTTATTATTTATTATTTATTATTTATTATTTATTATTTATTATTTATTATTTATTATTTATTATTTATTATTTATTATTTATTATTTATTATTTATTATTTATTATTTATTATTTATTATTTATTATTTATTATTTATTATTTATTATTTATTATTTATTATTTATTATTTATTATTTATTATTTATTATTTATTATTTATTATTTATTATTTATTATTTATTATTTATTATTTATTATTTATTATTTATTATTTATTATTTATTATTTATTATTTATTATTTATTATTTATTATTTATTATTTATTATTTATTATTTATTATTTATTATTTATTATTTATTATTTATTATTTATTATTTATTATTTATTATTTATTATTTATTATTTATTATTTATTATTTATTATTTATTATTTATTATTTATTATTTATTATTTATTATTTATTATTTATTATTTATTATTTATTATTTATTATTTATTATTTATTATTTATTATTTATTATTTATTATTTATTATTTATTATTTATTATTTATTATTTATTATTTATTATTTATTATTTATTATTTATTATTTATTATTTATTATTTATTATTTATTATTTATTATTTATTATTTATTATTTATTATTTATTATTTATTATTTATTATTTATTATTTATTATTTATTATTTATTATTTATTATTTATTATTTATTATTTATTATTTATTATTTATTATTTATTATTTATTATTTATTATTTATTATTTATTATTTATTATTTATTATTTATTATTTATTATTTATTATTTATTATTTATTATTTATTATTTATTATTTATTATTTATTATTTATTATTTATTATTTATTATTTATTATTTATTATTTATTATTTATTATTTATTATTTATTATTTATTATTTATTATTTATTATTTATTATTTATTATTTATTATTTATTATTTATTATTTATTATTTATTATTTATTATTTATTATTTATTATTTATTATTTATTATTTATTATTTATTATTTATTATTTATTATTTATTATTTATTATTTATTATTTATTATTTATTATTTATTATTTATTATTTATTATTTATTATTTATTATTTATTATTTATTATTTATTATTTATTATTTATTATTTATTATTTATTATTTATTATTTATTATTTATTATTTATTATTCATTATTTATTATTTATTATTTATTATTTATTATTTATTATTTATTATTTATTATTTATTATTTATTATTTATTATTTATTATTTATTATTTATTATTTATTATTTATTATTTATTATTTATTATTTATTATTTATTATTTATTATTCATTATTTATGATTTAGTGGAGGCTATACAACTTGATATTAGTTGTTTAGCGTGCCGCACAACTCAAATGGGAGGTGTAGCATGCCACACAGCCCATTTGAGCCGTGTAGCATGCCACATGGCTCATTTGAGTTGTTTAGGGTGCCACATGGCCCATTGAGCCGTGTACAGAGCCGTGAATTTAACATTACCCTTTATTTATTTATTTTTTTTAACCAAAAAATCAACATTTTTTGATTTCTTTGATTTTTTGGTTGATTCCATTTTTTTGGAAGGTTTGTTTGATTCATGGGTTATGTTAGTGCCGTTTTATTACATTTTTTTTGGCTCAGCGCAGTTGGGTGGCGTGTTGGATGCCACACGACTACATTTGAGCTGTCTGCAACTCCACAAAACTTGAAGGTAATTCTATGGAATCCAACACCCCATTGGACCACGCTGGGCGGGCTGCGCAAATTTTTGAGCCGTTGGGGGTTTTACACGGCTTGTATTGGACTGTGTGGCGTGCCACACGGCCCAATTTGAACCGTGACCATGGCTCAATGAGCCGTGAATTTAACATTACCCTCAATTTTAATATTTGTATCTATATTTTTTCTTTATTTTTTATTTTATGAATGAAGCTTGTAAGGTGTATGCATAAATGCAGATGATCTTCAAAAATTATTAATAAACTGTTTTTTTTTTTTAAAAAAAAAATTGAAAATTCTGAAAGCTTGAAGCACTTACATAAAAAAATAAATAATGAAAAATAAATAATAGATAATAGATAATAAATAATAAATAATAAATAATAAATAATAAATAATAAATAATAAATAACAAATAATAAATAATAAATAATGAATAATAAATAATAAATAATTAATAATTAATAATTAATAATAAATAATAAATAATAAATAATAAATAATAAATAATAAATAATAAATAATAAATAATAAATAATAAATAATAAATAATAAATAATAAATAATAAATAATAAATAATAAATAATAAATAATATATAATAAATAATATATAATAAATAATAAATAATACATAATAAATAATAAATAATAAATAATAAATAATAAATAATAAATAATAAATAATAAATAATAAATAATAAATAATAAATAATAAAAAATAAATAATAAATAATAAATAATAAATAATAAATAATAAATAATAAATAATAAATAATAAATAATAAATAATAAATAATAAATAATAAATAATAAATAATAAATAATGAATAATAAATAATAAATAATAAATAATAAATAATAAATAATAAATAATAAATAATAAATAATAAATAATAAATAATAAATAATAAATAATAAATAATAAATAATAAATAATAAATAATAAATAATAAATAATAAATAATAAATAATAAATAATAAATAATAAATAATAAATAATAAATAATAAATAATAAATAATAAATAATAAATAATAAATAATAAATAATAAATAATAAATAATAAATAATAAATAATAAATAATAAATAATAAATAATAAATAATAAATAATAAATAATAAATAATAAATAATAAATAATAAATAATAAATAATAAATAATAAATAATAAATAATAAATAATAAATAATAAATAATAAATAATAAATAATAAATAATAAATAATAAATAATAAATAATAAATAATAAATAATAAATAATAAATAATAAATAATAAATAATAAATAATAAATAATAAATAATAAATAATAAATAATAAATAATAAATAATAAATAATAAATAATAAATAATAAATAATAAATAATAAATAATAAATAATAAATAATAAATAATAAATAATAAATAATAAATAATAAATAATAAATAATAAATAATAAATAATAAATAATAAATAATAAATAATAAATAATAAATAATAAATAATAAATAATAAATAATAAATAATAAATAATAAATAATAAATAATAAATAATAAACAATAAACAATAAACAATAGATAATAAACAATAAAAAATAAAAAATAAACATTAAACAATAAACAATAATAAAAATATAATAATAAAATAATAATAAAATAATAAATTATAAAATATATGTAGTAGTGTATGGGCCCCCACGCATCAAGGGGCCCTACACAACTCCCACACAACTGGAGCCGTGAATTCAACATCACCCATAAATAAATAAATAAAAAACTGGGAATATCCAATGGACTAGCTCTGAAGTAAAAAGACCCCCCCAAAAAAACGCAAGTAACTGGACTAGCCCTAAACTAAAAACACCAAAAAAAACACAAGGAACTTGACAAGCCCTAAATTAACAACTCAAAAAAAAAGACAAGAAACATGACAAGTCCCAAAGTAAAAACACCAAAAAAAGACTAGTAACTTTACAAGCCCTGAAGTAAAAACACCAAAAAAATACAAGTAACTTGACAAGCCCTAAAGTAAAAACACCAAGAAAAAACAAGTAACTTGACAAGCCCTAAAGTGAAAACACCAAACAAAATACTAGTAACTTGACAAGCCCTAAAGTAAAAACACCAAAAAAAAGCCAAGTAACTTGACAAGCCCTAAAGTAAAACGCACACAAAAAAAGAAAAAACAGTTCAACTTGTGTTCAGCTGATCCCATAATAAGGAGTGAAATACTCCTTGTGATGGAATCAGCCCAACACAAGTTGAACTGACTTACCATTGAACTCTAATTCAAAACACTCAATATAATTATGTTAACTCAAAACACTCAACACAATGATGTTCAAAATTTGATGGGCATTTATATTAATAGAACTTGTTAGCTGCATTAGAGCAACAATTTATATGAAACCCAATGATGAAATGAAGTCAAAGTCTATTACAATATAGAATACATTTGCAGTTGATCTTTGAGATGATCAACCCAACCAGAGGCTTTTTTTAGAAATCAAGGAACATGGTTTTGCTACAATGGGCGGGATTGGAATCATTTCTCCCTCAGGTACTAATATAACCCAGTGATTATTGTTTACAAAGGAAATGAAAATTGGATCTGATTAATAAGTAACACCATTTTTAATTGGAGTATAAGTATCACATGACTCCAATTAAATGAAACATATAGGTCTGGAATATGTGTCTGCCATGATTTGACCAATATCTAATTTAGCAAGCCTTTGTGAGGAGGGAATCTTTTCATTGATTTCTTAAACATCAAGTCTTTGTTTAATCTTTTCAACCTCCTTTGCACCACCAAGCATCTTAATGTAGCATGCTTTGTGTTTCTCAAATGTTTGTATTGGTTCTTTTCTCACTTTAAAACAACCATGTTCTTCATAACCAAGAGATTTGGAAATGACTCTAGATCTGCAATTCCCATTGCCAATTGGATCCCAAACCTCATCCAAGAACTTATGGAATTTATTGGGTATTTGAGTGAGGTGTTTCACTTTTGGTTCCTATCATTAAAACTAACTTAGTATTCATTTTTTTAGTCACATCATTCAAATGAATACTCACCAAAGATGAGCTTCTGGTTGATCTTTGCTGCACGTTGTCTTCCTCTGAAGAGGATTCTGATTCCAAATTAAGTGATCCCAATTCAATTTCAGTCTCTTCCTCTGAACTATGAAATTCAGATTCAGATTCTGCCAACTTTGACTAACAATTCATCATTAATTAGTAACTAAGTTCATTAAACCAAAAAAATAAACATATCCCAAAAGAAAAGACTTACAATCTTTTGTCTTTTCTTATTTGAAGCCCTTCTAGTCCTTTTTTCCCCCTTGAGTTGTTTTTCAACATGCTCAAACCAAGATTTTTCTCATCGCATATCTGTCAATTTTGGCCTTCCCATTCTTGATTATAAGAATTTAGCTTCAAGTCTTGGCCTCAATCAATATTTTGTAATCTTCTGAACAATATACTTCAACATGTGGCTTTGCTCATGATCTGGAGATTCCAAGATCATTGCATTCAATTTTTCATTTAAATGATGAATGCTTAGCATTTCATTGACATTGCAATTGAAAAATACCAAAGGATCAACCATTAGTGGATTAGGATTCACTAATCCCATAGTGATTTGAACAATACTACTTGAACAATCCAAATTTAGCCAACTTACAAACTAGAACTGCAAGGGTCATAGTCCAACCTCCACTGAGGATGAACATCTTTAGGTACCAAGGATCCTCTGAATGCTAGAAGGTCAGCTATTTGGTGGAAACAGGGCAAACCCATAGTCTTCAAATATGACTTGGTGCACACTTCACCATCATGATCATGTTTGAATTTCTCAAATTGTTCCCTAATATGATTAATTGCCTCTAAAGACAATTTGTAACCAAATGGTAACAGTTCAGGTGGAAGAACTGTCCCTAACTTAATTCAAGAGTTATAAAGTGACTCATGAACAAATTTACTTTGATT
Source organism: Puccinia polysora (assembly GCA_025617555.3). Taxonomy (NCBI): domain Eukaryota; kingdom Fungi; phylum Basidiomycota; class Pucciniomycetes; order Pucciniales; family Pucciniaceae; genus Puccinia; species Puccinia polysora. The sequence continues at coordinate 45,412,543 of CM062619.1, read as the reverse complement.
CAAAAATGTTCTGTCAAGGCATTTCCAAACATCCAATAGGTTTCCCAAAGAGTTTGCAAGGAATTTTTTGAGAGTTGCATGGGCCCCTTCAACCCAAAATGATGTTTTCTTTCCAAAATCTGGGTTTATACAAGTCCACGCTGTTAAAAACGTCTCTTTGATAGGGAAAATTTTATTTTCCATATACTTGAGTACATCCTCATAGTGTTTCAAGAAACCCTATACAAGTAAAAATGTCAGAACCCAAAACTAGGAAGAATAAGAAGCAGTTATTTGGACCTACTCTGAGTTCTGCATCATTGATCTTTGCCTCCTCCTTGGTCTTTGAGGCCCCATACTTTGCCCACAGAGTCATAAATCTTTTCTACCCTTCAATGTCATTAAAAAAGCACACTTTAAAGTTTTCTTGTATGTTTTTAGACAATTGCAAAGTGCAAAATTCTCTTGATGACTCAGGGAAACTAGATTCAATAGCAAAAATCAGAGCTTTTTCACTGTCCATCAAAAAGACTTTTGGAAGTCTCTCAGGATCATAAGCAAACTCCTTTAATGCATTTACAGACCAACTGTAGAACTCAAACGTTTCTTTTGTTATAAAAAAAAGAGATTTTGTGAAAGTTTTCCAATTGGCTGTCATTCCTACAACATGCAATAGTGGGTTTTTTTACTTATTTGTCTTATAAGTACAATCCAAAATAGAAATATGATGGAATTGTTTTGAAAGCTTTACTGCCTCAGGATGTGCTAAGTAAAGGGCCTCCAAGTGACCCTCTCCACTGAACTTTGAACTGTGAATCCAACTTTTTTCTTCAAGCTGTTCATAGAGTACCTCCATAACACTTTTACCCTTTAGATCTGCAAGCATCACCTTCCACTTAGTGTTATAGATTTTTCAGTCATCAACATAATCCAGCCCATCAATCTTGCTCAATTTTCTCTTCAGTTGTAACGTATTGAGGCCATCATTCATTCCTTCTATTAGATTATCTAAGACTATCCCAGAGATTATCCTCAGTTGAGGATGAACAGAGGGATTTTCAGATGGTTGATGGTTATGTTGCATTTATTTATAGGAGATTTGCCACAAGGGGTCTGCCTTTGTGCCACTTGCATGGATTAAAAACTTGCACCCAACCTTGATTGTGTGAGTTTTTCTAGACCTTTTGGTAAGAAGTTTTCCTGAATAGGAACCATGTCTATCACAGGCTAAATCCACATATTGGTCACACTTTGATTTGAAAACTGTTAAAGCGTAACCATGCTTCATTGCCCATGTTTGACAATGATTTTGTGCATCTTCCCTATTAGGAAAAGCTCTCATAGGAGGTGGGTCAAGTGGATCTTTCAAAGTTACATAGTTATATTGATGGCATGCACTTCATCAGTTTCAATCAACTTAAATACAGCAAAGCCCAGTAACATAAAATGTTACTCAAAACCAGAGGTCAAATCCCACTGAAAAACATTTTGTTCCTCACTTTTCACCCTTGATGGGGATGCAATTGGGGATTACAATGTTTCATTACCCAAATCCTTTTTTTCTTTTTCCAAAGCTTTGTTGATGGCACTATCAATGTAGACCTTCCACGCAGCCATTTCAGAAGAAGGAGGGCTTGCCACTGTTCCCATGCAAAAAGAAAATACAATGGTATACTTCAGTATTCAATCCACCTTTCAATTGAACAAACAAATTTTGCTCAATTTCAAGTTGAGAAAGAATTTTTCACTGATTTTTATATGAGTTCCATTTTCACTTTAATTTTACTTTGGTTTCACTTTAAAGTTTCTTTATGATTGCTAGGTGTGGAACAACAGTCCCACAAAGTATGCATTGATCCCAAATTTGGTTTGATGGAACCCAAGTGTGGTTCAGGGGGTGCCCAAAATTCTGGCATGACTTCTGGGGGGTTGTGCACCCCCAAACACAGTGGTTTTGAGCCGTGTACGGGGGTACACGGCTGAAAATTGCCGTGGTCAGGGGTTACACGGCTCCTAAAAAATCCCCCAGGGGTTGCGCCTGTTTGAAACAACCCTTTGAAGTTGTCTATGGGACCCCATGACTCATTTAAGCTGTGTAGGGCCCTTCACCACTACCACATGGTTCAAGCTGTGAATTTAACATCACCCATTTTGTAATCTTCTGAATGATATAATTCAATAGGCTGCTTTGCTCATGATATGGATATTCCAAGATAATTGCATTCACCTTTTTACGTAACTGAGGAATGCTTAGCATTTGATCAACATTGCAGTTGAAAAATTAAAAAGGATTAGCAATTAGTGAATTAGGAATCATTAATCAAAAAGCATTAATCACATAGTGATTTGAACAATCCAACTTGAACAATACAACTTAAGACAACTTGCAGAACTAGAACTGCAAGGGTCATATTCCAACCTCCACTGAGGATGAACATCTTTGGGTACCATGGATCCTCTGAATGCTAGACGTTCACCTATTTGGTGGGAACAGGGAAAACTCATAGTCTTGGAATATGAATTGGTGTACACTTTGCCATCATGATCACATTTGAACTTCTTGAATTTTTCCCTAATAAGCTGAATTGCCTCTAAAGACAATTTGTAGCCCAATGGTAACAGTTCAGGTGGAAGAACTGCCCTTAACTTAATTCAAGAGTTATGAAGTGACACATGAACCAATTTAATTTGATTCAAAACTTTTCTGTCAAGGATTTTCCAAAAATACAACATGTTTCCCAAAAAGTTTGCAAGGAATTGTTTGAGAGTTGCATGGGCCCCGTCAACTCAAGATGTTGTTTTTTTCCAAAATTTGGGTTTATAAAAGTCCATGCTGTTACAAACTTTTCTTTGATAGGGAGAATATTATTTTCCATATACTTGAGTAAATCCTCATAGTCTTTCAAGAAACACAATACAATTCAAAAGGTCAGAACCCAAAAGTAGGAAGAAGAAGAAGCAGTGATTTGGACCTACTCTGAGTTCCGCATCATTGACCTCTGCCTCCTCCTTGGTCTTTGAGGCCCCATACTTTTCCCACAGATTCATAAAGCTTTTCCATTCTTCAACTTCATTAACAAAGCGCGCTTTAAATTTTGCTTGTATGTTTTTAGAGAAGTGCCAAGTGCAAAATTGTCTTGATGACTCAGGGAAACTAGATTCAATAGCAAAAATCAGAGCTTTTTTGCGGTCCGTCACAAAGACTTTTGGAAGTCTCTCAGGATCATAAGCCAACTCCTTTAATGCATTTAAAGACCAACTGTAGAACTCAAATGTTTCTTTTGTTATAAAAAAAAGAGATTTTGCAAAAGTTTTCCAATTGTCTGTCATTCCTAAAACATGCAATAGTGGGGTTTTGTACTTATTTGTCTTATAAGTACAATCCAAAATAGCAATATGATGGAATTGTTTTGAAGGCTTTACTGCCTCAGGATGTGCTAAGTACAGGGCCTCCAACTGACCCTCTCCACTGAACTTTGACCTGTGAATCCAACTTTTTTCTTCAATATTTTCATAGAGTACCTCCATAACACTTGTCCCTTTAGTTCTGCAAGAATTAACTTCTGCTTAGTGTTATAGACTGTTTGGTCATCAACATAATCCCCTCCATCAATATTGATCAATTTCCTCTTAAGCTGCAACATATTGAGCCCATCATTCATGCCTTCTATTAGATTTTCTAAGGCTACCCAGTGATTATCCTCAGTTGATGCACAGAGAGATGTTCAGATGGTTGATGGTTATTTTTGGTTTTTTTGTAGGAGAGTTGCCAAAAGGGGTCTGCCTTTGAGTTTTCCTGAATAGGAAACATGGCAATCACAAGCCAAATCCACTTATTTATCTTTCTTTGAGTTAAAAACAGTCAGAGCGTAACTATGCTTCATAGCCTATGTTTGAAAATAGTTTTGGGCCTCTTCCCTAGTAGGAAAAGTTTCCACAGGAGTTGGGTCAAGTGGATCTATTAAACATTCATTGGTTAAGTCCTAGTTTCAGTTACATGCACCCCATTAGTTTCAATAAAATTAAATCCAGCAAAGACCTCAGTAACATAAAATGTTACTCACAACCAGAGGTTGCATCCCACTGTGAAACATTTTGTTCCTCAAGTGTCACCCTTGATGAGGATGCAATGGGGGCTTCCAATGTTTCATTACCCGCATCCTTTTTTGTCTTTTTCCAAAGATTTGTTGATGGCACTATCAATGTAGACCTTCCATGCAGTCATTTCAGAAGAAGGAGGGCTTTCCACTGGTCCCATGCAAAAAAATGCAATTGTATACTTCAGTATTCAATCAAACTTTCAATTGAACAAACAAAGTTTGCTCAATTTCAAGTTGAGAAAGAATTGTTTGCAGATTTTTATATGATTTCCATTTTCACTTTCCTTTTACTTTGGTTTCACTTTAAAGTCACTTTGGAATCACTAGGTGTGAAACAACAGTCCCACAAAGTATGCGTTGATCCCAAATTTGGGTTGGGGTAACCCAAGTGTGGTCCAGGGGGTGCCCAAAATTCTGGCACAACTTCTGGGGGGTTGCACACCCCAAAACACAGTGGTTTCAAGCCGTGTATGGGGGTACACGGCTCCAAGTTGCCACGTGCGGGGGGTTGTCAGCCACGAGACAGTTAGACTTGTCCAAATGTCTGGAAACTCATATGTCTTGCTGGTATAGTGGCTAAGTACTAGGCTCACTTCCCAGTATCTGATACCAAGGTCACTGGTTCAAACCACAATGGAGACAATAATGAAAATGTTGAATAGTTTTGTAATTATATAGTAAATCTTAATAATATTATATAATGTTTTATAAGTATGTTTTTATGAGTATGGATTATGGAATTAAAACCTTGATAATTTATATTATCAAGAAGGGGATCCAATATAACTTTAAATTAAGTTATGAGGACTCAGATGCGTCCCAATTATTGATATAGAAGTTCCCAAAGTGTTTCCTCTCTTTGGGAAGGAGTTACAGTAATCATATTAACCCATACTCTCTATACTGTATAAATTAATTACACATTATCCTTCTTTGGGATGTAATTATAAGTAATACTCCCTCTGTACACTTAATACACCTTACTGAGCCTTGAGAGCGTTCACTTTTAGGCTTTAGAACTTAATTGTAAGCTATGAACCTTCTAGTAGCACTGCCAAGAGTATATACCCCTTATAGGTATAGTATAATTATAAATTAATTAATACTATCCCCTTTTGGATGTAATAATGCTTTAATATACTTCACTGAGCCTTGAGTGCGTCCACTCAGAGGGCTCAGAGTTCATCTGTAGGCTTTAAACCTTTTAATAAACATTGCAAAGAGTATACATACTCTATGTGTATAGTATGAGCTAAGATACTTATAATTAAAATTAAATTATTTGCCAAGGTATTAAGCTACATTAAATAAATATAGATAATCATTATGATGGAATATAAGGCTTCTATACCGTTCATCTGAGTGATGTATAAGTCCTAAGACCCAGTAAGTAACCTTTTAGTAAGTAAAATGAAAACTTTACCTTGAAAATCCTTCCCAATGGGTACTAGTTCTTCATTACCCATTGAGAATGATGTAATGATGTCTTGGGCCTTTGAGGACGAAACCAAGGAGAGCTTGACACTCCCCTGGTGATTACTAGAGTCCCCTGAGGGCTCCTGTTATCTTAAAAGAGCAGGGTCTTTACCCTATAGCCCTTTCATTGATCCATTATATATTATTATTTGAACAAGAATACAAGCAAGAGTTAACAAGCCCATTAACCTTAATCTCAAAAGGAAGATTGACTGGGGCTATAAACTTTGGTATTAAATTCAATCAATAACCTATCTGGCAACACCAATTTCGAGTGGAAGGTCTCACTTGAATAAGTAACCCCTGTGTGTTACTCTTTAAAGGGTGTGAGCTTATTTATAAGCAAATCTCCTTTTGGTCTTAATCCTTTAAGACTAAGGCCCCTTACCTATTATAAAGGTTTAAGGTGTGGCTATTTACTCATAATACCTTGGTATTATTCGAGTCTGTAAACTTTTAAAGTTTCTGTTTGGAATATATAAGTCAAAACTAATTTAAATATTGGTTTAGCTTTATTCTTTTGCAGGTTTAACCACGGCTAGGTATAGCAATAGAGGTTAAATCCCTGACAATTGGGGGCCTCATCTGGTTTCAGTACCTTTGAGATTGTTTTTTCTGCTTAAAGTACGCAATTTTGTGATATTTTAGGCAAAAGTTTTTGCTGATTTATAAATTTTCTGATTAAAATCAGTAAATATATATATAAAAAAAAAAAAAACAGCAAATTTTCGAAAATTCTGGGATTTTTTGCTTTGAGCTTTAAAGTCCTTCTGTTTTAAGTGTTGAAGCATAATTTGTGCGCACTTTTGACCAATTTTGAACAAAGTTTTGTGCTGATTATTGATTTTTTTATAGGAAAATTATAGAAAATACAAAATAAAAAAAAAAAAGGACAAATTTTCGAAAACTGCTTTTAAAACAGTTAGCCTTTTTTACAGATAATATTCCACTAAGATTAAGCAATCTTAATCTAGTGTGCTTGGTTTTGACCAGGTTTTGTTTTTTTTGTTTTAAATAAAAAAAAAAAAGAAAAAAACAAACAAACAAGATTTGATTAGGAAAAACCGTCAAGAAAAAAAAAAAAAAAAAAAAAAAAAAAAAAACAAACCAAGTTTTTTTTTCACAGCATCCTAAAAAGAAGTTGTTGTCTATTGTCCAAGGGTGTGTTTGACGATCTTGCTCTCTGTCAACTCGGAGACTGACAAAAAGCAACTGCCGCGTAATTCCGGCTAACGTATTTCTGTGTAATTTCGCGCCAGAGCAGAGACCGACTGACCGTTTATCGATTAGCGGTGCCGGTGACCTACCGCTACCCGAACAAAGGATTGATTATCGTGACCAGTAACATTATTGGTTAGAGGAACGAGTCAGCATAATTTCCCTTTTTAAACAAAAAAAAATAAAAAAAAATAATTTAAACGTACCTAAGTTATCTCGTGACACAACATAGTGTCGAGACAACTTTCTATCGCCTCCTTCCTTCCGTCTAACCAAGGAAGGTTGCCAAGTTTCGTATCGGAAACGAGCTCAGTCCCGCGAAGCGAAGCACGGGGACCAAGTATCCGTAGCATCGAACCTACGGAAAGGGCGAGATCGCCAACGACGGATATCGTGACTCACCTTTCTAACTGCGTACATGGCAATGAACACCAGAAGCAAGGGGGCTGAGCTTGTTCCCCCCGGCGAATTTAGTCAGAGAACAAAGAGAACTACCTCCAGGAACAGCAAGCCTTCTGACCTGCCACAGTCAGAACAAGATAAGCTACCTGGAGGCGGTAGCTGCGAACAACGTCGAGAACCAGTCCAAGTTCTTGACTCAGGCCCTGGCGACGTACAGGGCCCTCATAAAATTAATAGGAAGGGAGAGGTTGATGAAGGAGACCAAGTGCTGGGATCCAACTCAGATCAAGAAGCCAGTGGCTCCCAAACCAAAGGCAAAGAAGAAAATATCAAGGGGGATAACCCCACAACCAGTAGCCTCTGGCTCCCAGGTTCCTTTGAGGAACAGAGATCCCTCTCCTCCTCACAACCAGGGAGGAAGGATGAGGAAAAGAAGAGATCACAGGAATTCAATTTATGGAGAAATGATGAGGATGGCGAGATCTCTCCAAGGGGGATTTCAATATTTAGAGGAGAAAAGAGCCAACAGGGCAAAGAGGGGTTAAGATTATCCCTTGAATCAGAAATTCTGTTAGAAAAATTTCGTGATGTTGTATTCAAAGAGACCCTTCACATTAAGAAGGCAGTAGTGCACACAAACCAATATTGTGTTGAAGGCTTTGCAGCCATGGACAAGAAGTACAGCTGTATAGTATCTGATAGCATTGCCCTTAAATCTATTTTAGAGAATTCTGCAAAAGATATAGAAGATTTGACTAATAAGACCATTGAACTGGACCTTATCAAGGTCCAGAATAGTGATTTAAGTAATTTAGATGACAAAGTAACAAGTATTAGTGAATCATTGAAAGATTCTGCAGAAGAATCTGTAGCAGTAAGGAAGGATGTCCATTCATTGACATCCATGATGTTACAAATAAGTCATTCCTTGGAGCTGCTGGAACATAAATTTGACCAAAATATGAATTCTGTCAGAGAAGAAATATTGAAATGTCAGGTTGTGTCAAAACAAGGTTTAGAAAGTTTGAGTACAAAGATTGATAAGGTACATCAACAATTAGAGCAGAACCATGACAAGCTTGTCCGTAGATTGCTCCCCTTGTCCCCAAGCAACCTCAGTCATGCCATGGAAACCACCAACCATGATAGAGGTCATACAATGGATAAGAAGATAGAGGAAAAAATTGATCCAGTACAAGATTCTAGTAAGAATGAAGTTTTCAAACAGATACTGCAGGGATTACCCAAGATCAGTGAATGGCCTGATTTCTCCGGAGAAGGTGAATATGACCACACTGAATTCATTTCATGGATTGACACATTGAAAGAGGACACAGGATTACCTGATACTTTGATCACTAGCAGGTTAAGTATCTTGTTTAAAGGTATAGCCTCAGACTGGTATAGAGATAGAAGGAATTCAGTAGGTGTGCAAGACTGGGAATTTTGGAAAAAAGAAATAAGTTCAAAATTTGGTACAGCAAATTGGAAGAGGAAGTGTTTGAATGCTTTTAACAAAGACAGATTCCTACCAGGTGTTACACCACCAGCAACATGGGTAACCAGACAGAGGAAGAGGCTTAGAGCCTGTGATCCATACCTGGATCAAGATAGTATTAATTTCAAGTTACTATCCTTGATGGATGGTGAAGTTTCATTTGCAGTAAAAACTAGTATGAAAACTACGGATGATTGCTCAAACTTGATTAATATACTGGAAGACATAGTAGAAGACACATCTCTAGGTAGGAGGAAATCATATCCTCCCAGAGAAGTTCCTATGGAGAAATCCAAAGGCAAAACTCAGCCAAAATTGAATCTGCAGGGCACAGAAGTCTCTTGTTACACATGTGGGAAGGCAGGACATACTTCTAGGACTTGTCCTCAGAAGGCAAGCAAAGTAAATAACATAGAAACTAACAAAGAAGAACAAGTGGAGATTGCTTATGATTCTTGTGATGACCATAGTGAAGAGGATGATAACCACTTAATCATAGGATGCATAAATTCAATAGAATCAGCAAATGACTTGGTACAAATGACGTTCTGCGGAAAGCCTTGCAAGGTGCTTCTGGACTCACATGCTTGCAAGTCCATAGTAGGAAGGGGATACCTAGAGAAGTTCTATCCCCAATGGAAAGAGCACTTATTAGACTCACCCAAGTTAAATTTACAAAGCTGTTCTGGTGCACTGGAACCTTTAGGAATGGTAAAAATTAGATTGTTCCTGAAAGATTTGGCTCTGGTGATCAAGTTTGTAATAATTGATAATACAATGGTTGAATACTTCATCATTGGAAGTGACTATATGAAAAAGTATTGTTTTAGTTTATTCCATGGGCAAAGTTCTTCATCCTTTACCATTGGAAACAGTGAAAGGTTTTACTTCAATGATTTTGGCATGGATATGGTGAACAATGTTTCAGAAAAAGATTTTGGCCAAGAGCTCTTTAGAGACTCAAAAATCAGTTCTTCCTTGAAAGCAGAAGAAAAGGAAGAACTATTTTCCTTGTTGTTTAGGCATCAAGCAGCTTTTGCAACAGTAGATCAGCCTTTTGGGTCAATCAGGGGTCATGAGGTCAAGATTACTTTAACAATAGACCGGCCATATCCCCCAGCTTTGAGGAAACATCCTTTCCCTGCTAGCCCTAGAAGCAAGGAGGCATTGAAAGAGCATATAGATACATTATTGAGGTTGAATGTGATCAGAAAAGTAGGAGCTAATGAGGACGTGGACATCACCACACCTGTAATCATAGCTTGGCATAATGGGAAGTCCAGAATGGTTGGGGATTTTAGAGCACTGAATTCGTACACAACCCCTGATAGGTATCCTATGCCAAAGATTGTTGAGTCTTTGAGCAAATTGCACCAGGCTAAGTATATTTCTTGTATGGATGTTCTGAAAGGTTTTCATCAGAATGTTGTAGACAATGACAGCAGGAAATTCCTGAGGATAGTATGCCACCTAGGGGTGTTTGAGTATTTGAGAATGCCTTTTGGTATCAAGAATGCCCCATCCCATTTTCAGAGGATGATGGACTCAGAATTTCATGAGGAATTGATGCAAAACTGGTTGATAGTCTACATAGATGACATAATTGTATTTTCAGAAACATGGGATGAACATAAGGAGAGGATTTCCATTGTACTCAAGAAGGTGATCAGGATGAATATGAAAATATCTTTGACAAAGTGTTCATTTGGATTCAATGAATTGATGGCTTTAGGTCATGTTGTGAGTGGTCTGTCACTTGGGATAGATCAGGCAAGAGTAGCAGCTGTATTGCTGAAGCCCATGCCTAGTAACATTAAAGAAATGCAGAGTTTTCTAGGTTTTGCAGGATATTACAGGCTACATATTAAGGATTTTGGAATAATAGCTTCTAGCCTGTATAAGATATGTAGTCCAAATGTTTCATTTGAAATGACTACAGAAAGGTTGAAGGCCTATGAGGTACTTAAGGAAAAGTTAACAAGTGCACCCTTGCTATTTCACCCAGACCCTAAAAAACCATTCAAACTGTATGTGGATGCATGTATGGAGGGTCTTGGAGCTGCATTACACCAAATACAGATTGTAAATGATAAACCAGTTGAGGGGCCAATTTGCTTCATATCCAGACAATTGAAGGATAGTGAGAAGAGATATGGTGCCTCACAATTAGAATGCTTGTGCTTGGTGTGGGCCTTAGAGAAATTGTATTACTATTTGGATGGTTGTCAGTTTGAAGTCATTACTGACTGTACAGCCTTGAAGTCTCTTCTGAACATGAAGACACCCAATAGGCATATGTTGAGATGGCAGATTGCTATCCAGGAGTGGAGAGGCTCTATGACTATAGTCCACAGGGAAGGCCTGGTACATAAGAATGCAGATGGGTTGTCACGATGGGCACTACCTAATGACATCAATAATCCTGCTTATGACCCAGAAGATACTGTAGATACATTACCTATCATGGCCATTTCAATGAGTAGTCTAGCACAGAGTTTTTGGGATTCTGTGTATGACTCTTATTCAGGAGAAAAGAATACTTCACTACTAGTAGAAATTATGCAATCTAAAGTCAATAGACAAGACCTGATTGAGGGACTGGATGAACAATGGAAGAAAGAACTAATTGATGGCAGGCTAGTCCTGTTAGACGGGTTATTATATCATAAGTCAGCCCACTGCTGTTCAGTAGTATTAGTGAAGGATGAGCACATACAGTTGTTGATGAATGAATGCCATGATAATATCTGTTCAGGACATTTGTCTAAAGAGAGGACAACAGATAGGATAAAGATGATAGCTTGGTGGCCTGGTTGGAGAAACACTGTCTCAGACTACTGTGATTCGTGTGAGAGATGCCAGAAAGCTAACAGATCCACAGGAAAGAAATATGGTTTGCTTCAGTCAATAGAAGAACCTAAGGATAGATGGTCCACTATTAATATGGACTTTGTATCTGGATTACCACCGGGAGGAAAGGATAACCACAATTGTGTACTAGTAATAGTTGATAGGTTCTCCAAAAGAGCTAGGTTCCTGCCATGCTATAAGGATAGCTCTGCCATGGATGTAGCATTATTGTTTTGGAATAGTATTGTGAGTGATGTAGGTTGCCCACAAAACATAATTAGTGATAGAGACCCTAAGTTTACTTCTGAATTTTGGAAGAGTTTGTTTGATTTGTTAGGAACCAAATTATCTTTCTCCACAGCCTATCACCCACAGACTGATGGATTGGCAGAAAGAATGATACAGACTTTGGAAGACATGATAAGAAGGTATTGTGACTATGGGATTGATTTCAAAGACAATGATGGTTATACTCATGATTGGGTATCATTGTTACCTGCCTTAGAATTTGCCTACAACTCTAGTAAGCATTCCACCACTAACATGTCACCTTTTGAATTAGAGAGAGGTTGGATCCCGCGCATGCCCAAGGATATGCTCCTCAGCAAAAGTATTGTACTGCATCCCACTGCAGATTGCTTTAGAAATATGATGGTTAAAGCCGAAAATTTTGCTAGCAAATGTGTTCAAGAAGCAGTAGAGTACAATAAGGGTAGATGGGATAGAACACACAAGGATCATGACATCAAAGTTGGAGACATGGTTTTAGTTTTGACAGTGAATTTTTCTAATATAGCAGGGCATAGAAAACTCAAAGACTCATTTGTTGGGCCATTTGTGGTAAAAGCCTTACATGGTAAGAATGCAGTAGAGGTGATTCTGAGCAAGGAGTTTGACAAGAAACATCCAACTTTCCCAATCAGTCTGGTTAAGAAGTTTGTAGAACCCACTGCAAAGTTCCCACTAAGGAAGGTACCTGTGGTTGTGGTCCCACCTCTACAGGATGTTGAAGATGGATTACCTCACAAGATATTGAACCATAAGATTATTAGAAAGGACAGTAAAGATGTAAGAGTTTATCTGGTCAGGTTTAAGAATAAATTAGCTGATAGTGACTTGTGGTTGGAAGCTAAAGACATTAAAAACTCTGATATTGTATTGAGGAGATATAGAGCATCTAAGAGAGCTAAAAATTCCTCTGAAGAGTAATTTTCTTTTGGTGGTAGGGAGTGTCAGCCACGAGACAGTTAGACTTGTCCAAATGTCTGGAAACTCATATGTCTTGCTGGTATAGTGGCTAAGTACTAGGCTCACTTCCCAGTATCTGATACCAAGGTCACTGGTTCAAACCACAATGGAGACAATAATGAAAATGTTGAATAGTTTTGTAATTATATAGTAAATCTTAATAATATTATATAATGTTTTATAAGTATGTTTTTATGAGTATGGATTATGGAATTAAAACCTTGATAATTTATATTATCAAGAAGGGGATCCAATATAACTTTAAATTAAGTTATGAGGACTCAGATGCGTCCCAATTATTGATATAGAAGTTCCCAAAGTGTTTCCTCTCTTTGGGAAGGAGTTACAGTAATCATATTAACCCATACTCTCTATACTGTATAAATTAATTACACATTATCCTTCTTTGGGATGTAATTATAAGTAATACTCCCTCTGTACACTTAATAAACCTTACTGAGCCTTGAGAGCGTTCACTCAGAGGCTTTAGAACTTAATTGTAAGCTATGAACCTTCTAGTAGCACTGCCAAGAGTATATACCCCTTATAGGTATAGTATAATTATAAATTAATTAATACTATCCCCTTTTGGATTTAATAATGCTTTAATATACTTCACTGAGCCTTGAGTGCGTCCACTCAGAGGGCTCAGAGTTCATCTGTAGGCTTTAAACCTTTTAATAAACATTGCAAAGAGTATACATACTCTATGTGTATAGTATGAGCTAAGATACTTATAATTAAAATTAAATTATTTGCCAAGGTATTAAGCTACATTAAATAAATATAAATAATCATTATGATGGAATCTAAGGCTTCTATACCGTTCATCTGAGTGATGTATAAGTCCTAAGACCCAGTAAGTAACCTTTTAGTAAGTAAAATGAAAACTTTACCTTGAAAATCCTTCCCAATGGGTACTAGTTCTTCATTACCCATTGAGAATGATGTAATGATGTCTTGGGCCTTTGAGGACGAAACCAAGGAGAGCTTGACACTCCCCTGGTGATTACTAGAGTCCCCTGAGGGCTCCTGTTATCTTAAAAGAGCAGGTTCTTTACCCTATAGCCCTTTCATTGATCCATTATATATTATTATTTGAACAAGAATACAAGCAAGAGTTAACAAGCCCATTAACCTTAATCTCAAAAGGAAGATTGACTGGGGCTATAAACTTTGGTATTAAATTCAATCAATAACCTATCTGGCAACACCAATTTCGAGTGGAAGGTCTCACTTGAATAAGTAACCCCTGTGTGTTACTCTTTAAAGGGTGTGAGCTTATTTATAAGCAAATCTCCTTTTGGTCTTAATCCTTTAAGACTAAGGCCCCTTACCTATTATAAAGGTTTAAGGTGTGGCTATTTACTCATAATACCTTGGTATTATTCGAGTCTGTAAACTTTTAAAGTTTCTGTTTGGAATATATAAGTCAAAACTAATTTAAATATTGGTTTAGCTTTATTCTTTTGCAGGTTTAACCACGGCTAGGTATAGCAATAGAGGTTAAATCCCTGACAGGGGTAAACAGCTCCTATACAAACCCCTGGGGGTCGCGCGTGTTTGGAACGGCCCCTTGTAGTTGTCTTTGGGACCCCACGGCTCACTTTAGCTGTGTAGGGCCCTGCACCACTCCCACACAACTGGAGTCATGAATTTAACATTAAAATTAAATTTATTCAACCATGATTGGTTTCATTTTCCTACTTGATTTTTGTGGAGGGAACAAAAACTCATTACCAAGATCCAAATTTCTCTGAACAATTTTCTCTTTCACCAATCCTTTTGTGACTTCAATCCAGTCTTCTGAGATCCTCCCCAAGAAAATGGCTGCTGCTCTAAAGCCACAGTTCCCATCCCCTATGACATCTTGAAAATGGGAGATATGTCGAGTTGCTGTTTGGGGGGAAATGGAATCTTTGTATTGGAAGTAAAACCAAAAATAAGAATTTTTTATAACAGAAAATATGGACTTAAGATAATACTAACTTCTTCAGTCAATACTTGGTCAAATATACCAGAAGAAGAATAAGATAATAGGTTGTATCAAAGTTAGAAAAAAGGCCATTAGAAACTCACCATTTGTTTTTACCAAACCCGCCATTAAAAATGGTGGGTTTCTGAAATACACATCCCCCCTAACTGGTTTATTTCAAAATGGTGGGTTTCCTGAAATTGCAGATTTCAAGCATCAAAACTGCCATTATCATCCATCCACCATCCATCACATGCAAAACACCCATCCACACCTCCACCTCAGAAAATTCATACCAATCCCATCTCCATTCCATCATACACATCTCATCTTGATTGCTTCAAATCTCCATTGCTTCACATCTCCATCACATCACACACATCCTATTGCCTACAAAAAACCCCTCCACCACCAACCAACCATCGCTTTCTCCATCTCCAGGTCAGTCTTCTTATCTCAACTCCCTTTTTGATTTCCTTGCTAACACCCCCCCTTTCCTCTCCCATCTTTTTTTCCATCCCACCCTGGTATGCCCTCCCCCCTCCCTCTCAATCCACCCCCCCCTTGTTTCACTTGTGCTAACCACTCTGCCCTTGCTTTCTCCCTCCTTGTTGGCACACCAGACCCCCCCCCCCCGCCGCACCCCCTCCATCCATGGCCACCGCCCAAGCAACCCCTCCCCCCATCCTCAACAACCCCCCCCCTTCAACCAAAAACTGGCCCCTCACCACCACCACCACCACCACCCATCCCCATCCCCATCCCAACTTGGAATTGACACAAACAAAACTGACTTCTTGAGAAACTCATTCCAAGTTTGATTCAAAGGAACTCATCAATCAAACCAACAAGCACAACAGCACAGCTCCCTAGCTAGATGCTTCCTCCATCTCCCATCTACAATGAGTTGGTACATCCCATTCATCATCAAACAATCCCATCTTGAAAGCCTCTCCATTGGCAACCTGATCATATCCCAACTCTTGACAATGACAATGGTCTGAATACCCACACCTCCTAACACCCATCAATCAACTGAACCCCTCAGGGCTGGGTGAGTCCTCAAAAACCTTCAATTCCATCAGAGCTGGAAATCCCAATCTAATCCTGCAGCCTTAACCTTCCTCCTCAATTCCATCACATCACATCCTCACCCACCTCCTAGGTTCAAGAAGACCATCAATCAGGCCAGTACTACCCTGATGAAGAAGACTGCTAAACTTGAAAAGACCACCAATTGTTGTGGAAACTAAAGTGAGTAACCCTCACTTTGTTATCCCTTGGTTACAGAGCCAATGGTTCTAGCGTCTTTAAGGTCTGAGGATGCCCCTTTAAGAGAGAAATGATGATCCTTATAATTCCTCCCCACTTCCGTATATTACTCCATTACATGGCCAAACTTTCCCCAACTCGTGATGAGGGAGCTGGCGTTTTATGCCCTCCCCCTTAGCCCTAACTTAGGTAAAAACACAAGAACAATCTGAAAACAATTGAAGAAGGAACCCTACACCCAGAACCCTGACCCCACCTTAATCTGTACCGCCCTATCCCCTTCGGCCCACCTGCCATTAAACACATCCAGTTTGTCCTTCCCATGGCGCAGCCCTCTGCCGCGCACTACTTGAAGTTCACCGTGCTTGTCCGTATTCACCCAACGCGCTTTTCTGAATATCCCAGTCCCGTGGGCCGGCCCACGTACATAGCCCTGCGGTCGCCCTGCTCCTACTACTTGAACTAACCGCCCGCAAATGTGGTTGTGCCAGCTCCATTCCTGAGCCCGTAATAACCAAGCGGCTTGCGGCCTGCCTCCCCTAGTCAAGCCCCACCTGCAACCAGTGTTCCGGTCCTGCTGCACTACTTCTAAGCCCCGCAGTGGCCACTGCTGAGAAAGCGCGCTACCCAATTTCTGAGCCTGACCTACCAAATGCTGAGCGCACGGGCCACAACGCAGTTCCCAACCCAAGGCTATATAATGACACCACATCCCCCCCCAACTTGAGTTCTGTCCCCAGAGGTCTTCCCATCACTACCTTGACCATTCTTGCTCTTCCCCATACCAGCCACTACCCCTTTGCGCCCTTCCCCCTACCCCACCAACTACCTCCCTTGCTCATTGCCATGACTCCATGCAACTTCTGTTCCCAAAACGGGTACGTGTTCTTGCTAATCCCTGGCCTTTGTGCTTGCACCGCTTGTGGTTTCTGCTTTATTAGCGCAGGAATTCCTCCACCCCAATCTTGCTCCTGTCCTAGGCCACGCAAGAGGGCTTTTTCAGACCCATTTGTGGTTTTGGACAATGACACAATTTCAGAGGATTTGCCAACTCCGCCGGGTTCACCACTTTGCCACCCTCCTCTGAGTGAGGGTCACAACTTGGCTTTGCCTTTTTGTCCCACTGGGCCTCCCTGGAAGGAGGAATACCTGGAATTTGCGGCTTACCAATTTGCTCTTTGTTACTGGGCCAACCGCCTCTGGGTAAATCAAGGCGCAAGGGACCCGGGCATCAAGGAGGTACTCAGACAACCCGCAGCTCCCCCTCAAGCTCCTCCTCTGGTTCCTCCTCAGGCTCCTCCTTCAGTCCCTTGGGCTGCTCCTGACATGGCACCAAACCCCAACACAAGGCGTTCACCGGACCCAGAGGAGAGGCCTACAACTCCACAGGCCGCTCCCCCACCATCCCTGATCCTGATCCCATCTTGGCCTTTGGCCTGACCAAGCCGCCCAAATGATCCTCCGGGAACCCCCTTGTCACCTCCGTTCTCCTTTGTATCAAGCCCTGCTTGAACTACAGCTGAACCTTGCGCAGTTACTCCCAAAGTCCCGGACGCTGTGGCCACTCCCAAAATACCAGACATACCCACCAGGCTAGCGCTAAGGGAGGCACGCTTCAATGACTTTGTGGCCAAGTCAGGCAACCTTCTCCAGCGGTTTCTCTCAGATCTGGGCTCCCATGGAACCAAATCCCAAATCAAACTCTTAGCAGCCTTCCAAGGACTTTTGGAAGCGACCCGGTTGGAAATGGTGGAGGTTATGGACCTGGTTTAGGAGGATTTCCCCCTCCCCCTTTTCCTCTTCTTCTTTCCTTACTTTTCTTGTCCCGCCCTTGCTTTATTGATTCCCAAAGAAATACATGTTCTCTTATTAATTCTTGTGAGAACAACCCTGAGCACTGAGCAAGTGAGAAAAGAGAGAACTGAGATTCAATCTGCCTTGCGCAAAATTGCGCAACTGTGAGTTCTGCCTGCGCCTTTTGCCTTTGTAAGTAACCAGGAGTTCCAAAATTTACCTGGACCGCCCCAGATGAACTGCCACACAGTTCCCCATACCCATACTACAAAAAAACAAACTCCAAGCGGCCAGGGCACACGCACAACGGGAGAGAGAGAGAAGAAATGAGAAAAAAACATTCTGGGTTACCTAGTTGTCCCGGCTGTGAAACGGCTAGAGTACCCCCTTAACAAATCAAGCTTTTCCTGCTCCCACTTTGACTGCATTTCCATCCATGACCTATCACACCCATCTGTAGAGAAAGAAACAGATAAAAAGAAAGCAGCCCAGACCAAAAAGCAAAGAAAGAAACTTTTTTTCTTCTTTTTTTTTGCAGTGCTCTTTGTCCCGCCTCCTGTTTGCGGGGCTTGTCCTTGCGTGGGTGTATCCAGCATTTCACCCTTCCCCCATTCCTCAAATTTAAAATCCAAAGCCAGTTCCAATCCAAGAACCCAATCAAACCAAGAAAATAGGAAAACAAACATTCTGGGGTGTCTAGTTATTCCGGCTGTGAGCCGGCTAGAGCACCCCCTCACCAGATCAGGCTTTCCCTTCCTTCCTAGCGCCCCCCCGCTTGGCTGCTGTCCCCAGCGGTTTGCAGTTGTCTACTCCGCCGGAGAGGCATTTCAGGCGCGTCAGGCGCTGACTCCTCAGGGGCAGAGCTGTCTGAATCAACCGGGTCCCCCACCACTTCCAAAGCTGCACTGTTGCTACCCAAATTTGTGTTGCCCCCTGCCGTCTTGTAGAAAGAGGTGGATCCATGTGCAAAGAAGCGCTTCACATGCAAAGCCACAACCTTCAGCTTAATAGGCATTCCATCCAATTCTTCAAGCTGATAGCTTCCGCCCATAAGCTTAGAGGCCATGCGGATGGGGGCCATTCCACCAATTAGGAAAAAGGCCGTCCCCATTGAGACTCTAGACTCCAATTTTACAGTAGCACCAGGTCCCCTTTTTGCAACGGGTTGCAGAGGCGGTGGGAAGAGCGCTTGTCCCAATATTGCACCAACGCCGTCCGGGTTCTCAGAAGTTGTTCCGCTTCCTTTGCCAATGTTTCCTTGCTCTGGAGAAGCTGCTTGGCGCGGGCCTCAATAAGATCTGCAGAGGTCTTCATCTTCCACCAGTCAATGCCCAAGACCTTCTTCAGCTCCATGTCCACCGGAAGGACGGGAAGCTGCCTAAATATCAACCCATAGGGTGAGTAACTTGTCAATCGCTTCACGGAGATCCAATCCGCAAAGAGAACCACCGGAAGCGCCTCTTTCCATCTCTTGCTGTCTTCCCCACACAGCTTTACCAGGGCCTCCTTGATGGGTTAGTGTCCCCACTCAATCATCCCTGAACCTTCCAGATATTACTCCATTACACGGCCAAAATTTGCCCCAAAACTCTGAACAAGCATCATCAAGCAACCCCAAAACTCCGCGCCTTGGTCCACTGTAACTAGAAAAAGGGAACCATAACGCGCAAACCAATCTTCCTCTAGGAACTGGGCCACCTTTTCCACCAACAACTTCACCAATGGCCGCATCTCCACCCATCCCAACAGGCTTTCCCGTGCAACTAACAAGTACTCAAACTTCCCTGCCTTGATGTGCACCACATCAAGAGAAAACCGTCCAAACAATACATTTTCCCCGTGGCGTGACCAACCTCTTTGGGCAACCTTGAACTCTGTCATTGACAGGCCTTGCAAGACTTCACCCATTTGCGGACCAAGCGCACAACCCCTGGCCACCAGAACCGCGCCTTCACCCTTCTCCGCATCTCAATTTCGCCCTGATGGCCAAAGTTGTCATACAAATACCTCAGGATCAATTCCTGATCCATCCTAGACATTGCAACCACAAGGGGGATGGGGGCACTGCGCTGCCACAATTGCCCATCCTGGAGGTAGAAGTTCACCGCGCGCCGCTTTTTTCACCAAAAAATTGTACCTGTTGTGCCTTTGGGGAACCAGAGGTCCTGAAAATAAGAGCACAAAACCACGTAGCGTCCAGACTGGGACAGCTGCAACCTAACTCCCACCTCTACCACCCCCACCCAAATAACCTGAGATTCAACGTCCAATGGCTCTGCTCCTTTGTGCAGATCCTCCCAAGGTTACCACAACAGCCTTTCTGGCATTTTAAATGCCTTCCCCATAATGTGCACCACACTAAAGGAGAACAGCTGAAGGTACGCCACCCATCTGGTCATTGGCGCATTTGGCAGCTTTGTTGAATTGATCATCCGCGTCAGGGCCTCTGCGTCAACCAAGAGTTCAAAATGAACACCCCACAGGAGGTGTTGAAGATGTTGCACAATTTTTGTAAAACCGCATAGCTCCAACTTTGGATGAGAATAGCAACTCTCCGTTGCCGTAAAGGTGACCAACTCGTAAAGCACCGGCCAATCCTTCCTGTCCTCTTCCTGCATCAGGATGCCTCCCGTGCCAAACTTGCTAGAGTCAACCGCCATTCATACCCCCCCGGCGTTGTAGTTGAGGTCCCAGAGGATGATGTTGCGCCCCACTATCTCCTTGAGCTCTGCAAATGCGCCATCACACCCAGTAGTCCATTGCCACCTTGCACCCTTTTTTGTTAAAGCTTGTAGGGGGCTTGCCACCTCTGCAAACCGCTTGATGAACATGCAGACATAACTACACAACCCCAAGAACTGGAGAATATTTGACACCTTCTGAAGAGTTAACCATTCAAGAACCTTATTCCACTTTTTCTCTGCAATACACCGCCCTTCTGAAGCCACCACATGCCCCAAGACCTTGAGTGAAAAAATGCAGACCACTAGTTTCTTCCCTGATACTGTAAGGCCCGCCTCCTCAATCCGGAAAAGGACCCGTTCCAGTGTCACCGCTGTGGTTACCAAATCTGGACACCCTGGACCAGATGCGGAAAATTCAAAAAAACTTTACAACTCTTTTATTTAGGTTTCATTCCAAAAAAAAAAAAAAAAAAAAAAAAACGGATTTTTTTTATCAGTATCACTCCTCCAATTTCCTCATCCTGCCAAACATTCCTCTTTCCCAGTAGTCTAGGACAGGCCTCTCTTGGTCTCATCACCTAGGCATTGCATTCAATCTCTTCTCTCTTTGTTCCCCCCTTCCTTTTGGCCAAACGCGCGCGCCGAGGCCCGCTGGGCCCAATCTCCCCTCACCCACCGGCATGGCCACCACAACCCCCAACACCACCTTACACGCCGCTTATGTCCTTCTGGCCAAGTTTGACATTGATACCAGAAGTGGCCTCAAGCATCAGTATCCCTTCCCCCACATCATTCTCAACACCAATCTTTACACCATCAACTTTGTTCAATAAACCATCAAACCCGATAAACTGTTCTTGATCAAAAATTCAACCGGCTATCCAATCTACTTTTAAAACAAGGTACCCAAGAACAACAAGACCCAAGTTGAGTTATACCATGCATCCTCCCTAGCCCCCTTAGGTAGCTTTCACCATCTGTCCTCCAAGCTCAATTTAATCTCACTAGCCAACCCTTCATCAACAATTGGATTAAAAAACTTGGGTTATATCACTTTTGAATGGTCCTTCTACTTTGATCAACATAAACCCCTCAAGTTCTGTTGGAGGAGAGATATCATTGGCTTGGCCGGTAACAAACATGGTTTCACCTGTTGGATGAGTCAAAAACCAGACCCCAAATATCCATGCGCAATTCACCAACCAGGTTCATCATCCCAGCCACCATCATGTCAATTCCTAGATTTAAATATCAGAACAATCAAGAACTTAAGAGACCCTCGTGGTCTTGAGCTTTTCATCATACTCTCCCTACTTGGTTTTACAGAAGCTTTGGCAGATCCCAAGCCTTGTTGTACTCCCCCCAACGTCCCCACAATCAAACGCAAATTATCAAAGCTCATCGTTGAGCATCCAATCCAATCATCTGACCCACTAGGCTATCCGTTCAACAAGCTCATCAATCTATTCTCCCCCGGCTCCTATCCTGCCAACTTCTACTTGCACGCCCCTTCCATCTTTGGGTGGGGGTGGGAAAGTGTTGTCTACTGCCCGCGGACATCTGCGGGTGGTCTGGTTCATGTTTTATCCCACCCCTTCCGCCTTTGGGTGAGGGGTGGGTGATCCCGGTGTTGTCGCCCGCGCCCGTCCGCGGACGGAAGCAAGAGAGGTGAAGGGATGAGAAAAGATCCCACCCCAGTCAGGGAGGCCCAATTTCCACTGGCCCGCGTATTCTATTTTTCTGATCACCTGAAAATCAAAAAAAAAAAATCCACTCTATTTGTAGAATCACTTGTAAAAAGTCTAACAGGGCCTCCTGCCCATATAAGGAGGGGCTCTCCCCTTCCTTTTGAGGGGGAAAAGATGGCATCCTATCTGAGGAGAGTAACATAATCACTACTATCTTGAAATAAATGATCTGTGGGGTCTCATTCCCCTTTATCTGAGACTGAATTCTGGGTATATCCATGATTTCCCCTTGATCCTTGAGCCTCCATACTCAAACCCTGATCCTTGATCTTTATCACCAACCAATAGCTTTGCTGGTTGAAGAAGAATTTGACTGATTGAATTCTTGAGTGTGTTACACCACTCCTGATCCCTTTATCCAACCATATATTTCCTGATCAT
This sequence comes from Puccinia polysora, assembly GCA_025617555.3. Lineage (NCBI taxonomy): Eukaryota > Fungi > Basidiomycota > Pucciniomycetes > Pucciniales > Pucciniaceae > Puccinia > Puccinia polysora. The sequence goes on along the minus strand of CM062619.1, from coordinate 45,389,918 downwards.
CCTTTGATTATATTTCTGGAACCAGTCACGTTTGACTGAAGATGTTTTATTAAGCTTAAAACCTGGAGTGTTAAACCTCCCTTCACTTCTTTTGAAGTTGAATTCCACCACACTATTCTTGAGTCCCTCAAGAAGTGTTGGGTTATTCTTGTTTGAAGCAGTTATTGTTTTGCTTCTAGAGCGTCATCAAAACAATTAGCTTTTTCTTGTGCAGCCACCCACAGTTATCTAGTACCCTTCAAGCACTTGACTGGGGAGAGTTGGGCAGGTTCATTGAGAACCTGGAGGTTGTTTGGGATTGAGTTGATCTTTCCTAAGCTTCGGCTGAAAACCAGAGCTGTTAGCTTGTGAGCATTGTCACTTACAATTTCCTTGTCTTGTTGAACTCTGAAAAATCCTTGACTTCTTCTATTCAAGTTTTCCCCAGCATCATCTTGCCTCAGATAGTGTTGTTTCCACAGCTACCAACTACTATCATCTTTATCCTCTTACATTTGGTCCCTTGTTTACCAGGTTCTGGACTTTGATCTTGGTTACATATAAATATTTTTGTAACACTCAGGAGGGCAGCCTAAACAGCACCTTTCCCCTCCACAGAACTGCCACGGCCTAGCACCGTTTGGAGTCTTAAATTTGGTCCCCTGGGCCTGGATTGAACCAGCAACCTTGGGATTTAAAGTCCCAAAAATCATAAAATTTGAAATCCAATCTCTTTCTTTTTTCTTTAGATCCATGGAGGCAACTTGTTCTAGAAGTAAGTCCTCCCAATTGTGCACCATCTGGGCAAGATACTTGTTGTTTTTCGAGAAACCCTACTCTTGCCACATTTGTGAGCCACTTTGGAAATCTGCTCCTTGGATCTTTTAGGAAACTTTTTCAAAATGGAATCTACCAGGGACTCTTCTACTTGTCCTAAGATGGTTAAGATAATGCCCCAGAACAAGAACTTTGGATTCAATGGGACAAATGTGGAACACTTCTTGGACTTTTACAAGATGGCTGCTTTGGTGCACAGGGATAGCAAATTCAATATGGCCTACCAGTTACAATTCTTTATCTCCTCTGATGAAGTTATGGAAATCATCAAGTCGTTTGAAGGTTTCAAACAACATAACTGGGCCCTCCTGCGGGAAGCAATGTTGGCCTATTGGGGAAAAATAGATGTAGCACAATTTACTTTGCAGGATCTAGATAACCTTGTCTCCCAGTGGAACTCCAATGGTGGTGTGGCTTCAGCTTCTGATTATCAGTCCTTTAGGAAATCTTGGGATCCCATCCAATCCTACCTTGTCCAAAACAATCACATCAACATAGTGGACAAAATTCAAGTCCAATTTTTCCAATCTTTTTCTCTTGGAGTGCAGGAAAGGATCAAGGACAAACTGGTTGAGTCTGGATCCATGATCACTACCAGGGATAATTGATTCAAGCTCCCTGCTTTTCTTATCCTTAGGGGAGTGGTGGATAAAGTTATGAAAGGTCAAACAGCCCTCACTTTTGAAAAATCTAAAACCACTGAACCAGTCCATGCTCCCTCTTTCAAAGAGTCAAACAAGATTATGAATAAAGTGGAATCTGATTGCAGGCCCAAGAACCCTCAGCCTAACCAAGAAACTGCTACAATGGACAAGATCTCTAAACTGCTCAAAGCCTTTGAGAACAAAATGGATCAAAATAATTCCTCTCTTTCTGTTCCTAAACCTTCTAGTGCTGTTCCTAAAAATACTCTAGTCTGCTATTATTGCCACAGGGAAGGCCATGGAACCGGTCGATGTCTTGAACTCCAAAAGGAAAAAGACAAGAAATTGGTAGAGCAAAAAGGGAATAACTTTTTTCTTCCTAATGGTGCCCTAATCACCTTTAATTTGTCTTGTCCCATTTTTCATGTGGTGGCTTCTTACCAGCCACCTCCTCCTATGAAGGCATCCTTGGCTTCTGTGGATTTCCCATCTTCTTGTGGTACTCTTCAACCCTGGTATCCCCCAGCTATTTCCTCCTCCTCTCTGGTTGGTACTTACCAATCCAATCCAGCTAGGAAGCAACATGAGGAGCCCAAACCTCATAAAGCTCCTTCCTTGCCAACCTTGATCCTCCAAAAACCACCCAAACAACAATCCTCACCTGAGCCCTCTTCTGATGTAGAAGACATGGGGGTGGAAAAAGAACCACTCATGGAAATGTCTCAAGATCACCCTGATCCACATCCCTCATTGATTAAACCTCCTCAATCCCCTGATCCTGTTCCTGCTTCACCCAATCTTCCTCCCTCCACACAGCCCAAAGTTTGATTTGTCAGGGGAATTTCCAAAGATCACCCCAATGCTGTGGAAGGGGTATTAAAGAAAATTTCTGATCTTAAAATTCCTGATCTATTGGTGGCTGAACTCCTGTCAATCTCTCCATCTGTTGCTGAAGGAATGAAGAAATGGGTTTCTTGTTGACGTGTGGAAATTGGTCCTGAAGAACTCATGGTCTCCTCTGGAACTTTGGTGGAGGATTCTGGTGGAACAGACCCCTCTCCTGAGTCTAGTCATTACTCTTGTCCTCTTGGTTTTCTCCCCTGCTATCTTGGTGAATCAGCAAAAACGGTCTCATTCCTTGTTGACTCTGGCTCTCAGCTCAACTTGATCTCAGATTCTATGGCCTGCAAACTTAAACTCAGCCCTAGGGTCAGCTTCACCTCTTCAGTGTATGGAATAGGAAACCAGTCTTGCAAATTGGTTGGAATTGTTGAAGATGTTCCAGTCCGGATTGGCCAAAACATTGTTGGAACTTTTCATTTCTGGATCACATGCCTGGATGGACCTATGATCTTGGGTCAACCTTTCTTAATCAATTTTGTAGCAACTCTAATGTTTTCCAATCAAGTTGGGGAGAGAATCCTCCTCCCTGATTCTGATGGTAGAAAAATTGAGGTTCCTCTTTGTTCTTTGGATTCTGGTTGCTGAGAAAGAGATTTCCCTGGTCATTTTCCTAAGTCATCTCTAAAAGGAAAACAGAAGGATAATTCTAGTTCCTCTCATTTTTTATGGGAGTAGTTGATCCTACTAATAGTTGTAGTTATTTTCAGCCTCAAACTTCAACTCAAGGGTCAACTCTCATCCAAGAGGCTTATTTCTCTTTCTTTTCAACATTTTCTTCTGATCTCAACAATATCAAAAATCAAAAACAAATCAAAATGGAAAAATCCAAAAATATTTCTTCTTCATCTGTTGTTTCTTCTTTTCCTTGTACTCTTATTCCTAATCAAACTTCTCTTGGTTTTGGTTTGAATCTCCGCAATGATTCTAAACTAGATCCCAATCTCAATCCTATTTTTGGTGGCTTTGGTATGGAAGAATATGGGCTTCAGTGGAGGCAAATTGGGGTAAAAGTAATTCCTCCCAATTTTGCACCACCAGGGTATCCTACTACTATCATTTTTGAAACCCTACCTTGTGCCACACATGTGAGCAATTGATTATCTCCTGGGACTTCTTTTATGGAAAAGGCACCTTTCAAAAACGTTGCAGAACATCAAACTTGGAATGCGTTAGAACTTGGTCTCAATCCTTGTAGTCAGATCTCTCTGGTCAACTCTTGGCAAAAACAAGAACCGCTCTCTTTTGCCTCCAAATATAAAGCAGTTGCTAGGAAAATCCAACCAGTCAACCAACCAATGCCTCTCAATCTCAACCCTCCTCTTAGGCGTCCTCCTCTATCCCGCAATCCTTACTGTAGTTTACCTTGATCTCTCACTGGTCCATTCATCCCCTCTGGTCGTGTCACTGAAGAATGCCTGGGAGTAGTCAACTTTAGACCAGATGGATGGCTTCTACCTGATGAGTTGTATTTGATCAAAAATGTCTTGGCTCTTAGGGAAAAAGCTATTGCTTTCTGTGAAGAATAGAGAGGTCTCTTGAAAGAATCCTATGGTCTGCCTTATATCATTCCTGTAGTAGAACATGATCCCTGGCAAAAGAAGAAGATCCCAATCCCTGCTGACAAAGTCAACAAATTCATCAAGTTGGTCCGGGAACAAGTCCAAACCAGTTTATACAAACAGTCAACTTCTAGCTATTCCAGTCCTGTTTTCTGTGTCCTTAAAAGTAACGGTAAACTTGGAATAGTTCATGATCTCCAGCGGCTAAAGAAGGTTACTATTAAAGACTCTGATATTCCCCCTGCTACTGAAGAATTTGTTGAATCCTTCTCTGGGAGAGCTTTCTATGGTCTAGGTGACATTATGGGTGGCTATGACAAACGGTCCTTACATCCAATTTCTTGCCCTCTCACTAAATTTGATACTCCCCTTGGTCATTTCCAACTTACTCAATTGCCTCAAGGTGCTACCAACTTGGTTGCAGTCTATCAGGCTCAGATGGTTTGGATCCTCCAGGATGAAATCCCTGATAATGCTGGTATCTTTATTGACGATGGCGGATTCAAAGGACCAGTTTCTGATTATAACAATGAGCTCTTACCCTGGCATTCAGGAATCTATGAATTTATCTGGGAATATGCGACCACTTTGGAAAGGATCTTGTTCCAAATCAAAGAATCTGGCCTCACTGCCTCCAGATCCAAATTTGCTGCCTGTGTCCCTGCTCTGGAAATTGTTGGTCATGTGGTCTGCAAGGAAGGAAGAAGGATGGCTCCATCCAAAGTCAACAAAATCCTCTCTTGGCCTACTCCCATCAATCCAACTGAAGTCAGGGGTTTTCTAGGTTTTGTTACTTATGTTCAAATCTTTATCCCATCTCTATCAAAAATCTGTGCTCCTCTACGTTGCCTGACCAGAAAGGATGCTGAGTGGATCTGGACCCAAGATTGTGAACATTCTTTTCAGCTACTTAAAATGATGGTTGGCAAAGACATAGTCTTGAAAAAGATTGCTTATGGACCGGGAGCTGGCAAGATCAAATTGGCTGTTGATTCTAGTTATCAATCTGTTGGGGCTGTCCTCACTCAGGAAGATGAAAATGGTTGGGATCGTCCTGCTCTCTATGAATCCTTGTTATTTTCAGATGCAGAATCCAGGTACTCCCAACCAAAAATGGAACTCTGTGGCATGGCTCAAATGTTGAAGAAAATCCAAAATGTCCTCTGGGGTCAACACTTTGAGTTAAAAGTTGACGCACAATCCATCATCAAAATGATCAATGCCCCCAGCCTCCCAAATGCTCCAATGACTCTTTGGGTGGCCTTTATCCAACTTTTCTCTTTTGATATTTTTCATAGGCCTGGAAAATCCTTCACCATGCCTGATGGTTTATCTCAACGCCCCCTTGGAGATGAAGAATTGGATGTTGGAGTGGACTTTGATGAGGAGGAGCCTTTAATTTGTCCAGTCTTCACCTTTTCCTCCCAAGATTATTCTGGCTTCCAACAAGGTTTCTGGCTAAAATTAGAGCAGTACCTTTCCACTCTCCAAAGACCTCCTGATCTCTCTGCTAAAGATTTTTGATCACTCAAAAGGAAGTCTTCCAACTTCTTTGTCCAAGGTACTAGGCTTATGAAAAGAGGCAATCCTTGTGCTTTAATTGTTGTCACTATCCCCTCTAAACAAGATTCAATCCTCAAAAGTATCCATGAAGGCCTTGGGCATCACGGGGAAACCAAAACCTATCAACATATATACAAACAATTCTGGTGGCCATCTTTGAAGAAATCAGTCTCTCAATGGTGCAAGAGTTGTGAAGTATGTCAGAAACATGATCTTAGGCGCCCGGCTGAAATTTGTTATCCCACTGGAGAGTCCACTGTCTTTGGAAGGATTGCTATGGATGTGGTTCACATTAAGGCTGGTGGAGCTAAGTACCTCATTGTGGCTAGAGATGATTTTTCTGGATGGGTTGAAGCAAAATTTCTTAAGAACCTCAGCTCTGAATCAGTAGCAGCCTTCCTTTATGAAACTTTTACAATGCTTTATGTTACAGCTACTTAGTATCCTTTTCTTATTACAGCTACTTAGTATCCTTTTCTTACATGTGTGCCACACACCTACTACTGCTCATGTCAATCTCTTGTCCGCGTCAATTGGTGTCTATGTCACAGCCAGTACATATCACAGTCATGTAACTAGCAGTGTTGTATACCCGGGTCAGCAGCTGTGGAAGTATTCCTCTTTCTTTCCTCATCCTTCCACTCACTATCTCTGCTGCCCCAGGTACGTTGACTTTATGCTTTTCTTTGTCTCATTTTATTATATGAAATATAATCCTTCCACTCACTATCTCTGCTGCCCCAGTTCACCTCATCAGGTTATGAGCCCAGAGCCGCACCATCTGTAAAGCTATCAGGATCCGTAAGCTTCTCAACAAAGCAACTAATCCAAATCATGACTGACTCAAAAAACAACAACACTCAAGTCGCCAATCCAGCAAGCTCTTCTCAAAATCTCTCCAGCGCGAGACTACCCATCTTAAAGAGCTCAGGTCCGGATTCAAATTATCTTGACTGGGAACTAGTGGTCTACGCATACTTCAATGCCTCTGGCCTTCACCATATCATTGACCACCCACGACCTGAACATCCCCCCAATGCTTGGATAACCGGAAATAAACTTGTCTGCTTGATCATCACCCAAACCATAGATGCCTCAAACATCCAATATATCAGTGAGTTTTGTCGGGATGCTCGGGGAATGTGGATTGCTCTACGCAAAGCTCATCAAGACTTGTCCACCGGAGGGAGAGTATACTGGATTTGCAAGCTCCTCCTAGCAAGGATGGAGGGAGACGACATGCTGGACCACATCAACACAATGGCTCAATACTACGAACAGCTCAATTCTCTCATCACTCCTGAGAAGCCCCTCACCCCGGACAACGTTCACTTGGCTGCCCTTCTAAGCTCCATACCGCAAGACTGGCTTCATTGCGTTTCGGCACTGATGAACCAAGACGGAGTGAAGTCCGAGACCATTGTCTCTGCGCTCAAGAATGAGGCAATCCGTTGTCAATCTCAGCCAGATGTCCTAGTTGCTGCTTCAGCAGTCAAATCCAACCCTCACCCAGCCAAACGTCCAAACAAACAACAAAAAACCCGCCACTGTTTTCTGTGCCAGGCCAACGGTCATGATCTCAAGAACTGTAAAAACACTCGGCGTATTCTTAACAAACATAAAGCAAACCAGAAATTGCGCTCCTATACAAAAGAACCTACTTCTTCTTCCCATAAACCACCTGCAAAAGCTGGCAAGGCCTCAGCGGCACCCCTCGTAGATGACGACAAAGATTCAGACTACTCAGGATCCGAATACAAAGTCACTGCTGGAGTCGCAACCGTCTCGTCGTTGTCCTCACACACCCGTCACACCAGCGGAGACATCAACATTGATTCTGGATGCTCCGTCTCGATGACTCCATATATCGACGCAGTCAGCAATATCCAGCCAGACCACACACCAGTGAGACTGGCAGATCACTCTCAAGTAAAGGCCACTCACCAAGTTTTCACCAGTCTACCGCTTTCCAACAACACCAAAGTCAAGACTCTGGTTGTTCCCACACTTCATGAACCCCTTCTGTCAGTAGCCGCCCTGTGCAATGCCGGTCTCACCGTTGTGTTCACTCGTACAAGCTGCAAAATCTATCCCTCGGCAGCCGTTCAACTCACCAATCAGCCAGTTGGCAGAGGATATTGTTGTGCAAATCTCTACTATCTTCCTTCTGAGCATGTGAGCTCACACTCTGCTTCTACTCTTGCCAATCCCCAAGTTGATTGCACTCTTCTGGGATATCACGTCTGTTTCTCTCACATAGGCCTTTGACCGCTCAAAGCATTTCTCAAAGCTCATGGCATTGTTCCTCAATCCATGAACAAGATCGCTGTCCAGCAATGCCCGACGTGAATACAGTGTAAGATGACCAGAAACACTTTCAAGTCACAACAGCCGTATCGCTCCACCTGTCCGGGTCAGATCATCCACTCCAATGTTGCATCGTACGATACTGTCTCACGGGAGGGATATAAATATTATGTTACATTTGTTGATGATTTCTCTAAATTCACCAATGCTTTCCCTATGAAATCCAAGAGTGATGTTTTCAACTGTTTCAAACTCTTCCGCTCCTCCTTTGAAAAAGACAACAAAAACATAGTCAGGTCTCTCCGCACAGACAACGGCGGTGAATATCTCTCCAAAGAGTTCTCGGCCTACTTGAAATCCGTGGGTATCCATCATGAACCGGGACCTCCCCACTTGCCTGAGCTGAATGGGGTTGCTGAGAGGACGAACCAAACCATAAACAACCTTGTCCGCTGTGCTCTTCTACATGCGAATGTACCCAAATTATTCTGGGCTGATGCGTTGCGCCATGTTCTTCACGGATACAACTCTTTCCCGTGTAACACACCTGCAGGTTTCCAGTCGCCACTCTCCATCCTGGGTCTTCCATCAGTTCGACTTGACAAACTTCACCCATTTGGGTGTCTCTTTTGGTACAAAGTACCCAAGCCGGATCGAAAGAAACTCAACAGTAAGGCACAGTCGTCCATCCTACTCTCATATCTGTCTCACGGCAATGGCGTTTGTCTCTGGGATCTTGAAAAAATGGTGGTGATCAAGTCACGGGATGTTATGTTTGTTGAGGTCTCCTTCCCATATGGTGCCAAGCTGATATTGCCTGCGTCTCCCCTAGAGGTTGAAGTCCCCTGGCCTTCACCGCCAACTCCACCACCGCGGATGCCTGTGCTAACTGTGATTCCCCCCCCCCCCAATCCACCCAATTGTGTCCTCACGAGACAAGATGACTCTCCTCCGCGGCTGTCGGATGTCCAGAATGAACCTCTCCTCCACGTTCCGCTGAGGGAGGGTCCTGATCGCCGCCTTGTTGCGTTGATGCATGCCCCTCCGGCCAGTCCCCCCTCCCCAAACACGCTCCCCATGCCTGCTCATCTCTCCCCCCCTCCGGCCAACCCTCTCTCCCAAGCACGCTCCCCATGCCTGCTCATCCCGCTCCCTCCAACATAAGCACCACCAAAAATTTCAACCCCCCGTCGCCGCCGGCCCCTTCTGACAACACTCCACCTTGTCCGCATTCCCCACCAAGACGGCGCTCTGCCAGGCAGCGCAGGTTTCCTGATTGCTACGGCCAGTGGTCCAAGACCGCGACGACGGATGAGGTTCTGGACACCCCCAAAACGTGGCGGCAGCTCCTCCGGTCGCCAAACAAACTTTGGTGGCTCAAGGCGGCTGATGAGGAGTTTGCCTTGCTTCTCGGAATGCACACTTGGCAGCTTGTCCCTCTTCCAAAAAAAAGGAAGATCATCAAATCAAAATGGGTCTTCAAAATCAAACGTCGTCCGGACCGCTCAATCCAGAAACTCAAGGCACGGCTGGTTGCAATGGGATACTCCCAAGTACGCGGTCTGGACTACCAGGAGATTTTCTCCCCCACCCTGCGGCTTGAATCCCTCCACCTCATACTCAGCCTACTGGCCGCGAAGGACTGGAAGGGTCGTCAGGTTGACTTCAAGACCGCCTTGACCATGAAGTCTACATGGAGCAACCTCCGGGGTTTGAGGATCTGATCCATCCCAAATGGGTATGTTGCCTGGACCGCTCTCTCTGCGGGTTGAAACAGTCCCCGAGGCAATGGAACGTCGAGCTTCACCGCGCGCTACTTTTGCTTGGCCTAGTCAACTCCAAATATGACCCAATGCTTTACTTCAGGATTGAGCGGGACGAACTGGTTGGCGCTCTGACGACGCATGTGGACGACCTAGCTATTGTTGGTAAACCAATGTTTGTTGACGATCTCATCAAGTCGCTCGGACAGAAGTTTCAAATAGGAGCCGATGAGGAGCTCCACCATTTTCTCTCACTTCGCATCATGCGCAATACCGACCGTCGGTATGTTTTTCTAAACCAATCCCACTACATCAACAAACTCTGCCAGCGCTTTCTCTCCGGCAAACACACGCCCACCCTAACCCCGACGTCCTCGACCTTCAAGTCAGTTGTCCGTCAACTTCCCAGTGATCCGCCTTTGTTGGGACCTTACAACCAGATTATCGGGTCCCTTCTTTGGGTTTTGCAATGCACGCGCCCAGATTTCTCATTTGTTGTCAACAAACTATTGCAGTATCTTTGCAATCCGTCGGAGGCGCACAGGCAGGCAGAATTGAAGGTTCTTAACTACCTGATCTCCACCAAAGACCTCAAGCTCCGCCTTGGGGGCCGACTTGAGATATCGGGATATTCTGACTCCGACTGGGCAGAAGATCGCAACGATTGCCGTTCAACTTTGGGCTACACCTACCGTCTAGGCAAGGGCGCCATCTCCTGGAAGTCTCGTAAGCAAACCACGGTCTCTCTGTCCAGCATGGAAGCGGAGTATAAAGCTCTGTCTGATTTGTGCAAAGAGGGTGTATGGCTCACCCACCTGCTGTCTGAACTTTGTCTCAAGCCACGTTGCTCCCTTCCGCTTCATGTCGACAATGAGGGCGCCAAAGCTCTAGCGCAAAATCCGGAGCATCATGCTTTCACAAAACACATCCATGCGCGCTACCACTTTGTTTGTGAGTGTGTGCAAGAGGGAAATATCACCCTTCAGCATGTCTCCACTAAGGAGATGCTCGCCAACATTCTCACCAAACCCCTGCCTTGTGTGTTACTGGAGAAACATTGCTCAGCCTTTGGCGTCGTCCCCTAATTTTTTTTCCTTTCTTTCTTTTTTTTCTTTTTCTTTCTTTCTCTTTTCTTTTTTATCTTCTCTCTTTTCTCCATCTCCTATAGTAGGTTTGCAGCAAGGGGGGGTGTTACAGCTACTTAGTATCCTTTTCTTATTACAGCTACTTAGTATCCTTTTCTTACATGTGTGCCACACACCTACTACTGCTCATGTCAATCTCTTGTCCGCGTCAATTGGTTTCTATGTCACAGCCAGTACATATCACAGTCATGTAACTAGCAGTGTTGTATACCCGGGTCAGCATCTGTGGAAGGATTCCTCTTTCTTTCCTCATCCTTCCACTCACTATCTCTGCTGCCCCAGGTACGTTGACTTTATGCTTTTCTTTGTCTCATTTTATTATATGAAATATAATCCCTCCACTCACTATCTCTGCTTCCCCAGTTCACCTCATCACTTTATTGCTTGGCTTGATCTTATTCAACTGATGGTGGCTCTGAGTTTGGTGGCAAACTGGCCAAAATGATCCAATTGCTTCCTGGTCAACATAGGGTGACCACTCCTTATTATCCTGAAGCACAAGGCATGGTGGAAAGAGGCCATGCCCCTTTGAAGGCTGCTCTTGTTAAGTTGGCTGGTGAAAGTGGAAAGAATTCTTGCAAATTTCTTCCTCTGGTGCTCTTCTCTGATTGAATTTCAACTAAACAAACCACTGGCTACTCACCTTACAAAATCCTCTTTGGTCAAAGGGCTGTCCTTCCTCTTGATCTGGAAATGCAATCTTTCTTAGATATTTCTTGGGAAAAGGTTTCTTCCACCACTGATCTATTAGTTGCCAGATCCAAGCAACTGGAGCAAATTGAAGATGTTTGTGACAAAGCTTATCGGAAAATGATGTATTCAAGGGAAAAATCAGTCCAGTATTGGGAGAATAAGCATTCCAATCAAGTCAGGGATCCCTTGAATCCTGGTGATCTAGTTTTAGCTTATAATCAATCCTTGGAAACTCAGTGGGGAAAGCTTTTTTCCAATTGCTGGAATGATCCTTATTGAGTGGTCCATCAAGTCAGAGGTGGATCATATTTTTTGGAAGAACTGGATGGTACTCAGATGGCCAGAAGGTTCTCTGCTGGTCAGGTCAAGAAATTTCATTGTTGTGGAGGCAACTTTGATCAGAAGTAAGTCTTTCCAATTGTGCACCACCAGGGTCATCTGCTGCATTTTGTTGTGCAACTCTACTGTATGCCACATACGTGGGCACCTGGGACACCTTCTTCATTTTATCGCAGTCAACTCTAGGTTTTTTTTTGGATGGATCAAGATATTCTTTTCAATCACCCTCAAGATCAAATGGCCATTCCTTGTGTTCAATCATCTTTCCCTTCTTTTTTTTTATGACATCAAGCTCAGATGCAGACTAGGGACAGTCTGTAAGTTGGGGAGAGATGTGGTGACCAAATCTGGACACCCTGGACCAGATGCTGAAAATTAAAAAAAAATTTTACGATTCTTTTATTTAGGTGTCATTCCAAAAAAAAAAAAAAAAAAGAAAAAAGTTATCAGTATCACTCCTCCAATTTCCTCATCCTGCAAAACACTCCTCTGTCCCAGTAGTCTACGACAGGCCTCTCTTAGTCTCATCACCTAGGCATTGCTTTTGATCCCTTCTCTCTTTGTTCCCCCCTTCATTTTGGCCAAACGCGCGGGCCAAAGCCCGCTTGGCCCAATCTCCCCTCACCCACCGGTACGGCCACCACAACCCCCAACACCACCTTACACGCCGCTTATGTCCTTCTGGCCAAGTTTGACATTGATACCGGATGTGGCCTCAAGCATCAGTATCCCTTCCCCCACATCATGCTTGACACCAATCTCTACACCATCAACTTTGTTCAATCAACCATCAAACCTAATAAACTGTTCTTGATCAAAAATTCAACCGTTGATCCAATCTACTTTTGAACCAAGGTACCCAAGAACAACAAGACCCAAGTTGAGTTATACCATGCATCCTCCCTAGCCCCCTTAGGTAGCTTTCACCATCTCTCCTCCAAGCTCAAGTTAATCTCACTAGCCAACCCTTCATTGACAATTGGATTAAAAAACTTGGGTTATATCACTTTTGAATGGTCCTTCTACTTTGATCAACATAAACTCCTCAAGTTCTGTTGGAGGAGAGATATCATTGGCTTGGCAGGTAACAAACATGGTTTCACCTGTTGGATGAGTCAAAAACCAGACCCCAACTATCCATGCATGATTTACCGACCAGGTTCATCATCCCAGCCACCATCATGTCAATTACTAGATTTCAATATCAGAAGGATCAATAACTTAAAAGACCCTTGTGGTCTCAAGCTTGTCATCATACTCTCCCTACTTGGTTTTAAGGAAGCTTTGGCAGATCCTAAGCCTCGTCGTACTCCCCCCAACGTCCCCACAATTGAACGCAAATTATCAAAGCTCATTGTTGAGCATCCAATCCAATCATCTGACCCACTAGGCTATCCGTTCAACAAGCCCATCAATCTATTCTCCCCCAGCTCCTCTCCCACCAACTTCCACTTGCACCACCCTTCCATCTTTGGGTGGGGGTGGGAAAGTGTTGTCTACCGCCCGCGGACATCTGTGGGCGGTCTTGTTCATTTTTTTCCCACCCTTTCCGCCTTTGGGAGAGGGGTGGGTGATCCTGGTGTTTTCGCGCGCGCCCGTCCGCGGAGGGACGCAAGAGAGGTAAAGGGATGAGAAAAGATCCCACCCCAGTCAGGGAGGCCGGATTTCCACTGGCCCGCGTATTCTATTTTTCTGATCACCTGAAAATCAAAAAAAAAACTTCCCCTCTATTTGTAGAATCACTAGTACATATTCTAACAGGTCCTCCTGCCCGTATAAGGAGGGGCTCTCCCCTGCCTTTTGAGGGGTGGAGGAGATGGCATCCTATCTGAGGAGAGTAACATAATCACTACTATCTTGAAATAAATGATCTGTGGGGTCTCATTCCCCTTTATCTGAGACTGAATTGTGGGTATATCCATGATTGCCCCTTGATCCTTGAGCCTCCATACCCAAACCCTGATTCTTGATCTTTATCACCAACCAATATCTTTGCTGGTTGAAGAAGAATTTGACTGATTGAATTCTTGAGTGTTTTACACCACTCCTGATCCCTTTATCCAACCATATATTTCCTGATCATCCTTTGATTATCTTTCTGGAACCAGTCACGTTTGACTGAAGATGTTTTATTAAGCTTAAAACCTGGAGTGTTAAACCTCCCTTCACTTCTTTTGAAGTTGAATTCCACCACACTATTCTTGAGTCCCTCAAGAAGTGTTGGGTTATTCTTGTTTGAATCAGTTATTGTTTTGCTTCTAGAGCGTCATCAAAACAATTAGCTTTGTCTTGTGCAGCCACCCACAGTTATCTAGTACCCTTCAAGCACTTGACTGGGGAGAGTTGGGCAGGTTCATTGAGATTCTGGAGGTTGTTTGGGATTGAGTTGATCTTTCCTAAGCTTCTGCTGAAAACCAGAGCTATTAGCTTGTGGGCATTGTCACTTACAATTTCCTTGTCTTGTTGAACTCTGAAAAATCCTTGACTTCTTCTATTCAAGTTTTCCCCAGCATCATCTTGCCTCAGATAGTGTTTTTTCCACAGCTACCAACTACTATCATCTTTATCCTCTTACATTTGGTCCCTTGTTTACCAGGTTCTGGACTTTGATCTTGGTTACATATAAATATTTTTGTAACACTCAGGAGGGCAGCCTAAACAGCACCTTTCCCCTCCAAAGAACTGCCACGGCCTAGAACCATTTGGAGTCTTACACTGCGTATTCCCAAATGAACCTGTGGACCAAAGGGGCCTTCCGCAAGAACCTCTCCTCCATAGTCTGTCTTTGGGCCCTTGATACCAGCATTTTCAATGAAGATCTGAAAGCCTGCTGGAAGGTTGTCGCGCAGCATCCAGGTCATCTGGGCTTGGTACACGTCTACCAAGTTAGTTGCGCCTTGCGGTAGCCGCATCAGTTGCATCCTCCCCAACCCAGTCTCAAACGGGGTCAGCAGACGCAAATAAGGATGGAGTTCACGCTGATTGTATCCTCCCATCACATCCATCAATCCATAACACGCACGTCTGGCCATTGAATCCAAGAATTCCTCCACCCGCGGGGGCAAACCAGTGTCACAAATAGTGAACAAGTTGAGACGCTGTAAATCATGAACAATCTATAGCAACTTCCCATCTTGCTTGACAACTGCAAAGATAGGGCTGAAGTAACTCAATGTGGATTGCTTGTAGAGGCACGTCCTTATGGGCTTGCGCACTAACTCCAAGAAAGGTCCCCAAACGGTTGGTGGGATTGAAATTGGCTTGATCTGCCATGGCTTGTGCGGAACTGTGGGAATGACATACAGATCACCAATGTTGCCTTGCAGCAGCCCTCTTTTGTCCAGGCCAAAGGCAAGGGCCTTCTCCTGCAGTACCAACACAGACAATAGCAAATCCCTCTTGTCTGGGCTTAGCCACCCCTCAGGACCAAAGTTAAGCACGGCAATCCATTTTTCAGTGATCCATGCTGACCGTGTTACCCAACCAGAATTTTTCAAGGGTGTTGTCCATGGGTTTTGGGACCATGCAATTGGAGGCAAGGGCCCATTCAATCCCTGGGGCATTGGCTTGTTATGTGGCCAGAACTTCTGCGCCACTTGCTTGTACTTGCTAGCGTTGCACCTTGTCATCCATACCCAACCTTCATTTTTATAAGTCCTAGCAACAACCAGACAAGGGCTTTTGCCTTTGCTCACAAACATGGCACAATGATAGGTTTTTTGAAGCGTAGAACCTTCTGGAAATGCACACTGAGGAATGTAAATTACTTCTGACGCCTGTGCCCTACGTGGGCCCTCCTCCACTTGCTCCTTACCCGTCAAGCACCCGCGCAAAGCCAGAGCTTGCTCCGCGCAGTAACTTTCACCAACTAGGAAAAATCCTCTGTGGGGTAACCCTTACAGTCAGCCCCCACATTGGACTCCTGGTTGTCACACCCATTTCCCTCTCCCATGATTGCAGATAGTTGTCTCAAACCGCGCGCCAAATGAATCCTTGAATTTCAGAGCCTCCATTCCTTCCTTGACGTTGAAGGCCATTTGAGCTTGGAACCCAAACATGAACGGTTGACCCAATATCACGTCACCACATTCTACCAAGAGAAAAAATAGGGGCTTACAAACCTTTGCAAATTCAACATCCTCTGCCTCCATCACTTCCTCCACGCAGCATTTGCCACCATTCAACGCCCAGAGACCCATTGAACACTTCCTCCGCGCCAAACCAAGCTTTCCCACCAACCTTGATGGGAGCAAGTTGACCATTGACCTGCTATCCACCATTGCCCATACCATCTCCCCCCCAATTGTCATCACAACATAAGCGAGTGGGACCAATACCAACTTTGACCGGCACAGCTTGCAATCTACCTCCTCCTCTGCCACATTTCCCCATTGAACGGTTGTTGGCACTTGGTTCTGACCACACTCTTTCAATGCTTGGACCATTTCATTGACAACTTCTGGGGACACTGCCGCTAACTCTTGTAGGGTCAGAGGTATTGGTGAGTTGTTTCCCATCACCATTTGGAAGATATCCAAGGCCTTCTTCTTCCCCCCAGAATTAGTTGAGAATCCATCCATTGCCGGTACAGAGAATTTGGCTTTGGGGCTGTTGGCGGCTACTTGGCATTGACGTCCATTGCAATCCATTTTTTTGCTTCCAATGCTCTGACTTTGGCCTCTACCCTTGGCGCTTCCCAGGTCCTGGGCGCGGTGACAATTCCAAGAAACACCCAAGCAGTCTTGGCCTGAGCTTTTTCCTGCTCCTGTTGTGGAAAAAGAGGGGTGATACCCCTCAAAGTTGTCCTTGAGTTTCCGGAAGTTATTGGTCTAAGCGTCTGTAAGGAGATTGGATGCAATGATTTTAAGAATAGGGAGAGTGATGATGATAAATTTCTTTCTTCCAATCCTTCCCCTCCCACTTCCTCCTGGTCTGGTCCTCTGCTATGATATGATAATATATATATATTATGATATCCCAACCCGGAGTTGAGAGTGAGGTATTTTGAGTCCTCCCTCTCAACCCTAACCTAGGTACAACCACAAGCAACAAGATAGATGAAATATGACCCCTAGTACAGAACCCTAGCTCCACCCTAACCCTACCCCGTACCACCCACCCCGTCTGAAGCCTTCCCCTTCAATATCACGTACGTCTGGTTTGTCCTTCTCATGGTGCAGCCCTCCGCCGTGCCCTACTTGGAGCCCCTGGTTTTTATCTGTCCGCGCCCATCCGCGGATCCCGCAATCCATGAGTCTGCCCGCGCTTATTCCAACGCAAACCTACCCGGCGCGTAGAACCCCTGATTTCCCTGCCCTTGCCTTCCAGACTAGCCACACGCAAGCTTGGTTGGGCCGGCTCCTTCACTTCGTCCGCGTTCCCTGGGCGGGTTGCAACCCGGAGCCCCCCAGAGTAGGCCCAACCCGCACCTGGTGCCAAGCCCCAAATCCCTGTTGCTGAGCCCGCAGCAGGCACTTCTGAGACCACGTGCACCCCAAATTCTGAGCCCAACCTACCCAACTGCTGAGCATGCAGCCCACAACGCAGCTCCCAATCCAAGGTTATAAATACGACACCACACCATACTTGCACCATTGGCAGCGGCTGGTCACTGGTCAAATCCACCAATTCACCCAACAGGAATATGTAAATCATCCCGGATGTGCAAACCAGTCCTTCGTTCATGTCCCGGGTGAGGTTTTTGAATATCAACTTCCAGTTCCCTTTTTCCCCGCAGTATGTACAGGTGCAAGCCATAAACCGCCCAGAGGGTCCGCTGGGAGGCTGGAATCCTTCTGCCATATGAGGTGGTGTTGGGCGCAGTTGAGTAGGAGCCACTGGAGCCATAGTGGCCATTGGAGCCGTGGGGGCCAGTGTCTGGTTGAGAAAGATCCTTATGTCTCGCAGAATCTCTGTCATCTTGCCAACCAATGATCCCGTAGCTTGTTGGAACGGTCCGGAATGAGAGGGCCTTGGAGGTTGCACGGTTGAAGTTTGGTTTGGGGCCGGAGCCAAGATTGTGACCAATTTCTTGGAGACCACTGGGTATGTTTGTGCCGTGTCCGCCATGAGCTAGTCTAAGTCAATTTTTCTCTCCACTGCCTGACAAATAACCAAGGGATTGGGAAGTATTGCAAAGCCCCCATCCAGCAGCCTCTTAACCAGGCCGTGCTCATACAGGTACCGCTGTAACCTGGAACAGATCTGAGGAGCAAGACCTCCCAAAAATGCCCCCTTCATAGCCCCCGTCTGGCCCGCAAAGACCTTGTTCTTTGCCAAGTAACCGTAGATGCGCTCAAACTTTGACATATACTCCACCAATCCTTTGCGCAATTGCACCCCCCCACACTTGCTTGCTTCCTCTGCGGCTTGGTCAAAATTGTTTTTCTGGAACCAGGGTTTGCGCTTTCCCCACCTTGCCAGAATCTTCCCTTTCAACTTCCCCCAATCCTGCCTCTTGTAACCAACCATTTCCTATACATCCTGCAGATTCTCTTCCTTGGTAATGAAGGGCACAATAGTCCAAAACTTGTATGCGCCGGTTGCACCCTCCAAGTCCGCAATACCTTCAAGCCTGGAAAAAAACTGTGCCACCTCCAAAGTACTAAACCAAAAATGAGGGAAGTCCCCCGGTCTCAGCCACACGCAACAAGGTGTCTCCACCACCATATCCAAAAGCCCCTCTGAAGGAGGAGCAAAACTGCTGGCTCTAGGAACCTGGGCGGATGGCGGTGGAGGATGTTGAGTTTCAGAAACGGGAGTTGAGCGCAGAGGATAGGGAGGGGGGAAATTGGATCTCAGAGCGGTTGTTGGTAGAATCCTACGCTATCTTTGAGAGATTGAGAACGGATCAATTTCCCTCCAGACTCCCAGATGTGGAAACTAAAGTGAGTAACCCTCACTTTGTTGTCCCTTGGTTACAGAGCCAATGGTTTTAGCATCTGTAAGGTCTGAGGATTCCCCTTTAAGAGAGGGAGAAAAGAGAGATGATGATCCTTTAATTCCTCCCCACTTCCGGATAGTACTCCATTACATGGCCAAACTTTCCCCAACTTGTGCTGAGGGAGCTGGGTTTTTATGCCCTCCCCCTTAGCCCTCACCTAGGTAAAAACACAAGAACAATCTGAAAACAATTGAAGAAGGAAACCTAGACCCAGAACGCTAACCCCACCTTAATCCGTACTGCCCTATCCCCTTCAGCCCGCCTGCCATTCAACAAATCTGTTTTTTCCTTCCTGCGGTGGCCCTCGCTGCGCACTACTTGAAGTTCACCGTGCTTGTCTTTATCTGCCCAACGCGCCGTTTGTGAATATCCCAGTTGCGTGGGCCGGCCCGGGCTTGCGCGCGGCCGCCCATGTACATAGCCCCGCAGTCACCCCACTCCTACTACTCAAACTAACCGCCCGCAAACATGGTTGGGCCAGCTCCATTCCTGAGCCCGTAATAACCAAGTGGGTTGCGGCCTGCCTCCCCTAGTCAATCCCAGCCCGCAACCGGCATGCCGGTCCTGCTGCACCTACCTCTGAGCCCTGCAGAAGCCACTGCTGAGCCTGCAGCGGCCACTTCTGAGAATGGGCGCACCCCAATTGCTGAGCCTGACCTACCAAATGCTGAGTGCGCAGGCCACAACGCAGTTCCTGACCCAAGGCTATATAATGACACCACATTGTGAGTTTCAAGATCATGAGAATTGATTCAAAATTTACAATCCCAATCATCTTCCAAATTGACCATGCCCTTCCCCCCAACTCTTGATCTCATTCCTGCTCACCTGATTCCCACTCTCATTACCTTAACTCAGGGTAGAAAAGAATTCACTTGCTCTGCAGAAGGAGGCAAAGGCATACCTAGAATCAATGCAAGCTTCATTGCTTGATCTTCTTATTATACTATACCCTGTCTTGAGATCCAGCTCATCTTACCATTTGCACAACCTCCTAGCCATGACAAGCGCTCAAAACTGAGTTGGAGAGACAATCAATGACTTTTACGGTGATTTTTCTAAAGCAGCTATTGCTTCCAAATTTTACAAATGAGCGGTCAAAGAACTAGATCAACTTGCAATCAGGGAACTGGATTTTCAAACCTCTCCTTCTTCTTGATCCCATCTTGACTGCCCCCCCCCTTTGACCAACCAATGGGCCAATTGACCGCCCCCCCCCCCCTTTGACCAACCAATGGGCTGATCAACCAGCCCCCCCCCTTTAACTGTTCATTGGGACAAGGGTTCAGGATGATCTTAGGGTTGAAAAGGCAATGAGTAGCTGTGAGAAGAGACAGACAACACGTTCCACAGGGGGGGGATGGGTATAGTGAGAAGGAGAATAAACAAAGTGGGGGTGATGTGCTTTGAAAGGCACATTGGCTCATCTGGCAATTGCACACTTAGCTTAGTGGTTAAAGAATCAATCATCAATTTTGAGTTCATGGGTTCAAATTGCATAGTGTGAAAAATTTTAGGTTTTAAAACTTCCACTACCCTCAAAATGTTATACAAAAAATTTAATTCCTTGTTTATCCTCACCCCAATCAAAGTATACAGGCGGGAGGGAACATGATGAGAGGAGATGATTTGAAAACATATAGATACGTGGAATTGCCAATTGATCTCTCAATCAATCTCCAATCAATCTCTCAATCAATCATGAATTGATAGGCAATTCATTTCTGGATTGACTTCCAATCAATCAAGCAATCTCAAGATGTTATACAAAAAATTTAATTCCTTGTTGATCCTCACCCCAATCAAAGTATGCGGTTGGGAGGGAACAAGATGGGAGTAGATGATTTGAAAAACATATAGAGACTTGGAATTGCCAATCCATTGCCAATTGATCTCTCAATCAATCTCCAATCAATTTTTCAATTAATCATGAATGGGAGGAGATGATTTAAAAAACATATAGAGAAATGGAATTGCCAATCCATTTCAAATTGATCTCTCAATCAATCTCTCAATTAATCATGAATTGATTGAGAAATTGATTGGAAATTGATTGCTGTATCAATAACCATTAACCTTAGAGGATGGAGGTTGGCCAACTCATCTTTCATTGTGGGATACAAAGCAAGCATTTTAGTTGGATGGAATTTTGAGCCAGTTTACCGGGATGATGGGATAATCTCTCTTGAGCTGACTTGGGCCTTTGGAAGCTGATGGGGGAGGATTTTTGGATGTTGAGTTCCTGGGGGATGTTTGCTTTGGTCCATTGGATTGGTTAGTGGAATTGCTGGGGGAGGATTTCTGAGGGGCCATTTAATGAGAGTAAGGGATGAAGCAATGAATTAATGAGAGGATGGATGTGATGAAAGTGATAATGTGTGAGAAAGTGATGAGAGTGATGAAGCAATGAGAGTGATGAGATGATGAGACTGATTAAGTGATGAGAGTGATGAAGAGATGAGGATAGCAATGAAGCAATGGAAGCAATGAGAGTGATGAAGTGATGAGGATAGCAATGAAGCAATGGAAGCAATGAGAGTGATGAATTGACAAGGATACAAATGAAGCAATGAGAGTGATGAAGTGTTCCAATGAGGTTGAAGGATTAAACAAGGGGTGATGATGTGGAATGATGCATGGTTGAGACAGTGAAAGCCTTTATATAATTTAGTTGAAAAAACCCACTTATTTCATGTTAACTTTGAGACGTCTGATCTGAAATAAGTGGGTTTTTTGATTTTTAATGGCGGGTTTGAAATGGTGGGTTTGGGTTGAAACCCGCTATTAAAAAATTGCAGGTTTGCTTAAATTTGATGCACCCTAATGTGCAGAAAACCTAGAGGAAAACCCCAAAAGAAATCAGACAAAATTAAAAAAATGCAAAAATACAAAATGTGCTCACTTTCTCACTGATTTTTGGGGCTGCTAATACCTTCCCCCCAGGAAGATGGTAAGGAGCATCACCATCTTCATTTGATACCTTTAGTCTCTTGATTCTTGTCCCAGGATTGCATTCAGGAGAAGCAACTTGCTTATTCACAATGGTTCCAGACCTCTGATAAAGGTTTAAATGAAAAAAATGACATCCAAAAATCCTGAAAAAAAAATTGAAAAAGCTCTTGAATAGTTCTCTGAAAATTCTTAAATCTTTAAACCCCCAAAAAAATAAGTCAAAATGGCAAACATAAGGATCCAAAAGTCAAATGAGAAAATTGAATTTTTTGAATTTTTTGCTTTTTTGAACAAATTGTTTAAGGTAAAATAACACATCCAAAAAAATCTGAAAAAAATATCCGAATTCTCTTTAAATGTTTTTTTAACTTTTTGATAGCTTGAATTAACCAAAAAAAATGAAATAAAAAGGACAATAAAAGGATTCAAATGTCCAAAGAGAAATTTGATTTTTTTTTTGATTTTTTGTGTTTTTTGAAGGAATTTTTTAAGGTGAAAGGATACATACAAAAAATGCTAAAAATATCTTTGAAGACTCTATAAATCGTTTTTGAAATTTATGGCAGCTGAAATAAACATAAAAAAATAATGAAAATAGCCAAAATGAAGATCCAAAAACCCATGCAAAAATTTTTCTTTATGGAGTTTATTTGTTTTTTGATTGCATTTTTGAAGTGGTTCTAATGGCTCCAAAATCAAAAAAGAATTTGTTCAGGGGTTGAAAACCCCTGCTACGGGGCTGCGCGTTCTGAATTTTAAAAAAAATGAATTCTTGAAAGTTGCATGAAATAAAGTATTTTTGCATGAAATACTGAAGGGGCACAACCGCGCGTTGACATTGAAATTCATGAAATAAATGGGTGGATGTGTGATAAAAATAATTCCCTAAATAAAAAATAAAAATAAAAATTCAATCTTTCAAAAATTTACAAAAAGTTAAATAAAACAACATTTTTTTAAAATAAAAGGTGTAAGAATAAATTTTAAGAAAGGTAAACTATTTCTAATGCCACTGATCTATTTTCCAACATGGTTAATGGTTCTGAGTGCATCCAGCCAATGCTTTCAGAAATCTTTTGGCAATTATCTTCTGAAAGAAAAAAGTCTGCAAATCAGATTGACACTGGCCACTGGCATGAACTTTCTTCATTGAGGAAAAGAAAAGTCTATAAATAATAACTGAATTTCCTTTTCTTCAATAGAATTGATAAAATTTCATTTTTTAGCTTGACACAAATCAAAAAAAATCACAGGTAATATAGCTCTGAACCAAATTTCTTAACATTAGTAAAATAAATATGGAATTGATAGTAAATACATAAATTCATAATTCTTATTTTTATGCAAGAATTTTCAATTCAATTCATGCATTACATAAATATAGTGCATGAATCTTCTGGTACCATCAAGAAATCAATTTGATGTTTGACTCCAAAGCTAAAAAAAAGTCAAAACAGGTCCCACTCACCATCCCAGGTGCTACACCTGCCAGCGGGTGCTGCTTTTTTTTCATGGTTATTCATGGATCATTGTTGAAGCTTGACAAGCAAAATTCTTTTGAGCCCCCCGCCCTCCCCCTCCATAGCTCCACCCTATCATTCCCCCCTCCCCTTTGAAATTCATCACTTCCATCAATAACCCTGCACCCATTTTACATTTTCCTCAATCATTTTCTTTTTTTTTTAAAAAAAAAATACCAAAATAATCTTTTTTCCCCTGTTTTTGGGAGGTCCCAACCCTTATCAAGCAGGGATCTACAGAGGGGAAAATTTTAGTAATCACTCCCTAACTCCTCTAGAACTGTTTTACAGGCCAATTTAATTTCAGAAAGGGTACAAATTTGGAGGGTTTGTAAGATTTAAATTTTGTAAAAAACTAAGAGCAGATGTGAACAACTAGAAACAGATTCAGTAATGACATGTATACAAAGGCTCTTATGTAAAAGCAGATACAAGCATAAAGAGGACAAAGAGAATTGTTACTTATGACTTTTGGAATGGCAATGATGAATGGGATTTTGGTGAGAGAAGAGATTGAAAAGCCAGATTCAGCTATGTAAAACAATGAGGATAAAAGTAAAGAAAGAAAGTGCTGTTGGTCCTTATTTTGAGGTAGAAAGATCTGTGAGAGCAGTTTCAATGGAAGATTGAGTTGATAATTACAGGATTGGAGTGTAACAATGGAGGATTTGATGTGAAGGATAAAGGGGATTTGGTGAGATGAGGATAAAGAGGATAGATGGATGCAATTAGCAAGCATTTTAATGAGCAATAATTAAATGGAGACGGCTCTAAGGATGTGTGATCATTTTCTTTTTTTTATGGATGCAAGTTTCCAGTCTCTAGAAAGGCAAGCTTTTTGTCCTTGAGATTATTTTACCATGTGTCCCCAATTGAGTTAGGCATTGGCCTGATGATTCAAGTGCTGGGCTGGCCCAGGATGATGTTAAGAAATGCTCAGTCAGGTATGGGACATTGAGATAAGGTATAGCAAGATGTTCATCTTACCACACATATTTTTTGTACAAGGTTTACCTTTTGTTCTGTGCTCTTTTCCAAGATGGAGCAGGGTTGGTCATGATATTTTCTTGCTGGCCCTCAGTAGGCTTGTTTTGACAGGGTTGAGTGACTGGATTTTGGCCACATGAGGGCCTGAGTGGGTCCATGGAGGGTTGAAAGGTGGATAAAATGTTTCAAAATGGGGGCTTTGAGTGCGCAACAATGGTACTTCTAGGCTCATAACCAGCAAAGATGGGAAAACGTTTAACCAGCTACTAGGCCATCCTAGTTGGCAAGTGTACTCCCCCATACACAGGAGATGGGTCCTAAAACCTTGCATCCACATCAGCCTTCCCACTGTGCCTTACAATTTCTCCTCTCAGGCTAGAACCACAAAAAACTAAAAAAACTTCAAGTCCACGAAAATTTCTGATCCTCATTTCTCATTTCCAAACCTCCAGGTGATGAATCAAAAAGATGTGATGCAAAATTTAGGGGCTGCAAAGTTTTTTTGCCTCAAGCCAGGTAAAAAATTCTTTGAGCTCAACTCCAAGGGGTGTTTCAAAATGGCACCAAAGATCAATAAGAACCTGTGATTCTGATATCAGTTAATCAAAATATAGTATCTGAGAGCTATAAAAAATTGGGCTCTTCCACCTAAGCTCAATTCAATATGAATGATTGAACAATGCCAAATTACCTCCCATCAAAACTAGAATTGGTCAAAAACTATTCCACGCCAATATCAGATGAGCATACTCAGTATGGAGATGAACTTACTGTTGAAAGTGTTATAAGCAGCAATTCACCATTATTTCATGCTTCAAACCAGAATTTCTATTGTTTTAATAAAAAATTTGGCATACACCTCTGTCACCTCAAGATCTACTTTTGAACCAAATTTTCAACACTTTATCAAAAGAACTTTAAAAAATTGGCGCATTTTACCTACTAATTCTGATGCCAAAAGCAAGGGATCCTTTAATTCTGTTTATTAAGTCATCATTTTCAATAAATCCTCAAATCTCTTCCATTTAAAATTTTAATATGCAGTCATTAACTGCAACCAAACATGCCTGATAATAGAAATTAAACTTCATCATTAGAAATAAATGTTTTCATCCATTGCATTTCATTAGATCAGCAACCACAGAACTCAAAATTTTGGAACTTTCATCATAAATTTTTGGATTTATCTACACTTTCAATTTACCTTCATATCCTTTTTATTTTGCATAATTTATCATGAACTTTGCCCTGTTTGATTTTCTGGTGACTCCTAATAATCCAAAACTATCTAATTGAAATGAAATTGATGCATCTTTCTCTGTAATACCTATTCATCAAAACATTTTTTCATTTCTTGTACTTGCACTATTTGAGCCCAGTGTTATCCCTGTGGAATACATCTTCATCCATTCTTCTTCTCTCTAAATGGAGGAAAACTGGATCCTGGTTCCTTTGTGCTTGTGAAATCATCTCCACCAGCTTTTTTAAATGTTCCAACTGTGCTATCTTCAGCTGTCCATAGCCATTGTCATTTACTTGGATGTTTCTCTTTCATCCAGCCACATGCCGTAGTTTTTTCTGGTAATTTCTTTCAGCTTATTTTCTTCATCAGCCATTTATTTAAAACTTTCAAATGCCATTCTATGCTAGCTATTTCTTTCATCATATCCTTAAGAGTTATTCTCTGGAGTAAATTCCTGTAACTTTTTGTATTACACTTATCTTTATCTTTGTTTTGCTTATTTTCATTATACTTCATTTTCTAGCCATCTCCTCTCCACAATTTTCTGCCTGAAATTCACCTACTTTTCTATAAATAAATTCCTCCTCACCCCAAATTTCATTTTCAATTCCTTATGCACATTATCCCTTCTATAGATAGAGAAGAAATATATTATTTTGAATATCATCTATGTACTAGTTTTTAGATTTCCTTGAAAAAAAATCTTTTCCCCAGTTTTTTTTTCCTTACTTAATTAATTTCATATTTCCTTAAATTTTTTGCATGCAATTGTTAAATCAATCCTGTGCAAGTTTTTTTATTAAAAAATTCCCTAAATCCTTGTGCCATAAATTGATAATCATATTTTAACTTCAAAAACAAGTTTGTATCTTCAAGATTTATTTTACCATTTATCTATCCAATTTTTCAAGATGTACATCTAATTTCCTTGCCTCTCAAGAGTATGTGGGGCGGCAATATGAAAGGAAATTAAAAATGTTGTATAAGGCCCATCTGGGCCCCTGGACAAATTTTTGGGTTTTTTTGTAAAGTGCACGTGGCACCCAAATTAAATAAA
Source organism: Puccinia polysora (assembly GCA_025617555.3). Taxonomy (NCBI): domain Eukaryota; kingdom Fungi; phylum Basidiomycota; class Pucciniomycetes; order Pucciniales; family Pucciniaceae; genus Puccinia; species Puccinia polysora. Next base: position 45,363,484 of record CM062619.1, on the reverse strand, counting down.
TCAAGAATCAAATTGAGAAAAGTATCAAAGATGGGTTGAGGCTGGGGTGTGAACAGCCTTGATCTGGGTCAAGAAAAACTTGGTTGGTTTCCAAGTTTGAACCCCAACAAATCCTACCAGATCAAGCTTCCTGGGAACTAAAAAAAGTCCTACTTGGTGCACGGCATGTCAAAATTGACTGGTTTCCCAAAAAGGTTTTATACATCATAAATAAAACCAATAGAACTTATACAACTCTTTTATCTTTTGATAGTTATTCATTATTGATTTCATTCAATTTCTCAACAAGTGTGGCTCAAGAAAGCAGATTTTACCATTTTTTTTCCAGATTCTCCTACAATTCCACGGAAATCCTTATTCCCAGGCTCCTGCACAGTATTGATTAATTTATGAAAATATTAACCTTTACTTCCACAATTTTTCTTGGAAAAATAAATAATGTTTGAACCTTTCTTGAATCCTGAAACTTTTTCTTACATGAATAAGTAAAATTGTGACCCTTTCTTGATAAATAATACACAATTCAAAATATGATTGTACCTATATTTTTCTTTCTGTTTCCATATATTAGGGTGTATCAGAGTTAGCAAACCCGCCATTAAAAACCTTCCATTTTTAATGGCGGGTTTCTGAAATACACATACCCCCTAACTGGTGTATTTCAAAATGGCAGGTTTCACGAAAATGGCTGATTTCAAACATCAAACCCGCGATTAAATCTGCCATTTATGCATCATTATCCATCCACCATTCATCGCATCTAAAACACCCATCCACATCAGCAAATCCATACCAATCCCATCTCCATTTCTTCAGGCACATCTCATCTCCATTGCTTCACATCTCCATCCCTTCACATCTCTATTGACTCACATCTCCATTGCTTCACATCTCTATTGCTTCACATCTCCATCTTCACACAAACCCCATCATCATTGTATTATTACTTGTGTAATCCTTCACAATCTTTTGGCTGACATCAAAGATGAATGGGACAAAATATTTTAAGATGATATTCCTGATCAGCCTCAAGTCATCCCTGTATCATCTTTTCCCTCATCTTCTTCTATTAGAGAGCGGATTTTACCCCTCACCCTTTCCCACTTTGATGAGTAAGATTTTGTTTTTAAATAGGTAAAAAAAAAAATTTTCTTGTTTTTGTTGTTCAACCAAGAATCCTAGGCTGACTCACTCTGTTTTTTTTTTCTTAGAAAAAACTGACACAAAACCTCACCCCACCAAACCACTGGTCCACTCTCCTCCTCACCCACCACCTCCTCCTCACCCACCACCTCCACCTCACCCACCACCTTTAGCACCCCTGGTAAGCTCTCCTCATCCTCCTCCTCATCCTCCCCATCATCAGAAGCTAACCAAATGTTCCATCCCCCTCCAGGCACCTTCAGGTCCTCAGGTAAGCTCCCCCCCCCCTCCTCCTCATCCTCCTCTTCCCTCCATCCTAGCTGACTCCTCCCTCTTGCTCTCTCCTTCACCACCCCCCCCCCCTCCTTGCTTTCTTGCTGGCCCCACCACCAGCCCCCACCACCTTGCTTGCTAGGCCCACCACCCCCCCACCACCCCCCCTCCTTGCTTGCTTGCCGGCCCCATGGCTGGGCCCACCACCACCCCCCCCTCCTTGCTTGCCTGCCCCACCTCTGCCCCCGCCTCCTTGCTTTCCTGCCGTCCCCACCTTGGCCCCCCCCCTCCTTGCTTGCCCTCTGGCCCCACCTTGGCCCCCCCCCTCCTTGCTTGTCCACCGTCCCCACCTTGGCCCGCCCCCCTCCCCCTTGCTTTGGCCCCCCCCCCATTGATGCCTTCCCGGCCAACCAACCTCCTCCCCCCCTCCCTGGTTCCCGGGTCCTGCCTACCCGGCCCCAGGCCCAACCCTAACCCAACCCAAATGCCTGGCCCAATTCCCTCACACCCCGGTAAGGTTTTTTTTTCTTTTTTTTTGTTGGGTGTTGATGTGGTGTTTTTTTTTTTGGTGATCATGTTTCTGGTGAACTTGGGGTCAAGTCCGGGTTTGGTTTCACCAATGATATTCATTTGACTGACTGTTTTTTTTTTTGGTTTTTTTTTCAAACCCTCAACCGCTATTGGTGAATTTCCAATTCTTCTCCAACCCCCCTCAAAATGTTACACAAACAATCAAATCCCATCTTGTTCCTCACCCCAATTGAAGTATAGGATTTGGAGAGAAAAAGATGTAATGAGATGGCTTGAAAAACACACAGAGAGGTGGGATGAGTAGGCCTGCTTTCCAAAAGAGGCTTCAATGCCCCTCAAAATGTTACACAAACAAAATCAAATCCCATCTTTTTCCTCACCCCAATCTAAGTATAGGATTGGGAGGGAAAACGATGGAAGGAGATGGCTTGAAAAACACACAGAGAGGTGGGAAGAGTAGGGCTCCTTTCCAAAAGAGGATCTCTGAATATTCCTTTTTACTTGCAGTTCCAACCAGGAAATCAAATGGAAAACTTATTGAAAACACTGATGAATATCAAGTATCTGATGGCCAATTTGTTTTTCCTGACCTGGGCTTTGGAATTACTTCAAGCAAAAAGGTGTGGTCAAAATGGTTTGGAGAGCCAATAAGTACAAACACTGTAATTTTCCTGCTGTGGAGACTGCCACTCATACAAGAATGGCAATGTCAATTCAAATCAACAAAACAACTGGAAACACTTGCAGGGACCTGGGGAGTGGGAAAATATACTCCATGAAAAAAATATAAATAAAACAAAAAAATATTTTTTATTGGTGGGGTTGAAAATAGTCTTAAGCATTGTTGTAATCAAACATGATTTTTTTCATTTTTAAGTTTTTCATCAAAGCAAATATATTTACAAGCCCAGAATTTGAGTATTCTGCTTTAACTCATCTTGACTCCTCAATCAACGCGGAAGTAGACCTTATTGGAGCTGATTTTGTTTGAATATCCTCATTGGCATTGGATGGGGGTCACTCATAGGTTTCTTTGGGATCACCATTGCTAGGCTGAGCATCCCCAGCCAAGTCCTCAGCATCAACTGAATTGGATTTTTGGGCATCAAAAGCAGCTAGGGGGGTGATTTTTACCTTCTTTCCAAAGATTTCATCCATTTGAAAATAAAAAGGACAAATGGATTCCAACTTATCAACCACCAAGTGGATTCCCTTGGCTTTGTCAGAGTTGGTGATACCAAAGCTGGTGGAGATCAACATGGAGTGGGCCTTTTTGTACTTGGCTTGATAATTCTTGAATCTCTCCCTCATCTGTTTGGATTAAAGATCCAGCCTGCCTTTTGTTTTGTTCTTGAGTTCATTGGCCATCAGGAGATAACCATTGACCTTAGAGGATGGAGGTCAGCCAACACGTTTTTCATTGTTCAATCCAAAGCAAGCATCATAGTTGGACAGAATTTTGATCCAGTTTACCAGGATGATGTGATGAGCTCTCTTGAGCTGACTTGAGCCTTTGGAATCTGATGGGCAAGGATTTATGGATGTTAAGTTCCTTGAGGATGTTTGCTTTGGCCCATTGGATTGTTTAGTGGACGTTTGGGGGGGAGGATTGCTGAGGGGCCATTTAAAAATAGTAGGAGGGATGAAGGGCTATGAGAGTTTTTAAGCAGTGAGAGTTATGATGTGATTAGAGGATGAGATTGATGAAGCCAAGAGAATAGGAAAGATGAGATTGATGAAGTGAAAAGAGGGATACAGCAATGAGAGTTAGGATGCAATGAAAGCAATAAAGTGATGAGAGTGATGAAGTGATGAGGATAGTGATCCAATGAGAGTTAGTTGGATGTTATGAAAGCAATAAACAGATGAGATTGATGAACTGATCAGGATAGTGATCTGATGAGAGTTATCTGGATGTGATGAAAGCAATAAAGTTATGAGAGTGATGAAGTGATGAGGATAGTGATGAAGAGATAAAGAGCAATTAATCAAATTTTTTTCCAATGAGGTTGGGGTTAGAAGGAGGTGGGAAGCCAGGGTTGGATGATGTGGAAAGATGGTCAAAGCCTTTAAATACTTTATTTGAAAAAACTCACTTCTTTCCAGGTAACTCTGACACGTCTGATGTGAGATAAGTGGTTTTTTTTGATTTTTAATGGCGTGTTTGAAATGGTGGATTTGGTTTGAAACCCACCATTAAAAAATGGCGGGTTCTCTTAACTCTGATACCCCCTATTCATATATATTCCTTTCTATGTGTTTATCTCAATACAAGTCTCTTCAATTCAGTATTTCTTTCCCTCCACCTCACCTTCAAAACATTTGATTCCTTAAATTTGAATTTCAATTAAAAGGCTTTAAAATATATTACAAAAAAGGATATCTTCCCCTTTCCCCTTTCCATCACATCTTAAATTCTGAAAATCTGTTCTGGGAAAACATCAATAATCAAACTAAGGAGGATATTCTATTGCAATATTCCCCCATTTCAGTTGCCTACTTCAGGCTCTCAAGTGCTTTTCTTATGGCTCAGAATCTATCCTTTTGATCCTAAGGGATATTCAACCCTCATCTTGGCCAGTGTGGTTCAAGCTTGAATCATTCTAAAGGTTAAATTTTGTCCCTAGGATTCCCAAATTTCTTTTCCATACTAACTTCATCAAAAATAAACTGAAATAAAATTAATACTAAAACTAATCCTTCTGATCCACTATTGTTTCACTATTCTGTAAATATTTTACTCATACCAGTCAATTTTGCTTTTAAACTTCAGGCAATATTGCTTACAAAGTTTCCTGGAAATTTCATTGATTTTTTTTTGGGGGGGGGGTACTTCCCCAAACTGTTATTGACCTCCTCTGCATCCTTTCCAATCAAAATCTTTCACAAGAAATATTTCAAAAAAACAATGAAAAACCATTTAGTCCCAGAAAATGAAAATACTTGGTCAGAATCCTGGATGCCACCTCTGGACCATCACTTGGAGATGTCCCAAAAACTGTCAGGAAATCATCTTTTTTGCAACCTCCCCAACTCTCAAAATTTCCAAACTCAGTTTCCTGGGTTGAGGATACCTATAATTGGGATTATTGAATTTAATTCAAATTTATTTAAGGAGGTTGTCCTTCCATTCCAAATCTTATACCAGTGTATGTGTGAGTGGCTTCTACAATCATTTTTCCTCTGTAATTTCTTACTCCTGTCCAATATAATTCTGTTTTCTCTAAATGTTTTTCCCCAATAAATGTTCCAGAGGTCATTTATCAGTCCCCAAATCCTTCACCTTCTGGCCCAAAATCTGCCAAAATACTTGTTATCTTAATCTTGTCTTGTTGAGAGATCCCACCTCTCACTGAAAATTATTATGGAGTTAATTTCTTGTCTTTGTGAAATAGAATTCTCACAAAATATTGAAAAAAAATTGTTTTTTTCAAGATGATCCAACATCCTCTGATGGTCCTGTTACAGTGCCACAGACCCCCAATTGGATCCCTCAAGTTGATTCACATATTCCCTTTGATTTTCTATACCATAACCTAATTCAAATAAATGATGAGTTTGATATTGGTCTTCTGTAAGCTTAATTTGAGGCCACCTTTTCAATTCCAATTCAAGTTTCTTGAAAATATTCTGCAGTTCTATTGAAAAGTGGTACCCTGTTTGAGAAAAATTGGGAAAAAATAACAGTCCAGAAACTACTCCACAGGGCTTTTTTGGGAATAAAAAATAAAAAAGTTGAAAAACAATAGAAAAATAATGATAAGCCAAATTTTTCACAGAGAAACTGGACTTTCATGTATCCTTCTTGATGTTGATTTCTTTTATATAATTAAAATTTCATTAATATTGTTATTATTTTATTAAAATTAAAATCCTCAAAGTTTTCCATTCTTAAGATTTTCTGTTCAATTCAATATTAATAAATTCTATGACTTGAGGTTTATAGAGAGAAAATATCCCTGTGACCAACCATTGTACAAGAACACAATAAAAAAAGAAAAATGAAAAATGAAAAATGAAAAATGAAAAATGAAAAATGAAAAATGAAAAATGAAAAATGAAAAATGAAAAATGAAAAATGAAAAATGAAAAATGAAAAATGAAAAATGAAAAATGAAAAATGAAAAATGAAAAATGAAAAATGAAAAATGAAAAATGAAAAATGAAAAAAGAAAAAATGAAAAATGAAAAATGAAAAATGAAAAATGAAAAATGAAAAATGAAAAATGAAAAAAGAAAAAAGAAAAAAAGAAAAAAGAAAAAAGAAAAAAGAAAAAAGAAAAAAGAAAAAAGAAAAAAGAAAAAAGAAAAAAGAAAAAAGAAAAAAGAAAAAAGAAAAAAGAAAAAAGAAAAAAGAAAAAAGAAAAAAGAAAAAAGAAAAAAGAAAAAAGAAAAAAGAAAAAAGAAAAAAGAAAAAAGAAAAAAGAAAAAAGAAAAAAGAAAAAAGAAAAAAGAAAAAAGAAAAAAGAAAAAAGAAAAAAGAAAAAAGAAAAAAGAAAAAAGAAAAAAGAAAAAAGAAAAAAGAAAAAAGAAAAAAGAAAAAAGAAAAAAGAAAAAAGAAAAAAGAAAAAAGAAAAAAGAAAAAAGAAAAAAGAAAAAAGAAAAAAGAAAAAAGAAAAAAGAAAAAAGAAAAAAGAAAAAAGAAAAAAGAAAAAAGAAAAAAGAAAAAAGAAAAAAGAAAAAAGAAAAAAGAAAAAAGAAAAAAGAAAAAAGAAAAAAGAAAAAAGAAAAAAGAAAAAAGAAAAAAGAAAAAAGAAAAAAGAAAAAAGAAAAAAGAAAAAAGAAAAAAGAAAAAAGAAAAAAGAAAAAAGAAAAAAGAAAAAAGAAAAAAAAAGCAGGCTTTCCTCAAGCTTCAATGCCAAAAATCCACTTATCTTCCATTTATTTTACAGGTTCCTCAATTTTTCTCTACAGAAATGATTCCAAATGAAAAATAGACTTAATTAGATTTTCTGAATCAAGGACTTACACAATATTCTTTGCACAACACTTCCTGTTTCCACCATCCACCATATCCACATCCTCATTGACCACCTCCAACATCCTTTCCAAATTCAGACGCCTTGATTCCAACACCCTTTCAACCCTTGAGATGATAAAAGTGATAGTTATTTATAAAAAAATAGTATTCAGGAAGATGCCAGAGTTATCCATATAGATATGGATAAATTTATAAATGATGGAAAATAAATTTGAAAAAATTTAAATTTGGAGGCCACAGTTATTATTGGGTATCTTTGAAGCCTCTCTTTACAGTATTATTTAATAATAATGGATGAAAATGGTATATTTTGGGTTTTTCTAAATTAGTGTCAGCTTGCTACTTACACAGATTAATTAACCTGTCAAAGTAGACAAAAAAAATTGATAAACTTGAAGAAGGATTAGGAAGTCCTGGAATATTGTTGCATATCTGGCTTCCCCACCCAAAATTAGGCAGGTTCACTCACTGAAACCACCCTTGAATTATTACTCCTTCATACTTTGAATTATTAAAGAAAAAGTGACCAGAATGTCATGGCACCACTATGGCACTTTTTGGCCAATTTAATATTTCACACGTGTTTTCACGTATGGTTTTCAAACCTAAATTTCATTCAAAAATGAGGTGTTCTGTATATTTTAGAATTTACACATGGAAATTTGTTTTTTCACAATTCCCGGGTGCAGCCCTGCATCCCTACACACAGTCTGCCCCCTTCAATTATGCCCTACACTCATCAATGAGCCAAAATCACATTCATTAGCTTAAATTCCTTCGTGCAAAATCCCTGCATGCAGCAGATCTGACTACTCCACATGTCAGAATGGATCAACAACCAAATAATCGCCGTTAACACCATTAACAGCTCCAATCTAGAAGGATCAACTGTGCATATGTAACAACAGGACGCATGCATGGTAGATAGTCCAAAAAAGTTATATATCAAATAAAATTATAAGAAATCAAATTTTAAATTATTTTAAATTAAGAAAAAAATATTGAGGATCACCATGACAAGGACTGATCCAGATCTTTAAATATCACAAAAAATATCAATAATTGATCATAAAAATTATTAAAAAGTATCAAAATGATTAGCGATTGATCACCAATCAATGAAAATCCACTACCAATCACTTTGGCCAATCAATAATATTAAAAATCAAAGATACATGCAGAATCATCTAAATAACAAATTAACACATTAACAGATCCTACAGCTAAAAAACATGCAGAAATCCAGCAGATCAGAGATCAGCGGATTGAAAGCACCTTTAGCATGTTCTAAATTTTCCCTTTCTGGCTTACTATGCTCAGCCCTTGAGCCCTAACCTCTATACATGCCCTGAGAAGTCTCTTCTTCCACCCTAAAAGGTATTTATACAGACCTCTTTTGGTTCTTTCAACCCTGTAATTCATCAGTTATTGTCCATACTATCTGCCATCCAGGATCAGGTGATTATATGAGGCACAAAAGTGATTTATGGCCTCAGTCTAATATATTATTGAATGATTTTAATGACATTAGTGATTCATTGAAGTTTAGTCAGCAATTAACTGACCTTTGCTCTGAAAACCTTTATTTGAATCCTTGTAGGTATCCTGAGAATAAGTACTCAAATAAGTGAGTTATTTCTTTCCTGCCTTGGCTTTTGTTCTCATTTAACCAGCAATTTCTACTGTTATTTGGATGAGAATTCATTTTTGATTAATTCAATAATCTCCCCATTATTGAAGGGTTTTATACTGTCCAAAGTTACCCCCTGAAGAGAGGTTGTTTATCTTTAAAGATCCCCAGTAGTATAGAACTGTGGCCCCTATTTATAAAATATTGAAAAACATTCAACCAAACCAATTGAACCTTGCACTATCTCTTAACATATTTTATTAATGGAGCTTTTTAAGTGTTTATTTTTGTTAACATTACTATTCCATTACTTAATCACTCTCTGTAGCTAAAGGATTGCAAGGTTCCTGGTATCAAAAAGCTGACAATTAGCAGGAAGCATCATCAAGAATAATATGGTTTAAGTCTGATATTGGGTGGAAAAGCAGCTAAAGAAGAATTTAATTCATTTATCTTTTAGTTTCACTATCCAATTAGGGCAGTGTTAGATTTTGAACCCTACACAACCCATTCATGGCTCAAAATGGGTTGTGTGGTGTGGTTTGCAACCCATCTGGGTTGTTAATCAATTTTTGTGACCCATCTGAGGCATTAAGGGACATTCAAAACCCAGATGGGTTGCAAACCATGGCATGCAACCCTTTTTGAGTTGCAAATGGGTTGTGTAGGGTTTCAAATTCTTCTTTTAATTTTTATTTATTTACTTTATTTATTTATATTTTACTTATATTTTATTTATATTTTTATTTTTTATGTATTTGATGTATCTGTTTTTTATTTATTTATTTATTTATTCACTTATTTATTTATGTATTTATCTATGTATTTATCTATATATTTATATATTTATTCATTCATTCATTTTTTATTTACTTATTTATTTATTTTATTTATTTACTTCAACAACTCATCTGGGTTGTGAATGGCTTTTCACACCCATTAGAAACCCCTGGTTTTCAAATTAAACATTTCCCATCCAATTAAAATGAAATATCAAAGCAATTTTTTTGGCCTAAGCCTGGTAAGGGGGATTTCAAAAATTAAAACAGTGCCAAGTTGGGTAGGGCTGGTGAAAATTTATAAATATAAGTGGGTCAGATAAAATTCATAAGTCACTCACTTTTCTTTAAATTCTTTGATCCTTTGCTTCATATTTAGATATTGGGTTAAAAAATTCACTTTTGGGAAAATATGGTCTAGAATATGCCTGTATTTATACCATTATATTTTTTTTCATGGTTCCTCTAGTTATCAATGGGCTAAAGATGGTAAGCAGAAGGTTGATGAAAAATTCACAACTCAAACAAGTCATGTACACAACTCATTTGAGTTTTCTGGCACGCCACACAACTACATTCAAGCTGTTTAGCCTCCACACAACTTGAGTGTAGTTGTGCGGCCCCCACACAGCAGTGCAGTGCCATGTGGCCTACAACCCAACCACATTTTGGTCTTGTGGGGCTCTAAAAAACTCAAATGTAGTTGTGTTGCCATGCCACACAACTACAAGTCTTGTGGGCCAATAATAATAATAATAATAATGATGATGATGATGATGATGATGATGATGATGATGATAATAATAATTATAATAATAATAATAATAATAATAATAATAATAATAATAATAATAATAATAATAATAATAATAATAATAATAATAATAATAATAATAATAATAATAATAATAATAATAATAATAATAATAATAATAATAATAATAATAATAATAATAATAATAATAATAATAATAATAATAATAATAATAATAATAATAATAATAATAATAATAATAATAATAATAATAATAATAATAATAATAATAATAATAATAATAATAATAATAATAATAATAATAATAATAATAATAATAATAATAATAATAATAATAATAATAATAATAATAATAATAATAATAATAATAATAATAATAATAATAATAATAATAATAATAATAATAATAATAATAATAATAATAATAATAATAATAATAATAATAATAATAATAATAATAATAATAATAATAATAATAATAATAATAATAATAATAATAATAATAATAATAATAATAATAATAATAATAATAATAATAATAATAATAATAATAATAATAATAATAATAATAATAATAATAATAATAATAATAATAATAATAATAATAATAATAATAATAATAATAATAATAATAATAATAATAATAATAATAATAATAATAATAATAATAATAATAATAATAATAATAATAATAATAATAATAATAATAATAATAATAATAATAATAATAATAATAATAATAATAATAATAATAATAATAATAATAATAATAATAATAATAATAATAATAATAATAATAATAATAATAATAATAATAATAATAATAATAATAATAATAATAATAATAATAATAATAATAATAATAATAATAATAATAATAATAATAATAATAATAATAATAATAATAATAATAATAATAATAATAATAATAATAATAATAATAATAATAATAATAATAATAATAATAATAATAATAATAATAATAATAATAATAATAATAATAATAATAATAATAATAATAATAATAATAATAATAATAATAATAATAATAATAATAATAATAATAATAATAATAATAATAATAATAATAATAATAATAATAATAATAATAATAATAATAATAATAATAATAATAATAATAATAATAATAATAATAATAATAATAATAATAATAATAATAATAATAATAATAATAATAATAATAATAATAATAATAATAATAATAATAATAATAATAATAATAATAATAATAATAATAATAATAATAATAATAATAATAATAATAATAATAATAATAATAATAATAATAATAATAATAATAATAATAATAATAATAATAATAATAATAATAATAATAATAATAATAATAATAATAATAATAATAATAATAATAATAATAATAATAATAATAATAATAATAATAATAATAATAATAATAATAATAATAATAATAATAATAATAATAATAATAATAATAATAATAATAATAATAATAATAATAATAATAATAATAATAATAATAATAATAATAATAATAATAATAATAATAATAATAATAATAATAATAATAATAATAATAATAATAATAATAATAATAATAATAATAATAATAATAATAATAATAATAATAATAATAATAATAATAATAATAATAATAATAATAATAATAATAATAATAATAATAATAATAATAATAATAATAATAATAATAATAATAATAATAATAATAATAATAATAATAATAATAATAATAATAATAATAATAATAATAATAATAATAATAATAATAATAATAATAATAATAATAATAATAATAATAATAATAATAATAATAATAATAATAATAATAAGAGGCCGTATCAGAGTTAAGCAAACCCACCATTTTTTAATGGCAGGTTTCAAACCAAATCAGCCATGAAAAATCAAAAAACCCACTTATTTCACATCAGATGTGTCAGAGTTACCTGGAAATAAGTTGGTTTTTTCAATTAAAGTACATAAAGGCTTCCACCACCTGTCCACTTCATATACCCAAAGTTTTCCACCTCCAACCTCCAAAACATTCTACCTCCAACCTCATCTGAAAAAAAAAATTGATTCATTGATCTTCATCTCTTCATCACTATCCTCATACTTCATCACTCTCATCAATTTATTGATTTCATCACATCCAGCTAACTCCCATTGAATCACTATCCTCATCAATTCATCACTCTCATCCATTTATTGCTTTCATCACATCCAGCTAACTCTCATTGCATCACTATCCTCATCAATTCATCACTCTGATCAATTTATTGCTTTCATCACATCCTTACTCTCATTGATTTATCCCTCTTGTCACTTCAACACTCTCATCTCTTCCTATTCTCTTTGGTTCATCACTCTCATCCTCTCATCACTTCATCACTCTCACCACTTAAACACTCCCATAGTACTTCATCCCTTCATTCCTCTTATTCTTTTTAAATGACCCCTCAGCAATCCTCTGCCTGCAAGTCCACTAAACAATACAATGGAAAAAAGCAAACATCCCCCAGGAACTCAACATCCAACATTACCCCCCATCAGCTTCCAAAGGCTCAAGTCAGCTCAAGAGAGCTGATCACATCATACTGGTAAACTGGCTGCAAATTCTGTCCAACTGCAATGCTTTCTTTGGATCCAACCATGAAGCACCCTTTGGCCAACCTCCATCCTCTAAGGTCAATGGTTATCTCCTGATGGCCAATGAACTCAAGAACAAACCAAAAGGTAGGCTGGATCTGTCATCCAAACAGATGAGGGAGTGGTTCAAGAATTATCAAGCCAAGTACAAAAGAGCCCACTCCATTTCAATCTCCACTGGCTTTGGTATCACCAACTCTGACAAAGCCAAGGGAATCAACTTGGTGGTTGATAAGTTTGATTAAATTTGTCCTTTTTATATTCAAATGGATGAAATCTTTGGAAAGAAGGCCAAAATCACCCCTCTAGCTGCTTTTGATGCCCAACAATTTGATTCAGTTGATGCCAAGGACTTTGCTGGGGATGCTCAGCCTAGCAATGAGGACCTTGATGAAAAATTTGCCTTTGAGTGGCCCCCATCCAATACCAAGGAGGATATTCAAACACAATCAGCTCCAATCACATCTACTTCCACATTGATTGATGAGTCAAACCCAACCTTGGACCCCTCACTTATTTCTTTTGATTTCTCTCTTCCTGGGGTGGAAGAACTGGAGAACTTGGCTGATTAGGAGGATTTCATTCCCATATCAACATTGCCATCAAGATCTGCTCAAGTAAGGAACCAATTTCTTTTCTCTTCTGTCTGGTTAATCCTGACTGTTTTAGATTGTAAAAAAGCAGGCTCATCCATTCCTGAATTGCCAAACCTCAAGCTAATGGGGCCTCCCACATCACCTTCAAATGAGAGAAATGATGTTCCCACACAAAACTCCTCTGCAAAGGGAAGGTGAAAGGCATCCAATTCCATAAAAATCAACCCCAATAGCATTCAAAAGAGGAGAAACACTTCATATTTTTTGGGCTTTGAGAAGATCATGGAGGAGCAAGATTCAAGTAATCCCATTGGATTCTCCTTGCTTTCAAAATCAAGCTCATTCCTGTTCCCCTCTGAAAAACAGTGAAATTGCAAATTGAATCTGAAAAACTTCAGTTTGAAAAGGAGAAGTGGACTTGTCAACTGGCTATTGATTTTCAAAAGCAGAAAGATGAGAGTTTTTCTCATCAACAAAAATGGGAGTCTGAGTGGAAGTTGAAACAGGCTGAGATAGAATTTAAAAAAGAGTAAAAGAAGAAGTATCAACAGCAAGCACAACTGGAAAAGGATAGGGAACAACTGGAAACAGAAATAAAGGATAAGTGTTCAATCACTGCGGCATACATTGGTAGCAGTAGAACAGTAGATGAATTGAAGCAGATTACTCAAATTCTGGGCCTGGTAATATATTTGCTTTGATGAATAACTTCAAAAGAAAAGAAATAATTTTTGATTACAACAATGCTTAAGACTATGTTTAACCCCACCAATAGAAAAACATTTTTTTCTTTCTATTTATGTTTTTTCCTTAGAGTATATTTTCCCACTCCCCAAGTCCCTGCAAGTGTTTTGAGTGGTTTTGTTGATTTCCATTGACATTGCCATTATTGTTTGTGTGGCACTCTCCACAGCAGGAAAATTACAGTGCTTGGACTTATTTGCTGCCCAAACCATTTTGACCATACCTTTTTGCCTGAAATCATTTTCTAAGCCCAGGTCAGGAAAACCAAATTGGCCATCTGATACTTGATATTCATCTGTAGTTTCAATAAGTCATCCATTAGATTTCTTGGTTGGAAGTGCAAGTAAAAAGGAATACTCAGAGTGTTGTAAGGTGAGTTATAAAGAGATTTGGATGTGAAAGTGACATGCAGAGAGCAGTCAAAGGGATTAGGCCAGGAACCAAATTTGAGTGATGAGAAGGAAGGGATGCAGTTGTACTTCATTATTTCATGGTTTTATTCAAAGGGAAGTCTGGCCAAATTTCAAAAATATGTACTAAAGTTTGAGAGACTTTGTCTGCCTTAAGATTGAGAAAAGCATACTCTTGAGGGGAAGATTGAATAGATGATTTCTTCAAATAGAATCCAAATAAATTAAAGGTTTGCATCAATTTTCACCATCCAATTGCCCACATTTTCCCACCCCAAGATCTTGAGGGACCAACAGTTTTGACAAATTCTTTTGACTGGTAAAGGAAAGTTGTCACAAAGTTGATGTCCTTCTTGTCTTGGTCAAAAAGTTTATCCAATGGGAAAAATTCAATTATTGCAACAAGACCCTTGTGATCAGAATTATTGAAAACAATTAATTTTCCATGGCTGAAGAAATTGAATGGCTTGATTGTCTGCTTGGAATTTTCAAACTCAGCAGGTGAGGGTTTTTGATTGTTCTTTTTGTTTTAAGCAGTGATGGCGGGATACAGATCCAAAGTTTGTAGTTTCTTTCCAGACAATACAACCTTTTCATTGATGCACCCCTCTTAAATTTCCAAAGGGATTTCCAATGCCCTCATTTGATCCCTCTTTTGCTTCAAAGTCCACTTCTTGCCACCTCTCTTTATGTTTTTCACCTCATCTTCTTCCATCTTGTTCCCTCCCAGGCAAAGTCTCCTCTTGGGGTGAGGATCAAGAAGATATTTATGTGTGATGCAATGGAGAAGTTTTCTATTGATTTGATGATCTGGAGGTTTGGATTGGTGTTTTGTGATCCAGAGGTTTGGATGGGTGTTTTGCATGTTGATGGATGATGGTGCATAAATGGCAGATTTGATGTTTGAAACTCACCATTTTGAAGTGAACCAGTGAGGGGGTATGTGTAGTTGGAAACCTATCATTAAAAATGGCAGTTTTGGTAAAAAAAAGGCAGGTTTGTTAAAAAAAATGACAAGTTTGGTAAAATAAAATGGCAGGTTTGGAAAAAAATGGCAGGTTTTCTAATTTGGAAGCATCCTATTGAGTGCAGTTGCAGTGTGTATAATTGACTTTGCAACACATTTGAGCTACCCTTATCTTGTTTGCTTGTTTGCAACAACTATCCAGGCAAGTGGCTCCTGCCTGTAATGTGCCACCAGACAAAGCCAAGTTCTTCAAGTCAACCAAACTTTGACAAGTACAAACACCATCCTCATCCCCACTACATTTCTTAGCTGATGTCACGTTAGGTTTTGGGAAAGGTTAATTTTAAATTCACGGCTCATTGAGCGGTGCACACGGTTTAAAAAGGGCCATGTGGCACGCCACACGGTCCAATTTGAGCCGTGTACAACCCTCCATGGCTCAAGGAGTTGTGCGGCCCACCCATCCTGGTCCGCTGCCATGTGGACTTCCACACAACTAAATTCAAGCCATGTGGAGTTGTACATGGCTTGAATTTAGTTGTGTACCATCCCACATGGCACCAGACTGTGGTGAGCAAAAAAAAAGGAAAAGGAATGAAAGGGTACTAACACAACCGATAAACTAAATAAACCTTCCAAAAAAACAGAAATCAACCAAAAAAACAAATAAATAAATAAATAAATCAAAATAAAAAAATAAAAAAAATAAAAACAAGAGCTTTTGTGAAAGTTTTGCAATTGGCTGTCATTCCTACAACATGCAATAGTGGGTTTTTGTACTGATTTGTCTTATAAGTAAAATCCAACATAGCAATATGATGGAATTGTTTTGAAAGCTTTACTGCCTCAGGATGTGCTAAGTACAGGGCCTCCAAGTGACCCTCTTCACTGAACTTTGACCAGTGAATCCAACTTGTTTCTTCAAGCTGTTCATAGAGTACCTCCATAACACTTTTTCCCTTTAGCTCTGCAAGGGTGACCTTCTGCTTAGTGTTATAGATTGTTTGGTCATCAACCTAATCCCCCCCATCAATCTTGCTCAATTTTCTCTTCAGTTGTAATGTATTGAGCCCATCATTCATGCCTTCTACTAGATTGTCTAAGGCCACCCCCAAGATTCTCCTCAGTTGAGGATGCACAGAGGGATGTTAAGATGGTTGATGGTTATGTTGGGTTTCTTTGTAGGAGAGGCGCCACAAGGGGTCTGCCTTTGTGCAACTTGCATGGATTAAAAACTGGCACCCAACCTTCCTTGTGTGAGTTTGTCTAGACTGTTTGGTAAGAAGATTTCCTGAATAGGAACCATGTCTATCACAGGCTAAATCTACTTATTGCTCAAGCTTTGAGTTGAAAACTGTTAAAGCGTAACCATGCTTCATTGCCCATGTTTGACAATAGTTTTGTGCCTCTTCCATAGTAGGAAAAGCTGCAAGGGAGGTGGGTCAAGTGGATCTTTCATAGTTACATAGTTAAATTGATGGCATGCACTCCATCAGTTTCAATCAAATTAAATACAGCAAAGCCCAGTAACATAAAATGTTACTCACCACCAGAGGTCATGTCCATTTGTGAATCATTTTGTTCCTCAATTGTCACCCTTGAAGAGGATGCAATTGGGGCTTCCAATGGTTCATTACCCAAATCCTTTTTTTCTTTTTCCAAAGCTTTGTTGATGGCACTATCAATGTAGACCTTCCACACAGCCATGTCAGAAGAAGGAGGGCTTGCCACTGTTCCCATGCAAAAAAATGCAATGGTATACTTCAGTATTCAATCCAACTTTCAATTGAACAAACAAAGTTTGCTCACTTTTGAGTTGAGAAAGAATTGTTCACAGAATTTTATATGATTTATGATTTCAGTTTTCACTTTAATCTCACTTTGGTTTCACTTCAATGTCTCTTTGGGATTGCTAGGTGTGGAACAACAGTCCCACAAAGTATGTGTTAATCCCAAATTTGGGTCAACAGAACCCAAGTGTGGTCCAGAGGGTGCCCAAAATTCTGGCACAACTTCCAGGGGGTCATGCACCCCCAAACACAGCTAATTTGAGCCGTGTTTGGGGGTTGCACAGCTCCTACACAACCCCCTGGGGTTGCACAGATTTGAAACCGCCCTTTGTAGTTGTCTTTGGGCCCCCACGGCTCACTTGAGCCATGTAGGGCCCTACACAACTACCACACGGTTGGAACATTGAATTTAACATCACCCTTTGGGCAACGACTGATCTCAACCATAAGTACCAACATTCTTATAAAAGGCATGATGGCCGATGCAGGATTTTCTCTCAGTAACTTGGGGTTGAGTCAAAGAGCTCATGAATTGTGCGTGCACTTGAACTTAACTTTCAAACATTCATTCCCAGGGTATAGAACCTTGAGCCTTGCTTTCAAAAAAAAAATGCCACAATGACCCAGCAATCGGAGCCTAATCCGCTGTTCTTATGGTTGAACCTCTATTCCCCCACAACTTTGCCTTATTTCCCTGCAGACCAAACATTACAGAATCATCTGCGTTTGGTACAGTGTTTCTGCACCCACGTGTTTTCGTGCCCGGTACCACCACTCTTTTGCTCTTAGGTACCCTTGGTCGCCTGGGGTAACTGCACTATTGGGGTGCGTTTTTTTCATCTTACTAATAAAGGACTTCCACTCCTCCAAATTTCTACGCAGGTCAACAGGGTACGATGGCTGGTTCCGACCACAAGGGGCTGAGACCGAGGAGAATAGGAAGGTGGACTGTCGGGCGACGAAACTTAATTTGCGTCAAGGGTAATTTAGTATCAAGGCTTCGGGCACTTTCCAGGCACAAACATGACGCGGCAGCACCGGAGCACTGGACAGCGTGAGGGTGGAACGCTCTTCAAGTTCAGCCAGGGGCGATCGATGAAACGAGTAAGTGCCAGTGAGGGGACAAGAACGCGGTGCAATTCATTCAATCGTCGCAGAAAAGACCAATGCAGGGCCTATGCTCCGCAGAGTTCAACGGACGTGAAATAGGGCTCTAAATTTCTTGGACAGCAGGGAACTCAAAATGAACGGTCTTGCCGGTGAGTCGATGATAGACTGAGGAGAAGGAATCGAGTTTGTACTCCAGCGAAGTGGCATCCTTCGAGTCGAGGAAGCTGTGCAAGTGAATGAGATATGAGCTAATGCATTCGCAGGACATCACAAGGTGGGGAAGGGAAACCAACACTTTCATGACCTTCGAGCCGTCGGGGTGGAATCGGATACGTTTACCGGTGATCTCGGTGGGATAGACCAGGTCCTCTAGGATTTTTTCATGGACTTCTTTTAGAGTGCGAGACCTGGGTCGCTGTTGCTTTTGCCGAGTTCCACGAGTCGGCTTGCGCATCATGCGTCGTTGGCCAATGAAAACGACGTGGCGATCGGAGAATTTCTTTTCTAATTCACGAGTTAAACTGCAAAAGGCATGGTCAATTATTTGAGTAATCGGGCGGGCAGTTGGTGGGGCGATCCATGATGAAGCTATTTACCGGCCTTGAACTTTGTGGAAAGCCTTCACTTGAGGGACCGGGACGAAAATGACAATCGCCTTTCGGCCACCCTTGACCTCAACCTCACGGGCAGCACTGATCTGAAGAGGGCGGAGTTCGGCCTTCAAGTCAGGCACGTTCGTCTCCAAGTCAAGAATGGCTTGAGCCACCATGAGCTCGGTTTCGTCGGGAGAAGTCCGAGGGGCCTATGAAGTCATGGAGCGCGATCCAATCGGGGGAGCAAAGTGAGAAGGAGGCACGAGAAGACTCGGATGGGAAAAAACAAGCTCACGTTAGCAGTTCGCAGGATTTTCGTTTGGGCGGACATTGTGACAGTCGAGGGTCAAACGGAGTTGGAGAGACAGGAGACAGCGAATCTAAACGGTCCGATGGAGTGAGAGCCACTGGTTTAGATCACCCTCTGAGAAGCGTAAGCTACTGTCATGGATTGCAAGCCTGCTTAGGATGAGGGGTAGAAACATGACGACGGGAGATATACCTGGTGGAACTTGCTGCTAATCGAGTCCGAGGGGGCGACAAGAGGAAGGTGATGGCCTGAGAGTGGTGTGGGTGTCATGGGAGGGAACCTCATACCAGTCCACCGATACTCACGACATTAGGTTAGTGGAGCACCCTCCGCAGCATGACCTGGGGCGCCCGATTCGCTAGACTGACACATATTCAATTTAACGACAGCTGCGCGTTGGTTAGAGCATCCTCAATCGTTGTCGATAACTCTTCGTTAGCTAAAGCTCTCGCTAGCCAGCAAAATAGCAAGCGAGGGCTTTAGCCAGTGTGAGATGCAATTGCGCTTGTTTTTAAATTGGCGTGGCAGTGAACCAATGGGTTTGACCCGCAATGTTGCACCCCTCCACAGCAGCATGGGTCAACCTCCACCCTTGATGGCACCTTCCACATCAACCAACACCTCCACATCAAGCACAATCCACATCAAGCACAATCCACATCAAACCATCATCAAACTCATCAACAAACATTGCAAGGCTCATAATCAAACTTATCAATATGATTTTCCCCTGTAATTCTACAGGAGCCTGCCAGCACATGTATGTATGTATAACCAAAACTCACTCAAAAATGAATCTTCTAAGAACCAAAAGGATCCTTGCACCAATTACAGATCAAGAAGCAAAAACAGAAACACAGAAGAGCTAGAATTAACCATGAAAGGGTACAAGCCCACAATAACATAATGGAGGATTACTTCTATCAGGATGCAAGATTCCCTGAACATATGTTTCAAAGGAGGTTTAGGATGAGTAAGAGGCTTTTTGAGAGGCTTGTGAATGACTTGGGGTCCCATTGTCCATATCAGACACAAAGAGTTGTATTTTTTTAGAGATATTGATTTTGACAAAATATAATGCAAACTGATTAATCTTTTTTTTTCTTTTATTTTTTTACTTTCAGGAATGATGTGGGCAGATTTTCCTATCTCCTCAACAAAAATCAAATGGTGTTATCCTTCAATTAGGTTATGGATTCCATGCTGATTCTACCAATGAATATGTCTGTATTGGTAAAAGCCATGGCACTTGAAACCTTGAAGAAATTTTCTAATAATATTCTGGAGCTCTTTGAACAAGAATATGTACATTTTTCAATGGATGAAGAGCTCAAATTTATGATGAAGGAGTATGGGGGTCATGATTTCTGTAGTTGGTGTGGAAGTATTGATGGAATGCACTGCACTTGGAAAAATTGTGGCTGATTAATATTGAGGAAAAAAAGGAACTCCCACTATGGTTTTGGAAGCAGTGGCCTCTCTCAACTTAGATAACTGGCACTGTTTGTTTGGATCTCCTGGAACTAAAAATGACATTAATTTAGTAACAAATAGTCAAATATTTGATAACTTCCTCACTTGTATAATTTTCCCAATATTTTTGGCTTTCTGACATATTTTGGGAATGATTCTTGGTCTGATATTTTGATTTTTTTGTTGTATCTTGGGGATCAAGCATCAGAATCTGATTTCAGATTTGAATTGAACAACAACCAATACTCATATTGTTATTATCCTCATGGAATATACCCCAAATAGGGGGTATCAGAGTTAGAAAACCCGCCATGAGAAACCCGCCATTTTTTTGACCAAGCCCCCCATTTTTAATGGTGGGTTTCTGAAATACAAATAAACCCTAACTGGTGTATTTCAAAATGGTGGGTTTCATGAAAATGGAGAATTTCAGAAATCAAACCTGCCATTAAAACGGCCATTTATGCATCATCATCCATCCACCATCCATCACATCTAAAACACCCATCCACATCAGCAAATCCATACCGTTCCCATCTCCATCACATCACACACATCTCATCTCCATTGCTTCACATCTCCATCACTTCAAATCTCTATTGCTTCACATCTCTATTGCTTCACATCTCCATCTTCACACAAATCCCATCATCATCTCATCACCACACATCAAATAACCATATTTCTCAACATGTCCCATCAAACTTCTTGGCAGCAAGTTGAAAATGCAAAAAAGCTGACTGAACTTTTGTTAGTATTTGACTGCCATTCAGAATCTGATTCAGACTCCAATTTGGAATCAACTTGGTTTGCTTTGAATTCTCTATTACAAAAGCAATACATGGTTCCAAGAAGACAAACTCTCCACAACCCTATGTATGAAAGGCAAAAGCTTCATCTCCTCCCCAACTTAAGCTTCCAGAAACTTTTCCAAACTCTATTGCCTTCATTCATGAAACTTTTGGAGATGATTGAAGACAACCACGTCTTCCAGAAAAATTCTTGGAATCCTCAACACAATCCAGCTATCCAACTGGCTGTTGCTCTTTGCAGATTGGGATCAAATGGAAATGGAGAAGCAATTCATTGATTATAAAATCTATTCTCAGTCGGATATGGAACCATGAATCATACACCAAAAGAGTCATGGTTGCTATCCTATCTTTCTTTTCTCAGTCCTTTCTTGGCCAACAAAAGAAGAACGCAAGGAGATATCTCAAGTAATGGAAACCAAAGGATTTCCTGGTTGCATTGGTTTTGTAAATAAAACCACCATCCCCTTGAGTCAAAAGCCCAAGCTAGATGGCAACCACTATTTTGATAGGAAAAAAAGGCAATTGATTCATATATTTTCCAATTGCTTAGATAACACCATTGATCACAAACTGACCAAATATGTTTTGTCTGTTTGTTTAGATACTCTGTTGCACTAAAACTTGATTGAAATAACAAAAAGAAGTTCATATCCCTCCATGCTGGCCTTCCAGGCTCTTGTCATGATTCATACATGTTCAATCAGATGTGGATTGCCCACAACCAGAAAACTACTTTCACCACAATCAATACCTTCTGGCTAATTTAGCTTATGGTAGTGGGATGGGATCACCATTGCTAGGCTTAGCATCCCCATCCAAGTCCTCAGCATCAACTGAATTGGATTGTTGGGCATCAAAAGCGGCTAGGGGGGTGATGTTGGCCTTCTTTCCAAAGATTTCATCCATTTGAATACAAAAAGGACAAATTGAGTCCAACTTATCAATCACCAAGTTAATTCCCTTGGCTTTGTTGGAGTCAGTGATACCAAAGCTGGTGGGGATTGACATGGAGTGGGCCTTTTTGTACTTGGATTGATAATTATTGAATTGCTCCCTCATCTGTTTGGATGACAGATCCAGCCTACCTTTTGTTTTGTTCTTGAGTTCATTGGCCATCATGAGATAACCATTGAACTTAGAGGATGGAGGTTGGCCAATGCATGTTTCATTGTCCAATCCAAAGAAAGCATTGTAGTTGGACAGAATTTTGAGCCTGTTTACCAGGATGATGTGATCAGCTCTCTAGAGCTGACTTGAGCCTTTGGAAGCTGATGGGGGAGGATTGTTGGATGTTGAGTTCCTGGGGGATGTTTGCTTTGGTCCATTGGATTGCTTAGTGGACTTGCAGGGGGAGGATTGCTGAGGGGCCATTTAAAAATAGTAAGAGGGATGAAGGGATGAAGGGCTATGAGAGTGTTTAAGTGGTGAGAGTGATGATGTGATGAGAGGATGAGAGTGATGAACCAAAGAGAATAGGAAGAGATGAGGGTGTTGAAGTGACAAGAGGGATAAAGCAATGAGAGTAAGGATGTGATTAAAGCAATAAAGTGATGAGAGTGATGAAGTGATGAGGGAAGTGATCCAATGAGAGTTAGCTGGATGTGATGAAAGCAATAAACAGATGAGAGTGATGAACTGATCAGGATAGTGATCCAATGACAGTTAGCTGGATGTGATGAAAGTGATATAGTTATGAGAGTGATGAAGTGATGAGGATGGTGATGAAGAGATGAAGAGTGATGAATCAAATTTTTTTCCAATGACTTTGGAGTAAGAAGGAGGTAGGAAGCCAGGGGTGGATTGCGTGGACAGGTGGTGGAAGCATTTAAATACTTTATTTGAAAAAAACCACTTATTTCCAGGTAACTCTGACACGTCTGATGTGAAATAAGTGGTTTTTTTCATTTTTAATGATGGGTTGGAAATTGCAGATTTGGTTTTAAACCTGCCATCAAAAAATGGTGGGTTTGCTTAACTCTGATACACCCTAATGACCAGTTTGTCAGATCTTTAAGAGAATCTCAAGATGATGCAAAAAAACTTCATTTTGCTGCAAAAAACTTCCAACAAAGATATTGAACATGAAGCTTTCTGTAAAATATAGCCAAAACAAAAAAGGATATTCCAATCTTGGGAACTGCAAGCCACAATAACCTTCAGACTTTGCATTTTAGCTCTGAAGAATGCTGCCAATAAAATGCTCCAAAATTCTCTCATTTTTGCATTGGATCAATTCAAAAAAAAAACTTAGGTTTTCACAAATTGAAAGCTTTGGGAGTTGATACAGTATGGGTAAAAGGTTCTTTGGTCATTAATCATGCCTGCACCACACTTACATCTCAGTTTCCCCTGATCATATGTTTTCAAACTTGCAAATGCAGAACTCTGGACACCTGAAGAGGGACTCAGTGCAGAAATGAGTAGGTTCAAAAGTCACTCCAAGATTGTTAAAAATTGAAGGTACTGAGGTAATTTTGTCTCTTTTTTCCATGCTTAAGAAGATCCCAAGATAATAGAAACCTTGGATGAGCCAAATTTCAGGCACCCCATCCAGAACATTTACAATGAAATAATTTTCATGTTGTTTGAAACATTTGAGGAGGGTGCAATAAATTCCGTGCAAACCAGATTTTTGGTGATAGCCCTTGTACACTATTTACTGGTATCATTGGCCCACAACTCTCAAAAGGCACCTATTCTCCTTTGGCGTGCCACAGAAATCTGCATTTAACTTGTTTTTAAGTGCCATCAAGGAGCTCATTCCCAATTTATGACCAAGCTCAGGTCAAGCGCCAGCCAAGCTCATGTCAAGATCTATCCAATCTCCAATGCACAGTGACTTTGCACCAAAAACTTGTTAGAGAATGGAAATACCTTCAACTAGAGATTGGAGGGAGCTTTAACAAGAGCTTCCTTCATGGCACTTGCTAGCAAGTGCCATCACTTTTTTTTGTGGTGGAGGTTGCTTGAAAAACAGAATCACATCCTTCTCCCCCATGAAGAACAGCTCTTGAGCATGGAGGTTGGCAGGCCCCCAGGATGGGAAGAAACTTTACCAATCACCCAAAAACTGAAAAATTGTTACCAAAACAACTAGGAGGAGATCAGCAGAACAATTCAAATGATCTTTTAAAAACAATTATCCAGTATCCATGAGTAACAGATGCTATTTCTGTTTAAAAAATTTCTGTCACATGTTTTCAGTCTCTCAATAACTCTTTCCATTATCATGCCTCTTGCAATTTGGGTGTTTGTTTTTTTGTGAATAGAGGAAAATCTGATTTGAGGGTTGAAGTAGAAAGTGGCTTGTTGGGAGTAGTTTTAAGAAAACCAATTTCCTTGGAATTAGTATTGAAAGAAAAGAAGAGCAGATCTAGCAAGAATTATTTTTATTGCCATGTTTGTTGAAGTGAGTATCTGTACAAGATTGGTTGGGTGGTTTCATTTGCAGCTATCTTTTGATTTTTCTACTTCTTCTTTTAACTAAAAGTAAAAATTTAGTTTTTTTCAAGCAATAGACTTGTATCTGTGTGATAGAACTTTAGAATTACCAGTTATCCTTGAGTCACAAAGCACTCATTTTCAGAAAATCTGAGAGAATCATGATAGGCTCTGTATTTCAGTCACATTCAGTCACAGAAAAAAGATCAAGAAGACAGAAACATAAAAAAATCTTGTGAGGAAATACAAAAAAATGGTTAGTTGGACTACATTTGAACAACAGCGCTTCACAGGTGGTAAGATTATTGATGAAGAGAAGTTGTGGGTTTGGTTACCTTGTACATCCTTATGCTGCGGATATTACTTCCTGGCCTAGGCTGAGGCTTGGTTTCTCCTCCTGGATTTGGCAAGGGTCAATGATCATGGTTCTACCTGAGTAGGGGTTACAGTTTGATGGTGAGAAGTTGTTTGAGTTCAAGAAAAGGAGGAAGGGAAGTGAGTGAGAAAGAGTCTGGGGAAACCCTAGAGGAAAAAGGGTTGAGGGGAGACTGTATCGGTTCATTTATGGAGTCAAGATGTGTTGGTAAGTAGCATAGGCAGTGGTGAGTAGGAAAATTTTGGTTGTTTTGGTTGCATGGCTCACTTGTCCTGCTCAAGAACCAATGGTTTATGCTTCAGCTCATGGTTAAATTTTTTAAGGATGAAACTTGATGAATTTTGAACAGCTGAAAATTCCTGTCTTTCTCCTTCTGATCCTTACACAAGGGTTGCACCAGTGTATACATTTGCTGCTTGATGCAGTTATCTGAGTGGGTTTGGAGTGAGATTTGATTAAGGCAGCAGGCCCCCAAGCATCATTTGAAGACTTATTTTTATAGTTTTATCTTTCCATCCAAATCACATATGTCCTAAGGTTTGATTGTTATTTTTGTAAACAAAACTGTCCTGTTTCACACTTCAGAGTTCTTCCAATCTCTTCCATTCAAACCATCTCCTTGCTATCCATCTAAATCCTTTTTATATTTTTCTATTGAAGAGATATCTAGTGTAACACACTGAGATCAAGGCAGCCAGTCACTTTTTATTTAAATAGAATGACAGACTTGAATAATTGGATCAGGGCTGAAGGCAATTTTAGTAAGGAGGCAGAACTGAGAATAAATTCTTTACACTTTTTTTGAAAATTTCTTCTGGAAATAAAGATTGGAAAAATCTTGAAAAATCAAGGGTATTTCTTTTCCAAATGAATTATTTTTTCCATTAAAGAATATAAAAGGTAAGATTTCCCAAAAATTTAGGGTTTACCAGAGTAAAAAAATATGCAATTAAAAACCCATCATTTTTTTTTGACCAAATGTGCCATTTTTGATGGTAGTCTTTTGAAATATACACATAAACAAACTGGTGTATTTCAAAAAATTGGTTTTCAACCATTGAATACACCATTTGTTCATCATTAACCATTGAAATGCAGATAACCATCCATACCTCCACATCAGAACCCTATAGTAATCATCTTCATTTGCATTGCCTATCAAGACCAAAATTGACACCCTGTCACATCATAAACCTCATCAATCCACATAAACACATCACCAAAAACCATAAAACTAATTTCTCTCAGTTTTTTCAAAAAAAATTCTAGAAAGCCAATTAAAAATTCAACCCAGGTGAATTGAGATTTTTTACTATTTGACTTGTATTCAGACTTTTTTTTCAAATCCAACAAGTTATCCTTGGAAGGACTATTTTAAAGGGAATTATTTTTCCTAAGAATACATATTATCCACCATACTATGTATGAAAGGTCAAATATTTATCTCCTTTGATGATTTTGGATGCCAAAGCCCTTGCTAACTTTTATCTAATAAAGGTTAGAGGTGAATTAATAAATAATAAAATTCAAAAAATAGCATCAATAAATTATTGCAATATGTATAAATCCAATTCAAGGTGGTGGTTTGATGGTGCAGTTTAAATTTGAAAATAATCTAATTTTGAAAAAAATGTTTGGAGGGGCAACAGATAGGTCTGGCGATATTTAAAACCTGTGTTTCAGGTTATTTCATTTCTCACCATGAAAAAAAGGCTGCAACTGCTGCCAGGTGTAGCACCTGGCATAGTGAGTAGAACCTTTTTTGAATTTTTTTTTGGTTTTGGAGTCAAAAATCAAATTTATTTCTGGATACTCTCAAAAGATTCATGCACCATATTGTTGTAATTAATGAATTGAATCAAAAATTTTTACATAAAAGAATAATTGTTAATTAATGGATTTAATTACAATGCCATATTTATACTACCACTGTGAAGAAATTTGGTTCAGAGCTATGTTACATGGGATTTTTTTGATTGGTTTCAAGCTGAAAGTAAAGTTTTATCAATTATATCAAAGAAAAGGAACTTTACTTGATATTTATAGATTTTTTTTGTCCTCAATGAAGAAAGTTAATGTCAGTGGCAGGTTTCAATCTGATTTGGAGACTTTTTTTTTTAGAAGATCATTGCCAAAAAATTTACAAAAACATGGGCTGGATGACCTCACACCCATTAAATGTGTGGGAAAATGGATCAGTGGCATGAAAAATAATTTCAACTTTATTAAAATGTATTCTTACACCTTTTTTTTTTAAAAAAAAAATGTTTTTTTTGAATTGAACTTTTTCTAAATTTTTGAAAGGTTCAATTTTTATTTTTATTTTTATTTTTATTTTTTATTTATTTATTTAATTTTTCCTTTTTATGCTTTTCTTTTGATATTTTGATTTTCTTGAATACTAATTGATACTTTTTTATATTGTTTTTTTTTTTGATTTATTTGATTTTTGTGATTTTCTTCATTTTTGATTTTTTTTTTGATTTTTGTAGTTTTTAGTTTTTAGTGTTTTTTTTCACTCCTCTCCCTGTTGGCACAATGGACAACTAAACCTAAGTTTTCCACTGCGCTGGCAGTTGTTTGCCGCAAGATTCAACCCTGCGCAACTACCCCTGCTGGTAAAGGAGGCATGCAAGGGAATGACTGTTGGCACAATGGAAAACTTAGCCTAAGTTGTCCACCATGCCAATCTTTGCTTGCGGCAAGATCAACCCCTGTGCAACTACCCCCACCAGCAGAGGAGGCATGCAGGGGAACAATGGACAACTTAAGCTCAGTTTTCCATTGTGCAAAAAGGGAGAGGGGTGAAAAATAAAATAAAATAAAAAACAGAAAAACAGAAAAATTAAAAAATTAAAAAAAAAACCAACAAAAATTTAAAAAAAATCAAAAAAAAAAAATCAAAAAAATTGAAAAAAGGAAAAAAAATAAAAATAAAAATAAAATAAAAAATAAAAATAACACAAGACTGTAACTGAGTTCAAATGAAAATTAACCCATTTCATTTTGAATTAGCACAATTAGAATCATAAAATTCACAAAATTAACATTAAAAGGAAAAAAATGATAAATAAAAACACAATGCAATCAAGCAATGAATGATTCAACTGAAAATTCATGAAAGAATTAAAAATTTTAACAAAAAAAAATTTATTCAAAAAAATGCAAAAACATGGTATTTTCAAAACATCTTATTTCCCCTTTTGAACATTAAATTGATGAAAATATTAATAATAGAGAAAATTTCATGGGAAACACTAAAAATTTATTAAATATAATACATAATAAAAAGAAACACTTTTCTTGATGGTATATCCAAATTTGTTCATCAAATAGAATTGAAATTCCCCATAATTCCATATCTTCTGTATTTCCTTCATGCATTAGAATTACTTGGAATAATCAATAAATGGTACAAAACATTTTCTCAGGTTTATTCTCAAGTTAGAAACATATTTTTCTCAAAGTCAAAGCCAAACCAAAACAAGTTCCAGGTGCTACACCTGTGGCAGGTGCAGCGGTCTTTTCATGGTGCCTATAATCATGGTAACCTGGGACAATCAAAAAGTTTCAAATGGAAAGAAAGTATTAAAAAAAGAAATAAGGTGTGTCTGGGCCTTTGGGGAACCCAGAAACCTGCTTAAAAATACAAAATAAGAGTGTAATCATGTAGGGGTGTAAATTTGGGTTGGTTGAGTGAAAACATCAATAAAAATGGTGGATAGAAGCTATCAAGCAATCAACTTTCTCTTTAAAGATTTTTGATACTTGATGGCACGGTACTCTGTTCAATTATGAATTGAATCTTTTTCAAATACAGTCTGGATGGTACCTATGTAGATAAATTTCTGATTCAAAGGGGCTCCTCTAGGTATCATCATCATAAGAAATAGGTTGAATCAAGCATGAACTGAGGGTAGAATTGTTGTCAGGTTGTTCTGAGGGTATTTTTAGGTGGTTTAGCTCTGGTGGTCTTGTAAAATGTAAGTTTTATGATTTTTTCTTGCAATTAATGTGTGATAATTGCTGGAGGTTTTCATTCTGTGGACACTTGATTGCTTTAATTATGGGCATGTGGTTTTTTTGTATCAACATTAATTATTTTTTAAGGTTGTTCAAAATTATGTGCACACATGCAGGTATTGTTACAGACAAAAGAGGCACATATTCATGAATAAACATGCATATAAAAGCTGTAATTAACCAAATTGGTGGAAGTTTCAATTTTCTCAAAGCTGGTTTTGAGAAGTTTTCACTTGTATTTTTAGTGCTTACAAGTTATATTTTCTATTTTTATGAAAAATTTTAAAGTTTTAAATGCAAAATAAATATGCATGGTTTCCCAAGTTCATTTTTAGTATCTTCCTGTTTTAAAATTCCCATGGGTTTGCATTTAGGAGTCCCTTTTTTAAATGTCAGGGCCTTTACACAGATTTCTGATTGCATGCAGGCTGTGGAAAAGATACAAAGAAGCATTTTGTTCTTTTTGGATGATTTGAGACCACTAGAGATATCCCTATACTATTGCATGCCCCTTTTAATGGTAATTCTTTCACAAAAATCTTCAAGGATATTTAAAAGGAATTTTTCAAATTATTTTATTCCATTCTGGGTATTGGTATATGCATGATATATGAGTTTTGTAATTTTGGTCTAAGGTATATCTCACAAGGGGAAAGCCAGATGAGGAGTAGGAATTCTGGGGTGTGTTCAGTGGGTCATCCTACCTAAAATTAGTTAACATATCAGATCTTTAATAAAATAATTCAAAATAATGGTGATCTTATTATTTGATGATTGGTTTGAATTCAGGCTTTGGTTACTCATTCAAGCTGCCTCTGCAACAGGCTAACATCTCCTGCCTGAGTTGACATTCCATCAAAATGTTTGGAATTATTTGAAATGATTCATGATATTTTTGGAGATGAGTCAAAACCATCAATTATTAGGGAATGAACCTTGAGATCCTTGATGAAATTTTTCTATCAAAGCCAGAGTTGATTTGTGTACAGTGGGTAGGCAAAAATAATGGATTGATTGACCTAAAACAGTCAATGTATTTTCAAGCATGTTTTAAAGCTAAATTGATTGTTCAAAAAAAGGCATGTCTTTAATTTTATTCATGGGATAAGATATTTTAGCATCTTTAACTTACTTGCCCCACAATTAAAATTTTGAAATATATCAAATTATAAATTTTGAAAAAAAATCTTAAAAAGCACAAAGATTTCAAAATGTTTTCTGGAGGAAAAAAAAAAATGAAAAATTCTGTACCATTTAAATTTCATAATTCTTTATGAGGGTTTGAGTGAGGATAAAAAGTGATGATTTTCATTAAAGAAGAATTAACATTGGAAGTTTCTAAAAACAATTCAAACCAGTTTTGATGGATGTTGCTTTTCAGTGCCTTGGTAAGATGGTTATGATAATTTTGAGATTGGTAGGTTTGAGTTCTTGGAAACTGCTAAAAGTTGTTCATTAAAGCTCTTTATGCATCTTTTTATCATATTTTTCAAGTATTCTACTTGCTTTAAGCTTTGAGGTGCCTTGAGCTGCTTGAGGTTATGTTTGCCTGCGGTTAAATTTGAGTTGGGCTGATTTAAATTGTACTAAAGTTGAATAAAAAAAAATTCAATTACACCCTCCTCCAACAGCTTGATCATCTTTATCATCTGAAACAACAAATTTCCCAAAGAAGAATATACATCCAAAAGAGAACCCATGAACAAGGATCAAAGAAAGAATAATATTCCAAAAAATTCACTTACCAGGTTTGTTTTTTGAATCAATTAAATATTCAGAAATTGATATTGAAAATCTAGTATGGTGACAATGTCCAAATTTGAAAACTGGAGTTATAGCCAGAAGATGGTTTGGAAAAAAACAGAAACAAGGGCCATCTACATCACTTGAAGTACCTGGGTGTGGCTTCTTTTTGAAAAAGTCCCACAAATTTTGCAAAGCCACTGAAAATTGAGCTTGTTGTATTTTGAGACCAGTTGTAGGGAGATGATGAAGATTATGAAAATGATAAATCTGTGAAATCAAGTTAAATTAATAGATAGAAATTTCTTAAGCAAAACACAATTTGAATTTAGGGAGTAATCTTTCTTAATTACACCAGTACAATATCAGACTCCTTAGATAGAGTAGGTAAACAAGGACAAGTATTGGTTGAGAATAATAGGGAATGAGTCATAGTGAATAAAATTGGTTAATATTTTTTGGGCTCTTTAGAATATCCACAATTAGGAGATAGTGAAGAAGGAAAAAAGTATCAATAAAAACCCAGTAAATTAAACTAAAATCAACAGAGACTTACATAGAATCATTATTTATACAGTAAATCAAGAATTAAATAAAATTATAATTAAATATTATATTTCAAGGGAATTAATATATTACCATACTTGGAGCTAGTAATGATATTAGGGCATATCAGAGTTAAGCAAACCCGCCATTTTTTAATGGTGGGTTTCAAACCAAATATGCGATTCAAAATCAAAAAAACCAACTTATTTCATATCAGACATGTCAAAGTTAACATGAAATAAGTGGGTTTTTTCAAATAAAGTATTTAAAGGCTTTCACCACCTGTCCACGTAATCCACCCCTGGCTTCCCACCTCCTTCTACCTCCAACCTCATCAGAAATTTTTTTACCTCCAGCCTCATCATAAAAAGATTCACCACTCATCACTTTATCACTCTCATCATCACTCATCAATTTATCACCCTCATCACTTGATCACTCACCACTTTATTGCTCTCATTGCTTCATTGCTCTCATTGCTTCATTGCTCTCATTGCTTCATTGCTCTCATTGCTTCATCTCTATGATTGCTTCATTGCTCTCATTGCTTCATTGCTCTCATTGCTTCATCTCTATCATTGCTTCATTGCTCTCATTGCTTCATCACTCTCATCACTCTACCTCCAACAAGAACTTGTACCTCCAAACTCATCCAAAGAATCCAATCATTGTTTTATTGCTCTTGTCACTTTATTTCTCTCATCACTTCATATCTCTCATCACTTTATCCCTCTCATCACCTTATTGCCCTTACTCTTTCCAGATGGCCCCTCAGCAAACCTCCCCCTGCAAGTCCACACAAAAGTCCAACACACCAAAGCAAACATTGCCAAGGAACTCCACAACAAACAATCCTCCCCCATAAGCTTCCAAGGGCTCAGGCTCATCCATTCCAGAATGGCCAAAAACTCAAGCCAATGGGTCCTCCCACATTGCCTTCAAACACTAGTGACGACTTTCAGACTCAAACCTCCTCTACCAAGGGTAAGCAAAAGGCCTCCAATTCCATCAATATCAACCCCAAAAGTCATCAAAAGAGGAGAAACACTTCCGGTGTTTCAGGCTTTGAAGAAATCATGGAGAATCAAGATTCATGTAAGTCCATTGGTTGAATATCCTTGCTTTCAATATCATGCTCATTGCTTTTCCCCTGCAAAAACAGTCAAATCACAAATTGAATCCAAAAAACTTGAGTTTGAAAAACAAAAGTGGGATTGTCAACCGGCCATGGATGTTCAAAAGCAGAAATCCAAGAGTTTGGCTCATCAACAAAAATGGGATGCAGAGTGGAAGTTGAAACAGGCTGAGCTAGAGTTTCAAAAAGAGGAAAAGGAGAAGGATTGACAGCAAGCACAACTGGAAAAGGAGAGGGAACCACTTGCAACCAAAAAAAGGATGAGGTATTGGTAGCCTTGGCTTGCATTGGTAGCAGTAGAACAGTAGATGAAATACAGAAGATAACTCAAATGCTGGGCTTGTAAATATATTTGCATGGGTGAAAGAAAAACAAACTTGGTGATCAGATTGATTGAGGACAATTAATTTTCCACTGTGGAAGAAATGGAACCGTTTGATTGTTTTTTTTGCTTGCTCAAACTCTTCCTGGGTGGGTTTTTAACTATTCTTTTTCTTTTTGGCAACAATTGAAGGGTACAGATCCAAAGGAAGCGGTTTCCTACCAGAACAGGACACCTTTTCATTAGGGCGTGTCAGAGTTAAAATTTTAAAAAATTTGATTTGCTTTTCACAAAAAATATCAAATTTTCAAAAAATATTTATTTATCAAAATAAACAATGAAACAATGGTTTGCAATTCTCAAAATAAAATTTTGAAAAAAAATGGATGAGCCTGAAATCAGCCATTTAATTTTTCAAAAATTTTAACTCTGATACGCCCTATCAATAACTTCCTCAGAAGGTGGGAGGCCCTATTCTTCCCACCTTTCATTATGTTGGTTAATCCATCTCCTTCCATATCAATCCCTCCCATCCATATACTCTGATTGGGGTGAGGAGCAAGATGGGATTCAATTGTTTGTGTAACATTTTGAGGGGGGTGGGAGGCCCTATTCTTCCCACCTTTCATTATTTTGGTCAATACATCTCCTTCCATCTTGATCCCTCCCATCCATATACTCTGATTGGGGTGAGGAACAAGATGGGATTCAATTGTTTGTCCAAAATTTTGAAGAAGGTGGGAGAAGAATTTACTATTTTATGGAGTTAGTTGGACCATCATAGATTGACATAATCACACTGAGGTTTGATAATGCTTTGTGTAATGTTGGTGGTACAGACAAATCAACGGGGGATGGCTCCAAGTGCCTCAGATAATCCACAGAGAGTGATTTAAAGAGTTGATAGAAAAACTCATATGATTGACTGGTCAGTCTAGCAATGATCAATCCATTGAGAAAACAAATGATTTAGTGATCATCCAAGTTGATTGCTATAATGTTAATGAGAAAAGAAAATGTCTCAAACACTCAACTCACTCAAAGTTTCTGTCAACTTTGCGTTGGTTCCAATTGTGCCGGCCATTGTAAGATAGTAAAAATCTAGCAGATTGGCTAATTGGAAGGCTATCAAACTTCCTTCTTGAATATTAATGGTCTGCTGGACTCTCCATTTTAAAGGTTGAATACATCCTTTGAGATTTTTATTGACTAATTTCCTCACTAACTGTCAATCACTAACCACAGGGTTTTTTGAATTGATAATGGTAAGTTTGCTACTTGTAGCTTGACCTCCACCACTATTATGATCTGCTTGGGGCTGAGTCTCTTCAGCAGTCAATGATGGATTGGTCAGAAGAATTTGAAATTCCCCAACCCTCCTACCATCAGATTTAAGATTGAATAAACTTTCTAGGAATTTGTATTCACTTGCCATAACTTGATGGATGCAGGAAAGCATATCTCCAATGTAATGTATTGGATTGTGAGAATTCAATTCAATTGGCCAAGGTACTCCTGATGGGCCACCTCAAGTTAGAGCCTTGAGAAATAAAGTCAATAACAAGCCTGACCTGGTTGTTGAAAGCGTATTAATGACTTCACTAGGAGAAAGGGAGTGGTAGCCATTGTTGGACATTAGCCTAAAGCACAACTCTGGGCCTGATGGGCATTGATTGCAAATCCCTGAAATCACTATAGTGGGTAGCAGCTTACTCCAAAGATTCTGGGAGGCGTTTCAAACAACTAATTGCGCGCTTAATAAAAAAATTTAAACCTGCGGTTTCAGACCTCTTTGAGTTCAAATCACTAGTGAGGAGAGCCAAGCAGATGATAAGAATCATGCACCATGATGATGACTTACATTGTTGAGCTTGGAAAAGACATTCAAGAACTCTCAAGATTGGGTTTGGATCTGTTGTTTGACAATCCTTCTGAGCC
Source organism: Puccinia polysora (assembly GCA_025617555.3). Lineage (NCBI taxonomy): Eukaryota > Fungi > Basidiomycota > Pucciniomycetes > Pucciniales > Pucciniaceae > Puccinia > Puccinia polysora. Next base: position 45,328,373 of record CM062619.1, on the reverse strand, counting down.
CTCCCTTCTTCAAGGTTTGAATATAATTGATTTCTGAGGATGGGGAGATGGAGGAAGAGGATGATGGTGAAGATGAGGAGTTTGGTGATTTGATGTAAGTTAATGAATTGAGTGTCTCCAGTGCAGCTCTTATGCTAGGTTCATCAAATTGACAGGTTGTCAAGACTTTCAAAATCCTAAGCAAGAGTGCAATTGAATTTGCATTCTGGTCATGATTGGTCTGACTGGTCATCCATACCAATGGACTGTTGTATTTTGGGGATGATGTCAATTTGACCAGAGGTCTGATGGCCATCTTGTTTGTCATCCCTTTGATAGGTTGACTTGATTCAATTGACAAATGCCCAATTATGATTTGTTTTTTCAGCTCAGAAAAACCAGGCTCATGTTTGGAAATCAATTTATAACTTTGGAAGAGGCAAATCAGAGCTCACAGGCACCTGCAATCCCACCCAAACCAAAGTTATAAATTGATTTCCAAGCATGAGCCTGGTTTGGCTGAGCTGACAAAACAAATCATCATTGGGCATTTGTAGATTGAATCAAGTCAACCTATCAAAGGGATGACAAACAAAATGGCCATCAGACCTCTGGTCAAATTGACATCATCCAGCTCTGATTTGCCTCTTCCAATGCCTGGGGTCAATGATGATGAGTGAGCGGTTTTCAAGGAGTCAATCAGGACCTTGATGCTTACTTCATGTGAGTTTCTGGTGGTACCAATTGGGAGAGTAAAATTTTGAGCAAATGTGCTGGTGAATGGGTGTAGAGAGGACCCTGAGTGGGTGGCATTGAGTATATGAGGGTTGATGGGCTCATCCTTGAGAAACTGCTCAAGTTAGGGGGAGAGTGTTGAGGGAGAGAAAACAAGGTTAGATTAGGCCAAGACCGCTCTAGTTCCATTTTATCTAACGGAGAAAAGAAGACCTATGCCAGTGCAACTGAAGAGCGGTCTGTTTGCAGCTTTGATCAGTTTACGGGCTTTGAGTGATTTGAGGTAATTGAGATTGAAGGAGTTGCAATCCTGATGGTTTTCCGACCCAAGATAGGTGGCAAGTGGGCCTGCAGAAGTTTTGAGCTATCAAGACACAAACAGAGCAGAGGTGGAGAAGACAATCTGGGTAAGTATGAATTTCCTATCAGAGATCAAGGATGGATCAGTGATTGGACAATTGATGGATTCCTAAGTGATATAAGGTGCTAATCAAGTAGCAAGTTAGGCTTGACGTTCTAGGAGGAGGGCTTTTTCTAGGATGGATACATACTTTGGTTTGAGCAGAGGATGGATGGATGAACTGACCAGATGGAATGATGATTGATTGTTGGAGAGGATGAGTTGGCAGGGGTGTGGATGTGGATCAAGGTTGATGATTGAAGGAGTGGTTGTTGAGGACTGAATGAAGAGATTGATGATGGTAGATAGATAAGAAGTCAGTGAGTGTATGGAGGTCAAGATGATAGAAGAAGTGAGTGGTGAGGGAGTACTTACAATTGTGTTGAGATTGAGATTGAGTTTGGATGGATGAGCTGATTAAGTTGGGATTGAATGGAAGAGATGATGAGTCAAAGTTGAGGATGAAAAGAGCCCATGGACTGGTATATTGTATTTTCTGATGTGGATGGGTGTTTTAGATGTGATGGATGGTGGATGGCTGATGATGCATTAATGGCGGGTTTAATGGCAGGTTTGATGTTTGAAATCCGCCATTTTCATGAAACCCACCATTTTGAAATACACCAGTTAGGGGGTATGTGTATTTCAGAAACATGGCGGGTTTGGTAAAAAAAAATGGCAGTTTTGCTAACTCTGATACACCCTATTATGAATATAAAAGGAAATACTTGATGGTTGAACTCAAAAATTAGGGGAAAAAATTGTAAGAGATAAACCCTTACAGAGCTCACCTTTCAAGGGAGAAGCTATTCATTTCTTAAAAAATAATTTCACAATTGTTTATGCAACAGAAAACTCATATGAAAAAGATTTATTAAAGCTATTCTAGTAGTTTGTTTCTCAGACCTTAGCTGGAAAACTAATTAATAGTGGAAGAAGATATCTCATTTGATGGAGGTGGGAAAATTCAAATTTTGTATTCCCTTTGTTAATTGAACCAAAATAACCTTGATTAAAATAGAAAAATCAATGGAAAATAATATTTTGAATGGAAGAAAATTCAATCAATTTCTTTAAATCCAAAATGTGTTTTGAAGGCCCTTGAAATGATGTTTAATTTTATCATCTAGATACACACTTTTTTGAGAAAATTGATTGAAAAAAAATTATCTCTTTCTTTGGTCTTGCAGGTTCATTTCATGATTTATTCATTTTAAATTTAATTTGGATTGTTCAAGAACCTCAGGAATAATTTTAGAAATATTAATAACCAAAATATTCAGCTTATTCCCATTTTAAATCAACATTTCTAAAATTAATTCATTTTTATCCTGATTATCAAGATAAAACCAAAATCAACTATGATCTAGAAAATTAAAGATTGAAAATTGAAAACTTAGTATGATTGCAAAAGGAAGATATTCTAGCTCAAGAAAAATTTGGAAGTCTCCAAAATTCCAAAGAAATGAAATTATTCATCCAATTTATCATATTTTGTGTTATTCTTCAAAATTGATTAGAAAAAATTCAATAAAAAAAAGAATGAATTAATTCAAAATGATCATGAAACTCATCTTCAAGCCATTCCAGTCTCATATGACTGTTGAAAGTTTTATATGCAGTAGAAAATTCTAAATCTCACATCATTTAAATTTTATTCATTATTTTCATTCTAGAATTTTTTTCAAAAGAATTGGGCCACTGCATAAAATTTCCACCAAGATTGTTTTTTTTTTTGGGGGGGGGTGGGGCTTAGGTTTTTCTATATGCTGTCTACATAGGTTCCTGATCCAGGTGAACAATCTAAAATATCCACTTTTTCCCTGTCATAAAAACCCCAAATCAATATACAACCCATGCACTCAGATCAAATTCTCAAAACAATCCCCCAAATCCTCATCTTTTAATACACCCATAAACCTATTCAAAATATGACTCCTCATTCACTCCCCTCATGTCAGATATGCTCAATATCCCTGTTTATAAACAGAAAAATTGCATCTTTGGGGGTTTTTATCAAACCACAAGGTAAAAGTTTTCAACTGGGTGGATCTTGGGGTATTCATTACTGATTTCAATCTGCATTGCATTAATTCACACCATTTTGAAAAATTAAAATGGACCAAAATATTGATTATCAAGTTTTGAATTGAATGTACAAGACTATAAATTTTCTTTGGATAAAAACCAAATCTCCTTCCTTGTATTTTTTCCCTTCCTTGTGTCTTTTATTATAGTATCTAGATTTCCTTCCTCTTGCCTGTCACAAACATTCAATGGATTTTTTCTTGGATCTGCTGGAGTTCTCAAGAATTTGAGTCCATTTTTTCCATATTCTTCTTTTCTGTTAGTATTGTAGAAGCCAGATGAAAGCCATTATAGAAAAAAAATGCAGATAACACTAAACAACTTGAGTCCAAATTGTTGAAATTGAATCTAGGAATATATAACCATTAATCTAAATTTTCTTGATAATAAGAGCAGGAGTTGTTTGAAATATTCTGCAATATGATGGTTGGTAAGCTCTGGCTGACCATTTTTCTGGGGGTGGTATGCCATTTGAAACCCACTCTTTATGCCTAGAGAACTTAATAATATTCATCAGAAACCACTGAAAAGAAAGTGGCCCATTTCAAGACTAATTTTGATGGAATTTCATGTAGGAAAAAAATATTTAAGCAGAAAAGGTGTGCTAGGTTCATTGCCCTCATGGATCATTTAAAAGGTATGAAATTTAAATTTTTTGAAAGATGATTACTTACTACAATAATTGAGATTTGGCCACTTATTTTTGTTATCTTTGTAATAAAATCAATGCCTATAGTTTTAAAAGGTGGGGAAGAGATATAAAAATTACTTAGGAATCCTAATTGGTGAGTAACACAACAAGAAATACCCAATAGGGTGTATCAAAGTTAAGCAAACCCGCCATTTTTTAATGGAAGGTTTCAACCCAAATGCACCATTTCAAACCTGCAATTAAAAATCAAAAAAACCCACCTATTTTAGATCAGAAGTGTCAAATTTAACATGAAATAAGTGGGTTTTTTCAAGCAAAATATATAAAGGATCTAACGAGCTCAACCAAGCCTCATTCTACATCATCACCCCCGGTTTCATCCTCCAACCTCATTGGAACACTTCATCACTCTTATTGCTTCATTGCTATCCTCATCACTTCATCACTCTCATTGCTTCCATTGCTTCATTGCTATCCTCATCAATTCATCACTCTCATTGGTTCCATTGCTTCATTGCTATCCCCATCACTTCATCACTCTAATTGCTTCCATTGCTTCATTGCTATCCTCATCACTTCATCACTCTCATTGCTTCCATTGCTTCATTGCTATCCTCATCACTTCATCACTCTCATTGCTTCCATTGCTTCATTGCTATCCTCATCACTTCATCAATCTCATTGCTTCATCAATCTCATTGCTTCCATTTCTTCATTTCTATCCTCATCACTTCATCACTCTCATTGCTTCATCACTTTCATCACCCTATCACTCTCATCCCCTCATCAATTCATCACTCTCACCACTTAAACGCTCTCATAGACCTTTGTCCCTTCATCCCTCTTACTCTTTTTAAATGGCCCCTCAGAAAAACTCCCCTGCGAGTCCACTAAAAAATCAAATGGACCAAAGAAAACATCCCCCAGGAACTCAACATTAAACAATCCTCCCCCATCAGCTTCCAAAGGCTCAAGTCAGCTCAATAGAGCTGATCACATCATCCTGGTAAAATGGCTCAAAATTCCATCCAACTACAATGCTTGCTTTGGATCCAACAATGAAATACAATTTGGCCAATATCCATCCTCTAAGGTTAATGGTTATTGATACAGCAATCAATTGCCAATCAATTGCTCAATAAATTCATGATTGATTGAGATATTGATTGGAGATTGATTGGGAGATCAATTGGAAATGGATTAGCAATTAAAAGTCTGTATATGTTTTTCAAATCATCTCCTCCCATGTTGTTCCCTCCTAACCATGTACTTTGATTGGGGTGAGGATCAACAAGGAATTCAATTTTTTGTATAAAATTTTGAGATTTTTTGATTGATTGAAAATCAATTCAGAAACCAATTGCCAATCAATTGCTTAATCAATTCATGATTGAGAGATTGATTGGAGATCAATTGGAAATTCCATGTCTCTATATTTTTTTCAAATAATCTCCTCCCATGTTCTTCCCTCCCAACCGTATACTTTGATTGGGGTGAGGATCAAAAAGTAATTCAATTTTTTGTATAAAATTTTGAGATTGTTTGATTGATTGAAAATCAATCCAGCAATCAATAGCCAATCAATTGCTTAATCAATTCATGATTGAGAGATTGATTGGAGATCAATTGGAAATTCCATGTCTCTATATTTTTTTCAAATCATCTCCTCCCATGTTTTTTCCTCCCAACCGTATACTTTGATTGGGGTGAGGAAAACAAGGAATTCAATTTTTTGTATAACATTTCGAGGGTAGTGGCAGATCTACAATCCAAAATTTTGCACACTATGGGATTTGAACCCATGACCTCAAAATCAATTAATGATGCTTTAAACACTAAGCTAAGTCTGCCATTGCCAGATGAGCCAATGTATCTGTCCCAACAAATGTACCTTTGATGGTCATATCACCCATGGGCACTCATCCCAAGGAAATCAAATGTGACCATCAAAGGCCGCTGCCCCCAATCAATCCATCAATTGCCACCTGTGGCAGAGGAGGAGGTGGTGGTGGAGGCTGCCTCCCACAATCAACCTCTGGCAGCAGCAGAGGAGGAGGCCACCTGTAATTAATTGCTGGCAGCGGCAGAGGAAGAAGCAGGATGAGGCCTCCGGCAGCCTCCTCCTCCTCCTCCTCTGCTTTCACTGCCAATTGATTGATTGCTTGCTGGCAGCAGCAGAGGAGGAGGAGGGGGCCATTGCTGGCAATCCATCAATCACTGGCGGCAGAAGAGGAGGAGAGGGCTGCAGCTTAAAATCAATTGATTGCGAGTGGCGGAAGAGGAGGAGGAGGAGGGGGATGCTGGAAATCAATTTATCAATTGCTGGCGGTGGCAGAGGGGGGGAGGGCGGCAATTGATCAATTGTCAGCGGCAGAGGAGGAGGAGGAGGGGGCAGCGGGCAATGAATTGATCAATAGCTGGCGGCGGCAGAGGGCGGGAGGGCCACAATCAATTTATCTTTGGCCGCAGAAGAGGAGGAGGATGAGGGGGCTGCCAGCGGCAGCAGAGAGGGAGGAGGAGGAGGAGGCCACTGCAAATCAATTGATTGATTGCTGGTGGAGGAAGAATAAGGTTGAGCATTAGTTCTCCCGGGTATTTTTGCAAGAGCCACACCGGTGTGGAGTTGAGTTCAGGACAGGTTTCCTGTAGGTAGTGTGAGGGTTCAGTTTTTAGTTCTTTGGCCGGTTGCCAGAAAAGGGGATGAAAAGTAGGATACAGGGAGAGAGTGAGTTGGTTCTTACAGGTAACCAGGGCAGTGCCAAGTGAACTTGTTAGTTCTTGGGCACTTGCACCCCCTGGCTGAATTCAAGATGGTCAGGGTGGTAAGGGTGGCATGATGACCAGATTTCTGACAGAGGCTGCTGCCCACAATTGATAAATCAATTGCGGGCAGAGGCTGGCAATCAATAAATTGATTTCTGGCAGCGGCAGGTGGGGAGGAGGAGGAGGAGGCCACCCACAGTGGCAGAGGAGGAGGGGGGAGCTTACCTGGCAGATTGAGCAAGGAGGTGTGGGGGGACCTAGAGGTTGAATGATCAAAGGATCAGCAACCAATGAGGGGCAGGAAGAGGAGGAGGATGAGGAGGAGGGGGGGGCTTGCCAGGGGTGCGGACCAAAGGAGGAGGGAAGATGGTGGGTGAGGTGGAGGTTGTGGGTGAGGATGTTTGGTGAGCAGGAGGAAGGAGTGGACCAGTGGTTAAAAGTTCAGTCAGACTTTTTGTCTTTTCAACTTGCTGCTGGGAAGTTTGATTGGAAATGATGAGAAGGATGGTGATGTGATGTGGGGTGATGAGATGATGATAAGATTTGTGTGAAGCAATGGAGATGTGAAGCAACAGAGATGTGAAGCAATGGAGATGAGATGTGTGTGATGCAATGGAGATGGGATTGGTATGGATTTGCTGGGGTGGAGGTGTGGATGGGTGTTTTGCATGGGATGGATGGTGGATGGATGATGGGGCATAATGATGGGTTTGATGTTTTAAATCAGACATTTTCATGAAACCTGCCATTTTGAAATAGACAGTTAGGGGGTATGTTTATTTCAGAAACCCCGCCATTAAAAATGGCGGGTTTCTAATGGCCTTTTTCTAACTTTGATACACCCTAATAACTTTTTTACAAATTCCTGGCCATGAGAAGATATGTGTGATTTTTTGAAAGCTTCCTAAAAATACCCAGGTTACCTGCCATGGGGGATTAATGAAAGCACCATAGAATAAGTACCCCTCTCTCCTCTGGAATGTAGACTCTGTGTTGGTGCCAAAAGTCCCCTTCTTCAAATTCTAGGTCCTTCTATGCAATTTCTGGTATTTTGTTGTAGGACTGAGAAAATTGTTCTAGAAAATAATTTTTTGGCTGGGAAAATAAATTTGTGCCTGGCTTGAGGCCTTTCAGTGTCACATCATATATTTCCTACTTTTGATGGTTGGAATAGATTTTTTCCAAAAGTTATTTATGGCTTAGAGCCTCATTGCCAACTAAATGATCAGTTATCCTATTAGGATCATCTTCTGGGTTAACCTTTCTGGTTATGTGAATGATCACAAAACTTAATCCTACCAAGAAAGCTTTCAATCAAGCCTGTTTATGCAAAAGGAGATTTTAGTTTTTAAAATAATGCCAATTTGAATGTTATGAGTATAACTTTATTGGGTACTTAGCCCTCATCCACCATGCTCTCCATTCATCAAAAGTGGTGACAATTGCATACAGCTCTAAGGTTTTATACGGTGTGGAAACAAGAAGGGGCAATGCCCCCTGAAGTTGTCCTTGAGTTCCGGAAGTTATTGGTCTAAGCGTCTGTAAGGAGGTTGGATGCAACCAGTTTAAAGAAGAGAGAGAGTCTTCAGAGACAAGGGAGAGAGAGAGAGTGATAATAAGATGGGTTCCTTCCTTTCCAATCCAATCCAATCTGATGTGATGATGTTCCTTAAAACCCAGAGTTGAGAGTGAAGTATTTAAGTCCTCCCTCTCAACCCTAACCTAAGTACAACCGCAAGTAAGCAAGAATGATGGAATACACCCCTAAGCCACAGAACCCTAGCCCAACCCTATCCCTCTGTCCCCCGTCCCGTATCCCATGCTCCACCTCCCCTGCCCCATGCCCCATCCGTGTTGCCCGCTGGTTTGTCCTTCTCATGATGTGTCTGCCCAACAACCCGTTCCAGGTATCCGGGGCGTACCCGCGTGATCCAATCCGCAATCCGCTTGATCCGCGCGAGCCGTCCAATCCACGCAAGCCTTCCAATCTGCACAATCCGTCCAATCTGCGCAAGCCTTCCAATCCGCGCAAGCTTTCCAATCCGCGCGAGCCTTCTGATCTGCGCAATCCGTCCAATCTGCGCAAGCCTTCCAATCCGCGCAAGCTTTCCAATCTGCGCAAGCCCGCAGCGCGCAGCCTTTCCTGAATTGTGTCCATGAAAGAGCACCACATCCCCCCCAACTTGAGTTCTGTCCCCAGAGATCCGCCACCATCTCACCTACCACGCTCATCCTCCAAGTTGCCTTCCCACCCGCCTGCCCTCTATCCTATGCGTCACCTTCCCACCTGCCTGCCCTCTATGCCGGCAACCTTCTGCTCCACAAGAGAAGGGATCTGCATGCCTTCATCCAACCCCACACAGGTTCCAAGCGCAAATTGTTGTCCCAAACCTCCTAGGTGCACCTCCTGCCGCCAAGACCCTCCTGCATCCTTTGAGATTCAAGCCCATCCGCGTGCAAAACCCAAACAAAAGCAAAAACCCCCAGAAGTCCTTACCACAACCCGCCGTGGAGGAGGAAAGAGGATTCCAAACCCTTTCAATCCCAGCCCTCTCCTCCCCCATCCCGTCCACACAAAATTCCTTGCCCTTTGAAGTTTCCGCGGCCTTGTTCTCCCCTCCAGAGATTTCTGACCGCTCCCCGCCCGCCGGACCACGCGTGACTGCTTGATCCTTCCGCTCCGCCCCACCAAAACAACACTCCTTTCCATTTTCAGTTCCCGCAAATCTGTTGTCCTTCTCCCCTGCCATGCCGTTAGCACCAATCCCTCCCCGTTCCACCCCTGAAGCCCCGCCAAAAGCGTCCGCCGCACCAATCCCAAGCCTCTTGCTAGCCATGATGGCTGCATGCCTGTTCTAGGACCGTCCATCCCGCGCTCCTGGCACCCCACATCCTTCCATTCCGCATCCATCCTCTCTTTTGCCGCCACGTCCTTCTGTCCCCTACTTGTTCCCCCCACCATCAAAGAGGTCCGTCTCTGGTCGCCATCCTTTGGTGCGTGGTTTGTCCCTTCCGCCGCTGCCCCTACCCTTTCCGAATGCGCGCTCCCCGCCGTCAAAGAGGTCCGGCTTGGGTTGTGATCCTCCGACGCGTGGTCTGTCTCTTCCGCCGCCACGTCTACCTTCTTTGCAAGGCCCTTCTGCCGTTCACCGGTTTCCAGATGGCACGGAGAATCCGTTCCCTTTTCCTTTGTTTTCCTTTCCCGCTTCTTGTCAGCAGGCTGAACCGGTTCCACCAAGACCCGCTTCCCCAACACATACCCCACCTCCACTGGGGAAACCAATCCTGTGTTCCAATCCGCCGTCCGGTCCCTGTGTCCCATCTGCCAACGGCCGTCATTGTTCCCATTTGCGCACATGCGGGGCACAGGCGCGCCGTGATGCTGAATACTCTCCAGGTAGGCCTCAAGGCCCCTTGCCACCTCCGCAAGTTTGCTAGCCCAAGGGATGGTTGCTGGTGGTGGGGCCGGAACGCACACTGCCCTGTAATACAGCTCTGCATAATCCAATTCCGCTTGCAACCGGATCCCGCCGCGCGCGCCTGCCTTGTAATCCAATTCCGCGGATGGCTTGAGATTGTCCTTCCAAAAGCAAGAACCGCGCCTCCCCCATCTTGCCAGCATGTTCCCCTTCAGCTTTGGCCAATCCAGGTTCCGGTAGCCTCCCATCTCTTCTACATCCCGACGCTCTTCCGCGTCCTCAATGAACAGGACAAAGTAGCGTGCCTTCTCAAAATCCGAAGCGCCTTCAGAGTCCGCAATCGTTTCATATTGTGAGATGAATCGCTCCACATCCGCAATGTTGAATTGAATGTGCGGGTAAACCTTTGGGGCGGTGCGGAGACTGTGGGAGGAGGAGGATGAGAAAGGGGCGACTGCTGGTAGCATTGAGTACCTTTGAGAGACTTTGAGAAAAGATTTTTCCCAGGCAGACCCCCAGATGTGGAAACCAAAGGGGCAATACCCCCTGAAGTTGTCCTTGAGTTCCGGAAGTTATTGGTCTAAGCGTCTGTAAGGAGGTTGGATGCAACCAGTTTAAAAAAGAGAGAGAGTCTTCAGAGACAAGGGAGAGAGAGAGAGTGATAATAAGATGGGTTCCTTCCTTTCCAATCCAATCCAATCTGATGTGATGTTCCTTACAAACCGGAGTTGAGAGTGAAGTATTTAAGTCCTCCCTCTCAACCCTAACCTAAATACAACCGCAAGTAATCAAGAATGATGGAAAACACCCCTAAGCCACAGAACCCTAGCGCAACCCTGTCCCTCCGTCCCCCATCCTGTATCCCATGCTCCACCTCCCCTGCCCCATGCCCCGTCCGTGTTGCCCGCTGGTTTGTCCTTCTCATGATGTGTCTGCCCAACAACCCGTTCCAGGTATCCGGGGTGTACCCGCATGATCCAATCCGTGCGTCTTGCAATGCGCAATCCGCTTGATCCGGGCAAGCCTTCCAATCCGCGCAATCTGTCCAATCTGCGCAAGCCTTCTGATCCGCGCAATCCGTCCAATCTGCGCAAGCCTTCCGATCCATGCAAGCTTTCTGATCCGCGCAATCCGTCTGATCTGCGCAAGCCTTCCAATCCGGGCAAGCCCGCAGCGCGCAGCCTTTCCCAACTTGCGTCCATGAAAGAGCACCACAATGGCCAAATATTTTCTTTAGGCTTAATTTTTTGAGAAAAATAGAAAACATGGTGGAGCCTGCCATTATCATCTGGTTGACTGAAAACTGTTGCCCCTGCATAACCCAAAATATCTACTTGGATAAATCTTGGCTTATTGAAATAAAAATGGGCCATTAAAGATGCCTCACAAAATGTTGCTTCCAGTTATGAAAATGCTGTATAACCAAAAAGGTGCTTATTGATATGGGAGAGTAGTGGCCAAATATTGGTGTCCATTTTGAAGCCCTTCAAAATGAAAATAAACCCCAAAAATTTGAAAATTGAATTAAAAAATAAATTTTTCTGAAGAGGCAAATAAGAAATCATTTCTCAAAATTCCTTACATTTTTTTTAAATCTTTCAAATTCTTTTCCACCTTTTTAGAAAAGTTCAATATTTATTCAATGTAAACAAAAAATGAGACATCTAACCATTCTTGTAGGAAATTCTGGATAAATATCTGGAATTTTTCAGGGTAATTTTCTAAAAAAAAATGCATTAATTGATATTTTAAGAGAACCAAATGATTTGTAAACACCATCTTCCAGTGATTTACAGGGGCAAACCACAAATAATTGCATGTCAATTTAAGGTCTACTTCAGAAAGGAACTTAAAACTGGCCAAATTCATTTACAGGTAAGATATAAATGGGATTGGGTAAAAATCCCTCACATTCAATTGATTGATTAATCTATAATATACAACTGTTCAATCCAGTTTTAATTTAGTTTTAGAAAAGAAAATTGGGGCCCCCAAAGGGGAGGAAGGTTATGTAATGAATCCCTTCCAAAATTTATTGTCATTTTATTCCCAGATTTGGAATTTTTCTGCTGCGCTTAGAGAATACATAATTGTGAACAGAGGAATAGGAACATCTTCCAGATTAATTTCAAAGTCTTAAAATGTTAAAACAAGGGTTATCTTGTGGAGGGTAACCTAAGAAAATAAATTTTGGTATAAACCAATCTTAGGAGGGAGCTCAGAGATATCTATGGTGTTATATTCTGCAAAGTTTGGAATTAAAAGGCCCCTGGGGGGTTAAAAGAATGCCATCTTCCTCTTATCAAGGAAATTTCAGAATTATATCTGTGGAGGATAGTTAAATAATTTAAAATAAAATATGGAAAAATTTGCAAGAAGAATCTGATAATGCAAAATCAAGCTCCCTTCCCAATAGAATTTGACATGCCCATAGGAGGGGTAGGAAACATCAAAACCTCAAAATCTCCAAGGGGAGGTCAATGCAGAAAGCCTCAACCCCTTTATTTTTGAAAAATCCATTTCAATGAAGCAAAATGAAGTACCTAAGTCAAAAAAAATTGAGAGCTGTACTGGAGAGGAGTAAAAAGGATCCAAAACTCCCAAAAGGACAGGTTTTTGTAGTGAAAAATAATGGACAAGACTGACATCCACAAAACGTCTTCTCTGGTCCAGGAATTTACATAGTTCATTCTTATGATCTGATTTTTCTGTAAGAAATATTCACTTTTAATTTTTTTAAAAATAGGTATTTTGAAGGGTGATGATAAATTCACAACTCCCAGTTAAGTGGGAGCTGTTTAGGGCCCTACACGGCCCAATGGACACGTGTGGGCCCATACACGCGTCCAAGAAGTGCGTGCGGGAAAAAAAGCGTCTAGACGCGCCCAAGGGGTTGTCTCAAACACCTGAAACCCCTGGGGGGCCTTATACACCCTTTACATGGCATATTTGAGCCGTGTAACCCTGTACATGGCATTTTTGAGCCCTGTTCAGGGGAACACAGCTTTTTTTACTTGAATCTGCAGACAACCAGTTAGTTGTTGTTTTAGTTTTTATTTTTTTATTTTTATTTATTTATTTTTACTTATTTTTATTTTATTTCTTATGTTTTTTGTTTTTTTTAACCAAAAATCAACCTTTTTTTCAATCTTTTGGTTGATTTCTGTTTTTTTTTGCATTTTTATTTGGTTTATTTTGGTTTATTTTATCTTATTTTTTTCCCACCAGACTTGTAGCCCTGTGGAACAGCTATATGACTACATTAAAGCCATTTAGAGCTCCACAGGACTCAAATGGGGTTGGGCTGGCCGTGTGGCATGGCAACGCAACATTTGAGCCGTGTGGGGCTCTACACGGCTCAAATGTAGTCGTGCCGCCACCACACGGCGGTCCAGTGCTGTGTGGAGTACAGCCCAATCACACTCAAATCCTGTGGGGTCTGCACAGCTCAGATGTAGCCACATAGCCCTGAACACGGCTCATTTGAGCCGTGAATTTAACATCACCCTATTTTAAAATATCCTCCTAAATTTTAATAAGATCTGCAATCAAATAGGCACTACAACACTTGTTTGATCAGTAATTAATTAACTCTCCTCTGTTGTGATTGATGATCAATTAATCAAAATCCCATGTAAAACATTGGTCTTATATAAAAACTTTAAAGTCAGGTAATTAAGAGAAAAAGAAGTAACGATAATCCCTCTGCACTTTATTCCTCCACCATTGATTATTCCCAATCCTTGTTATTATCTGCCTAGCCTCAATCCATCTGCATGTACAATTCATAAATTTTCTTGTAAACTCTGGTGGTTTACCAATAAATCTGACTCAAAATGCCTCCTTGGCTGATCTCCTTCAATCTTCTGCTTGCTGGCCTCCTTGAATTTCCCAAAATCTGCTTCCCAAATATTCCCTACCCAATCAATGATCTGTCTCAAAACCCACAGTTGGTCTTTTGTCTCAAAATTTACTTGTCTATTGGAATTCTAATTACACATCCCTTAGCTCTTCCTTTCAATAACCATGCTTCACTTTAATATATCCATAGCCCTTAGTTGGTCCAGAACAATTAATCCCTTTGCATTTCCCCATTTTCCAACCAACAGCACTCCACAATTCAAAATTTTGCAGATTTTTTATTCCATGCACCTGCAACAATTTTACCACTCTTTGCTCAGAATCACACTTTTTGTTGGGAAACCATTTTGCATATCTGAGCCTAAATATACTCAAAGCTCAGCACTAAAATGAGAGTGCTGCATCCTCTGAATACTTTGGGACAGTTGTGGTTCACTTCTAAGCCTATGTCTATATATAGCCACCACAGCGTGAGGCTGCAAATGGAATGATTTTCATAAAAGACCTAGGAGAAATGTGGTATTCCTCTATAACATTCTGAGGAAACAGGTCAGCTTAAGTTAAAGGTGTGTCTTTTGTAAATTTTTCAATGGGAGGGTCCAAAAATACCTCCCATACAGATGCAGAGCCTAAAAATTGTAATTTTGAGATTAGTGCTAATTTTCTATTGATATCAAGTTTTTTTAATTTTTGGAGATGACACATGCCAACCTGGATATTACTAAAATAAAAAAATCTGCGGCAAAAAATGGTAAGTTTTATGGCTATGCTGTGGTTCTAAAAACCTTCTGCATAGCCAGCAGACTCAGTTTTATAGTTTAAAAACAACTAAAACCTTCAAATTGAACTCATAAATGGATTCCACACCAAAAATAGCCCATATTAACTCAGCCAAAGTATCCCCCCTATCTCTCATTGATTAGAAGATACAGCCCAAAATTCAACTTTGTCCAAATAATACCAAACCAGGTTTCACAGCTCTGTGAAAGACATACAGGAATACCATGGGAAAAATCAAGTACATATCAGTGAAAGCTTACTCCAAACAATAGGACCATACACTCTAATTCTGTGTAGTACCAGTTACCTCATCAGAATAAAGAAGTAATAACACATAAGAAGCATATATAATTCCAACCATCCTCCACAAGTCACCTCATCAAGTATTCAAGAGGTATATATATACAAGAATTACATACAGGTAAACATGTGTTACAATTTGCCACAAAAATTACACATAAAGGTTTAAATCCAGGTAAACAAATAGTGAATTAACCTCATGAAGGATACATAAGGAATATATATAAAAGAGTCATATGCAGTCCAAAAAATAGTGCTATTCACCTCATCAAGTGTACAGAAAGAATATTTTTATAGATAAGATTCAGATTTAGTGTAAAAACTAGTAACAGTCACCTCATCAAGGATAAAGAAGGAATATATATATATATGGTTTATGAAGCCCATGTTGGTGCTGACCAACTTTGACTTGGCATGCACCAAGCCCAACTTGGTTTAGCACCGAGGGGGCTTGATTGAGTAGGGTTTGTGGGGGGTAAAACTTGGTTCCCAACCAATTAAAACTTGGCCCAGATCAAATCTGGGCACACCCCCAGCCTCAAACCATCTTTGATTGTCCTCTCAATTGAATTATCTATTTTTTTTAGCAATTTAAGTTTTTTTATTCAATCTCATTTCTTTCATTCTTTTTGTTTATTTTTTTTGTTTTCCTTGCTGATGAATGAAGCTTTGATTGTTGCCAATCTGGAATACCTTGAAATCAAAGCAGGAAAGGTAAAAGCAAGAGATCTTGCCCAAAAAATTGAATTACTGAATTGGGAATATTTTCAGAAGGAAAAAATCCTCAAGGCTCAAAAGGATTTGGAAAGGAAGAGAAAAATCAATTAAAAGCAAATTACCCATAAAGAAAGAAAATTGAACACCTTTATCAAGCTGGAGGTGAAAGAATTAGTCCAAACAAATGTTTTATAAAAATGAATTACCCAGAAGGAGGTAGTCTCCAGATTTGATGTGTTACATTGTCAGGTTCAAAGGGTCATCAAGGAGAATCTTAATTTTGTCAAGGTCAAAAACAGAAAACCATCAACATTTTCAGATGAAGCACTTGCCAACCTCCTCATTTTTATCAATCAACAATCAAACTCAACCCTCAAGGAAATGGCAGATTTCCTCAAGAATGAGCATGAGATGTTGGTCACAACTCAAGTTATCAGCAATATACTCAAGGATGTTGATTTAACCTGGAAGAAAGTAACAAAAATCCCAATATCATGGAACCAACCCAATCTTCTTGAGCAGTGGGCAAAGTTTTTTTATTGCTGTGGATTGGACTTGGATCAAACATTGGTTTATGGTGATTAAGCAGGATTTGACTTAAATTCAAGTAGGGCCAAAGGGTATTCTGTTGAAGGTTTTGTTCTTTTGTAATCTTTCTATTTTTCATTGAATCTAATTCTTTTTTTTCTTGAATTTCAAAGGAATTCCTTCTGTGTTGAGGCTATTTCCCAAGGTAAAACAGATCAACTTGATTGGGGTGCTTTCCAAAAAGGGTTATGAGTATCATGAGCTAATCAAATCACATGAGACCAAGGCCAAAGGGGTAGGAAGTAATGATTTCTTCTTATTTCTATCATCATTGGTATCTCAAATTCCTCAAGACTCCATCATCATTATGGAAAATTTTTCCATTCATTCTGGGAAGAAATTTGACAATCTGAAATTCCAAATCAATCATCATTGAATTCATTCCAAATTATTCTCCCTTCCCCAACCCTATTGAGTACTCATTCCATTAAATCAAATTGTACTTCCAAGGAAATATGCCAAAAAATTGACCTGAAATTTTTCAGAAGATCAATTCTGGAATCCACAAGGCAATAAATCTGGAAAAAAGTCAAAAGAATTTCTCTCATGTGAAAATTTTTTACCAAAGTTGCCTTGAGGTGCAGCCTATTACAGGCCCTATCCTGGAAAACCCTTAGCATTTTTTCAAAAAATATTTTTCAATATCTTATTAGTTTTTAATTATTTTATTTATATTTTGTTTTTTACAAAAAGAAAAAAGAAAGAAATCACTTCAGATTATTAATGTATGCACAGTGGGTAGACAAACGTTGTGGGACTGTTTTTCAAAGCAACCACACCCAGGTAGTTCAAACAATTTAGATGAAGTCCAGGGTGTCTTGATCTTTGTGTTGACCAACCCATCTTTGGGCTCCCACTCCAGTTGACCAATCACCATATTGCCACTGACTCAGTTTTCCATTTTGATGTCTGACCACTTGATTGAAAAAAAAAACATGGTGGGTAATTTTTTTCAAAATCTTATTCTTCATATCTGATTCTGATTCATGCTTGTGTTTTTTTATATTTAGTCTTCTATGGGAAATTTGTTGTTTCAGAATATCAAGATGGTCCAAACATTGGAAGAGGATATAATTGCAATGGTTGGATTGAATTTTAGAAAAATGTGAACCACCTCCACTCCAATTCAGCCTCAAACCAATATAACCTCAAGCATCTCAAGGCACCTCAAAGTGGAAAAAGAGCAGAGAGGTTGACAAATATGAAAATAAGATGCATAAAGAGCTTAAATGAATGTTTTTTAGCGGTTCCCATGACTTCCAACCTATCTCTTTCAGAATTATCATAACAATCTTACCAAAGCGCTGAAAAATCAACATCAATCAATATTGGTTTGAATTGTAATTAGAAACTTTCAATATTAACTTTTCTTGCATGAAAATTATTCCTTCCAATCCTCACTCACACCCTCATCAAGCAGAAAAAATATTGATGGTACAGAATTTTTTGATTTTCTTTTCCTCCACCACATTTTTTGAATGTTTTGTGGTTTTTAAGATTTTTTTTAAAAATTATAATTTGATATTTTTCAAAATTTCAATTGGTTTATAATTCAATTGAAGATATTGAAATATCTAATCCCAAGAATAAATGTAAATAAATGCCTTTTTGAACAATAGATTTAGCTTGAAACACATGCCTGAAAATAAATTGAATGTTTTAGTTTGATAAGTCTCAACATTTTTTTCTACCCACTGTACAACTATTTACAGTAACCAGTAAAAAAATTTTTTTTGTGCTAAGTGTTGAGTGAAAATAACCCAAGAAATTTAGTTGAGAATGGGTTGCACAACCAGCTTTTATCAATTCCCAAACCAACTTAGCAAGTTGCCAGCCCAATTTGGCCATACACCAACTGGCACTTGACATGGTGCCAAGCTGGCCTTTTTGGGCACCAAACCCACTTTAAAAAACACAGAGATTGGCCACGTGCCCAGATGGGCTTTATAAACCATATAAGAGTCACATGTAGCACAACAACCAGTACTAGTCACCTCATCCTCATACAGAAGTACCAATATGCAAGAGGAGCACCTCTAGCCAACCAGTACAAGTCGCCTAATCAGTAAACAGCAGAACCATATGCAAGGGTAAGTGAAAAACATACACCAACCAATCAACTCATCAGTGTGCAGAATATGTGCAAGGACATATGCAAGGAAATATGCAACTCTAGCCAACCAGGCAACTCAAACTTATACAGAAGCACCATTTGAAAGGGGCAGTGCAACACATACACCACCCCATAACCTCATCAGTACACAGAAGCACCATTATGCAATAGGAATATGCAACTCAAGCCAACCAGCAACAGTAAACTCATCCTCATACAGAAGCACCATATGCAAGAGGAAGTGCACCTCATCAGTACAAAGCAGAATCATTTCCAAGAGGTAGGGGAAGTGAAAAACATACAAAACCAAATCACCTCATCTCCAACACAGCAGAAACATATGCAAGAGGCAAGTAAGTGCAACACATGCTCCACCCAATTTCCTCATCCCCCAATACAGCAGAACCATATTCAAGATTCAGGGAAGTGCAAAAAATAAACCACCCAGTCACCTCAGAAGCAGAAAGAAGCACTACATGCAAGAAGCAGAGGAGGAATTGAAACTATTAAAACACAAATTGCCTCATCTACACAGCGCTATATACAAGAAGCACATAAATTTTCATTCATGTGGAAATTTTTCATACTACTGTAACAAACCCATGTAACTGTATCTTTCTGTTCCTCACCAGGACAGAGAGAGCCTCAGGGCACCCTCAGGGAAGCCTTCAGTTTCCCCTGAGGCAGGTTTTTCTTATCTATGGAGGGCCTCTCTGCCCTATACAGGTTTCTAAAATATCATTTTTTTAACCACCAATAAACATGCCTCCCAGGTCCCTGAGCTCTGAGGCAATCATTACTCCCATCAAAACTTACTGAATTATCCCATTCCCCCATCCATAGCCAAATCATCTGTGGCACCTATCCAGATGAATATTATCCATGAAAAAACTATGAAGGAAAAGGAAATCAGAAACCAAATTTTAAACCATTTTTGACCAATTAAACCATCCCATCAGTTTCTTGAATAAGGCTTCCTCTGTGGCCTAAAATATTCAGTACCAAATTAAAGAAAAACTAAACATTAGTTAATAAATAGCCCTTACCAAGAATAAGAGCACCAAAAAAATAAAAAAAAGCCTTTCCACCACCAAGCCCCCTGTGGGTAAACACATCCTTGGGCCCTCTCCTGAACCATCCCTTCTATAAACCCCTGACCCCTTTAGAATTGGAATATTGTTTAAGACCACATATATCTGATTGAAAATTTGGTGAAACCTTTCCAGTTATTCAATAAATCTTTTCTATTCTTCAAGAAACCTACCAATAATAGTTAATAATCAATCTATATCTGATCTAATACCTATTGTAAGTCTCAATGAAACAAACCATTAATATGAATGAATTATTATGCAGACTTAATAGATTATTAGAAGGGCAGGCATCTCAAAACTACTCCTGGTTTTTACTAATAATCTGAAGGAGTCAAAGTAATACTAAATTCCCCTCCAAACACTTCCAAAAATATATTTTCTAAATTATTTATAATCCCACAGGAGTCTCTAAAATGGAAAAAAATTAAATTCTCAATAAAATCAAAATATCACTTGGCTGTTACACCATCTAAATCCACAGGCATGTAGCCCTAGAAAACCTGTACTGAGGGGGAGCTGAAGTCTGGTGTTGGGCCTGGAAGTGAGTGAAAGGGGAGGGGTGAGAAGATTTTATGGTAGCCAACTTATCCTAAATCCTGCTGCCACCCTAGCTAGGGCCTGTTTCCCCTTTAGATCAATTTTTGCTTTCCAAAGTCCATTCATAATGGCTAAATTTAATATTTCTGGGTGGAGAGCTCTGTCATAGATCTTACATTGCAAGTCTTCAGATAAATTCAAAGCATACACCAATGATTTGAATTGTGCATTTAATCATTCAATACCCCTATGACCTTGCTTTCAGCTGAAAAATTGTTTCCTGGTTCCCTCTGCTTTGTGCTTATTAATAAAAATTCCTATAAATGATGAAGAAAATTTTTGGAGCTAGAAATTCCATTAAGTATATATGGATCTTTGGTGGAGGCCAACCTGGTGCTAATACCTTGAGGCTTGGCATTTCCCTTTGAGATAGCCATCCACCAATCATAGGATGGACACATATTACACAAACTTCCACAATGTTAATACACTCCAATTTATCTTGGAGCTTTTGGACTAGAAATATTCCTTGTTTCTTGTGGAGCTCTTTGTGGATGAGATACACAAAGGGTGCTTTGTGTCTTTTGTGTATCCCAAAAAGGTGGCCTAAGTTATCTTGGGCACATCTGCATTGTTCAGTTCCCCAACCTGGATAGTTTGGCTAATTGGGATTTGTATTTTTGATCTGTGACTGCTTGGGAGTCAAGTGTTAACCATATTTTAGTAAACTCTTCATTAAAACAATGTTTAAAGTTAGCCATATTGGGTTGTAAACTCTTAAGGCTTATAGCATCTTTTATACCCTTAGGAATGTCTTTAATTAGAGCTTTCACTTGTTATGACTCCAATGATTAGGCTTTCAAATCTCCTTTACTGGCCAAGTTGATTGATGAAATTTCCTAGCTAGATCTGTAGCAGTAGATTCAAGGCTGGAAACATTCATGGTAGGATCTTTGAAAGAAGTGTTTGAAATGGTCATTTGACCAGCATGCACGATAGAAACATTGTTGTAAGTAACTTGAGTGAAGATTATTTGATTAATATGATTAGGCCTTGAGTTATTACTAAAAGGGGGCTCTATATTTCAGAATCTCCAGATGGACTGCCCTTACGGAGTACTGATCAAGAGGAGATTTGGTAAGATGTGAAGTGAATTTTTCAGCTTGCTACTATTGCAGAGCAAGCTGCAAAAGTAACAAAAATAACATAAAAATAATAATAATACAATTAACCTAAGAAGGAGTAGGAAACCATAAATATTATTACAGAAATGGATTTTCCACCCAAAATTAGGTAGGGTCACTCACTGACCCCACCCTTGAAATCCAACTCCTTATATTTTTAAATAATTAAGGAAAGAAAAACCAAAATACTACGGCTCCATTATTGAGCCTTTTTGGCCAATTAAATATTTCACACACATTGTCACGTATAGGTTTCACACCTAAAATTCAGTCAGAATTGAGGTGTTGTGTATATTTTAGGAGTTACGGGCGGAAATGTGTTTTGTCACAATTCCCGCATGCAGCCGCGGCAGCCAATGCACCCGTGCGCGGCTGAGATACAGCCTTGTCACTCCTTCTAGGTTGTGTAGGCAGCCCCAGGCCTCTGACAAGTACGCAGCCATGGGACTACGGGTTGACAGAGTGACAGGCGGCCTGAGAGGCTCAGGTACCGCGTAAACATGCTACAACATACACGGGAACTTCCTACATATGTAATAAATGTTCCCAAGGATAGTAGACTGTCTAAAAATACAAATTATGTATAAAAATACATAATATTATATAAAAATACATAAATAATCCTTATACGTATTTTTTATTTAATATAATGCAAAGTACCAAGAATGTCAAAAATAAGACAATGACAACTTCTAAAAATATATTAAAATACTTTAATGTATTTTTATGAAAATTGCTAGGCATCAATATCTTTGTGACATAGTAAGAAAACTAATGATGTAAAAATATTACATGAATTCACATGACTTATATTTTTAAGTAATTATCTTAGTAAATCAACTGGAACTCAAAAATAAAGAGTAAAATCAATATTATGACTTTTACTCCAGTTATATAATACATAATGAGAACTTACCTGACATCAAGATGTCCGTAGAAATGTCTATTAATATAATTATTAAATTACTGGGAACATTTACTAAGGATAATTAATTAAATAATACATAAATAGGACAGATTAGTGTTATTCACACTTCCTAATGTCTATTATAAGGTAGAATAATTCCCATACCCTGAGGAATTAGATGCTACCCATGCTATAGCACCAAGAACACATGACAGGCTACCTCTGGTTACCCTGATAGCCTTAGTGTCTGTCCCTTTGAGCACCTACAACCCTCAGAAGGACAATATTGGGACTCCAAAATCTATAAATAAAGAGCTCTTTTGAGGATATTGATGGGCAGAGACCCAGTAATATTCATATCCAGACGCTGTGCCAAGGTAATCAAGTACTTATAAGAGAATAAGTAAGTGATTTATGGCAATGTCTGATCAGTAGTATTGGTCCTCAACCTCTTTTTATCAATTAAAACTGCTGAACAACCTTATAAACCCCAGTATACAGGTTTAACCCATCAGTACATGTCTCAAACAGATACTCAAAGGATTTAATAATGTACCAGTAAGTTTTATTATCCTTTCTCTGTTGTGGTAACTTGGCTACAAGGCCCTACCACTCCATTGTGTATTTTATATACATATTATCTTTGGGTAAAATATTCTTTAAACTAAAGAGCCCAAAGTAACCAGGACTACGTGTTTTCATACTGAAATCCCTGAAGAGAGGTGTTAAAGATCCCCAATATAATTGTGGCCCCTCTATAAATATTTAATAATAAATTTATTCATATTGATTCAAAACAATAAACAATAACCAAACCACTTAACCTTGCAATAAGCTTAATCCAAATATTCTACGGATTTTTGCTGCATTTATTAAATAATATATTTATTATTTACTCTATCACCTCTGGTAGCTAAAGGATAGCAAGGGTCTTGGCATCCAGGAGGCTGACAGAATTTCTTTAACTAAAATGTGAAAACACAAAACCCCTCTCCCATCAACGCAAGAAGTGTTTAAATAGAAAAACAACCGGACGCTGTGTCCTCTTTTGACATGGCTCCTCATATTTGGCCTTCGCGTATTGTCCTCAAATTATTCTTGGTCGGGACACTGTTCCTTTGTTATTAGAACCCTTTTGGGCTTCCCAGCCTCTTTGGATTTGCAATTCTCACCCCATTTGAATTTCTTGTCGTCCTGTTCATTACATGCCCGAGGCATAAACTCAAGTCTAAATGGAGTCTTACTTAAGGTCGTTTATTAAATACAATCTTAACGCCGGCTCACCAAACAGGCCTCCGAAAAATGTCTCTTTTTAAAAAAACAAAGTTAATACCCAGCTAGAGTGGATCTTACGAACAGGTGATAAGAGCGTCGCAAACCAGGGTATTCCGAAGTCGACAAAAAAACCCGTAACTTGACCGAATGGATTGAGTAACGTTTTCATAAGTGAGCATCGAGTTCTTGAGATCCTTTCCAAGATCCCAGAGGTTTGAGTGTGACAAAGTTAGTTTGACCAGGTTCGACGCAGACAAACTTTTTCCAACCATCGCTCTCCATGTCAGCCATTGCGTTACTTTTAACTTCGTGTGGGTTCCACACCGTCAACTTTCGGAAGGGAAAAAAAATGCAGATTTTAGATTGCTATCATCGGCACTTCATATTAAGGATAAACTCTGATTGTTAAGTTATTGCATGTTGGTTGATTACTCACATCCGGCAACCCCTCGGTTTTAATCGTCAATCTGTTAGCATTACCCAAGCTCACCTCGATCTCAGAGGGCACGTTACTATAGACCCGGTCGACCTCTCCCGCTAGAAAGTCCACCTCCTCTCGCTCTTCCGTGCCAAGGTTTCCGTTAGCCACTTTATCGATGAACTTGAGTCCTTTCAGACTTTTTAACCGAACGTCCCGAGGTAGACTTTGAGGTGGTAGACGAAGGTAAGTATGAAGGAGAGCTTGAATCTCCAAGTCGGATTGTCCAGGATTGGTAATCTCGAGGCTGGTGATCAATGAGCGTCGATGGATTTTGACCCGATAGGCCGCCTCGAAATCAGGTTTGAACACGTTCTGCACCTCTGAATTCTTAGAATTCAAGCCTGGGCACAATTAACGCCCAGTGAGCTCACTGGAAATCTGATAGGTCTGTGAGAAGCTGAGATATGTGGATCAGGAAATTGAGACTCAACTGAATCGAGCCTGGATCCAATCAGTACCCTCTTCGACCCCATCGAAAGTCCAAGTCACGTTTCTGGCGAAGCCGTGTTGTTTGAGATTCAAGTACGGTTCTCGTGCCGGCGGTGGGCCAAATACTGGGGAATCCCAGTCATGTTACTTTCGCCCGTTTTTACGTTCTCAGAGACTCTAAAACAGATTAATGGAAAATTTCATCTTACCCGGGAAACAAATCGGAATGCCCCCCCTTGATGCGAGTAAAATTTTTTTGCACAAAGCTGTTATTTCAATATCTTGAAGTGGGGAGCAACTTGACGGCGGGAGGATGGTAAATACCTGATGGCAGCGGGACCAGAAATGGAGGAAGCCGACGACAAAAACAACATCTCATCGTCGCCAATCTTCCAGGAATCTTTCAAACAGACAAAAAAAAAGTGAAGAGAAAGAAAAGTAAGGATCGATCATAGTCGAAACAACCCCGACCCGACTTCTTTTGCGAGTCACACATCGATTTCTGGTGAGGCATGAGAGGGAATGCCTTACGACTTACAGACGTGAGCTCCGTGAAGTGCTATCTCTGCACGAGCACTTGAATTTGTAATCGTGATCGCAGCATTAGTCCTTTCGACGGGCATCGTTGATGGTCCACTCCGTCGATATCGGCCGTGACCGACTTGTAACCTGACCCAGCTGGGGAACGGGGGCAGCAAGCTTCAAGTGTGGCAGACGAAGATGTGTGGCTTGAGTATCGACTGCTGATGGGGTGATCGCCTGTGCAGCTTTCTCTGTGGCCAGCCAGTAGGATGGCTGATGTTTTTCCCCTCGATTGCTCCGCCTCCCAGGGGTCATTACAATTTACAAGCTTCCAACCCCCTTCGCAGACCCGTCGAGGACCATTTGGAAAAGTCTCCGGGGTTGAAAACCTTGAACGGAGCCAGACATGAAGAAGAGAGTATTAATACTATGTACTAGAGTATTGCCCCCAAATTTGGGGATTGATTGGAATTTAATGATTTGAATGGAATTGTGGGTTGATTGGAAAAATGTGAAAAATAAAAACATTTTTGAATTTTCCATTAAATCATGGTTAGGCTAATGTCAATTTATTGATTTCACAAGTAAGTCAAACAAAATATACCTTTCAAACACATCAGTTTGTGGGATTTAATTTTGGGCCTGATTGGGCTTGAATGATATTTGGGCGCTGATTGGAAGACAATTTTTAATGGGAAATGTTAAATTCACAGCTCATTGAGCCATGCACACAGTTTGAAAGGGGCCGTGTGGCATGCCACATGGTCCAATCCAAGCCGTGTACAACCCTCCACGGCTCAAAGAGTTGTGCAGCCAACCCAGCCTGGTCCGCCGGCGTGTGGGATTCCACACAACTACATTCAAGCGGTGTGGAGTTGTACACGGCTCAAATGTAGTTGTGTGGCATCCCACACACTGGTGGACCGTGGTGAGCCAAAAAAAAACAACAGGAATGAAAGGGTACTAACATAACCCATAAACTAAATAAACCTTCCAAAAAAACAGAAATCAACCAAAAAATCAAAGAATGTTCATTTTTGGGTTAAAAAAAAACAAAAAAATAAATAGATAAATAGATAAATAAAAAACAATAAAAACTGGTACTATCCAATGGACTAGCCCTAAAGTAAAAAGACCCACAAAAACACAAGTAACTGGACTAGCCCTAAACTAAAAACACCAAAAAAAAAGACAAGTAACTTGACAAGCCCTAAAGTAAAAACACCAAAAATAATACAAGTAACTTGACAAGCCCTGAAGTAAGTTCAACTTGACTAGCCCTAGAGTAAAAGGGCCCAAAAATTAAAGAAGTATTTTGAACAGCCCTAAAGTAAAAGTGCCCAAAAAAATACAAGTCTTTTGACCAGCCCTAAAGTAAAAACACCAAAAAAAAAGTTCAACTTGTGTTAAGCTGATCCCATCCCAAGCTTAACATAAGTTAAGCTTGTGATGGAATCAGCCCAACACAAGTTGAACTGACTTACCATTAAACTCTCATTCAAAACACTCAATATAATGATGTTAACTCAAAACACTCAACACAATGATGTTCAAAATGTAATAGGCCTTTATATTAATAGAACTTGTTAGCTGCATTAGAACAACAATTTATATGAAACCCAATGATGAAATGAAGTCAAAGTCTATTACAATCTAGAATACATTTGCAGTTGATCTTTGAGATGATCAACCCAACCAGAGGCTTTTTTAGAAATCAAGGAACATGGTTTTGCTACAATGGGTGGGATTGGAATCATTTCTCCCTCAAGTACTAATAGAACCCAGTGATTATTGTTTACAAAGGAAATGAACATTGGATCTGATTGATCAGTGACACCATTTTTAATTGGAGTATAAGTATCACATGACTCCAATGAAATGAAACATATAGGTCTGGAATATATGTCTGCTATGATTTGACCCATATCCAACTTAGCAAGCCATTTTGAGGAGGGAATCTTTTCATTGATGATTTCAACATAAAGTTTTTTTTAATCTTTTCAACCTCCTTTGCACCACCAAGCATCTTAATGTAGCATGCTTGATGTTTCTCTAATGTTTCAATCATTTCCTTCCTAACTTTAAACCAACCATGTTCTTCATAACCAAGAGATTTAGCAATGACTCTAAATCCGCAATTCCCATCTCCAATTGGATCCCAAAACTCACCCAAGAACTTATGGAATTTCATGGGTATTTGATGGAGGTATTTCATGTTTGTTTCCTATCATTAAAACTAACTTAGTATTCATTTCTTTAATTGGATCAATGAAATGAAAACTCACCAAAGATGAGCTTCTGGTTGAGCTTTGCTGCATTTTCTATTCCTCTAAAGAGGATTCTAATTCCAAATCAAGTAATGCCAATTCACTTTCAGTCTCTTCCTCTGAACTATGAAATTCAGATTCAAATTCTGCCAACTTTGACTAACAATTCATCATTAGTTAGTAACTAAGTTCATTAAACCAAAAAAATGAACATATCTCAAAAGACAAGACTTACAAACTTTTGTCTTTTCTTGTTTGGAGCCCTTCTAGTTCTTTTTCCCCCCTTGAGTTGTTTGTCAAAAAGCTCAAACCAAGATGGTTCTTGCCAGGTATCTGTCAATTTTGGCCTGCCCCTACTTGATTGTAAGACTTTAGGTACAAGTCTTGGCTTGGATCAATATTTTGTAATCTTCTGAATGATATACTTGAATAGTCCGCTTTGCTCATGATCTGGAGATTCCAAGATCATTGCATTGAATTTTTCATGTGACTGAGTAATGCTTAGCATTTCATCAACATTTCACTGGAAAAATTCAAAAGGATCAACCATTAGTCAATTAGTTAATCAAAAAGCATTAATCACATAGTAATTTGAACAATCCAACTTGAACAATCCAACTTAAGCCAACTTACAGAACTAGAACAGCAAGGGTCATAGTCCAACCTCCACTGAGGATGAACATCTTCAGGTACCACAGATCCTCTGAATGCTAGACAGTGTGGAAACAAGGGTGGTGATACCCCCAAAGTTTTCCTCAAGTTATGGAAGTTATTGGTCTAAGCATCTGTAAGGAGATTGGATGTGATGAGTTTAAGAATAGAGAGAGTGATGATAAGATAAATTCCTTCACTCCAATCCTTCTTATACCATTTCCTGGTGGTCTGGTGATATGAACTATATGATATGTATGGTAATCTGATAGCCTCCCCCCCAACCCGGAGTTGAGAGTGAGGTATTTTTGAGTCCTCCCTCTCAACCCTAACCTAGGTACAACCACAAGCAGCAAGATAGATGAAAACATAACCCTAGCTCCACCCTAACCCTACCCCATACCACCCACCCTGTCCAAAACCCTGCCCTTTGATATCATGTACATCCAGCTTGTCCTTCTCATGGTGCGGCCCTCCGCCGCGCCCTACTTGGAGCCCCCCTGGGTTTATCTGTCCGCTGTGGTGTCAATTTATAGACACGGATTGGGGACTGCGTCGCAGCTGCGCGCTCAGCATTGGAGGCAAGCGGGCTCAGCATTAGGGTATGCGGAGTGCTCAGCAGTGGCAGCTGCTGGATCAGCAGCAGCCGCTGTTTGGCTCCGCACCTGGTGGACGGGTTGGGCTCAGCATCAAATGCGGCGTGGGCGGCAATCCGCCCCAGAGATTGGATTCAGAAGGTAGTGCGCTCAACTAGGTTTGCGGGCGCGCCAGTTTGGATACGTAGGGGCGGAGCAATCTGCGGGCTATAAAGGAATGGATGGGCGCGCGCTTGCGCGTGCAGATCATGCCGGATATTACCAAACACCCACGACGGGCGTGGACAGGCGCGGGGGGCTCCGAGTAGGGCGCGGTGCAAGGAACGCATCATGAGAAGGACAAACCGGATGGATGGAACGGCGTACGGACAATGGGGGGAGTTTGGTACAGAGGAGGTGGGGAGAGGAGGCTAGGGTTTCTGTTTTGGGATTGTTTTCTGTTTCTTTGTCATACTGTCATTTGCGCGTGTACTTAGGTTAGGGTTGAGAGGGAGGACTTATCCTCCCTCCCAACTCTGGGTTGGAGGAGGGGGGGTATGGAAGGAGGAAGGGGAATCATCAAACACATCATTGGATTGGATCACTCATCTCACCAGGAAATTAAAGGAACTCATACCGGATACACATCCAGGCGGAAAGTTCTTAGGGTTTAAGGATTGGCAATTTCTCTCTCTCTCTACTTTTCTTTATCTCTTTATCTCATTATTTCTATTTCTCATTAAAGTGCGACTTCAGACATCCTCATCTCCTTTCAAACGCAGGGAACTGTTAAGTTCCAAACCTTGGGACAATTATAGGGGATAACCTTTATTCTTTCCACATCTGGGGGTCTGGCCAGGAAGTAACCTTCTGTTTCTTGTCTTTCAAAGGTAACCGGGCGCAATTTCCTATTCATACCTTCCTACAGTCGCTCCTTCTTCTTCTTCTTCTTCTCCTTCCGTCTCCGGGTCCGCTACTCCAACCCCACTCTTGTCTTCCATCCCTCCTCCTCCCCCTCCCTCCGCTTGACCCAGGACGAGCTACGCCATTCCCCCATCGGTCTCCAGTGACCATGAACCCACTTGTCCGGTTTGCATCAGGCCGCGCAACTACCCTCACATCCGATTCAACACCGCGGATGTGGAGCGATTCATCTCGAGATACGAAGGTATTGCAGATGCGGAAGGTGCGTCGGACGCCAATAAGGCCCGGCTTGTTTTCCTGTTCATTATGGACGAAGAGAAGCTCCGGGATGTGGAGGAAATGGAAGGCTACAAGAATCAAGATTGGCCAAAACTGAAGGCGGAGATCCTAAGGCCGTGGGGTAGGGGCAAACCTTGATTCCGGGAAAGCAATTTCAACCGCGTGGCCTTGGAGGCGAGCGCGCGCGGAGGAGTCAGAACGCGGGTGGAGCTGGCGGTGTACACCTCAACATTTGATTGGATCTATTGGTACTTGTCAAAGAACGAGGTGGTGGCGGGACAGACGGGGCCATGAAACGCGCGTTTCTGGGCGGTTTAGGCGCTCAACTCTGGGCAAGGGTGCAGCGGCATCTTTACGATCACAACTTGGTAAAGCGGTCATTTGACGGGAGCATTGCGCTCCTTCCGGAGTTGGCTGTCATTTGCCAGGCTGTGGAGAGTGAGCTCAACTTAGAGGAGCTTATTGAGGACACCGCTAAGTCCTTCCCAGCAGGACCAAAGAAATCCGCCCCCCAGGTTCTGGCTCCGGCGCAATTTTGCCCCAGTTCCTGTTACGGTTCCTCAAGCCGCGCCCGCCCCTCCGGTAAGCGAATTGACGGAACTGATGAAGGATTTGAAGATCTGCATGAGCCTTATGGGCCAGCAGCAGCCGCAAGGGCCTCCACATCACATGGTGGAAGGGTTTTGGCCACCCGTTACCTTTGTGCCGAGGGGGTGCTTGTACTGCGGGAAGAACAGTCATTGGCAATTGGCGTGCGAGGAGCTTACAAAGGATCTCAGCGCGGGATTGGTTCAAACAGCGGGGATGGGGTACATGTTTCCGACGGGCGAACAAATTCCAATGGAGCCAAGCCAGCCGACCGCAATGCAGCAGGTGCGCACACGGGGTCAGGAGGCGGGAAAAACGGCGCAAGTGTCACTGGGCATTGTTACCAGTCCTGGATTGTGGCAACCACCTTGGGTGGAAGCTGAGGTAAGGGTAGTGGCAACAGAAGAAAAGGTGGTGGTCTCCAATGAAATGGAGGTGGGCGCAAAGGAGCAACCCCCGTTGGCCGTTCCAAAACCGGCCGCGCGCGTGTCGGAACCAAGGCGCCGGCAGCAAATCCTGTAGGGAAGAAGAAAGCGGCGGACATCGTGCAAAGGGTGATGGGTAACAAGACTCCAGTTCCACTGACCTTGCGGGAACTGGCGGCTGTGTCTCCGGTGGTGGTAGACAAGATGGTTCAGGCATTGCGGGATTGCGGTCAGGGCCGGGTACCTCAGACGGTGCAGCGGGTTCATGTGGCGCGGAAGGAGGAGGGGCGCGAGGAGTGTGAGTTGAAATTGGTTTTGACTCCGCTTGCTTAGGTTCCCATGGTCATAGCAGGAAGGAAGGTGTGGGCTATGGTGGACAGCGGTTCAATGGTGAACCTTCTGCCATCGCGGATGGTGGATGATTTGGGGTTGGTTTGGCAGAAATGCGCGATGGGTCTCCGCGCGCTTAACGGAGGGGAGTGTTGTGTGGATGGGGTAGTCGAGGAGGAGGAGTTCGAGGTTGCAAGGGTCCGTAGGCCTCTTTCTTTTCTTTTGGTTGATTGTGGGAAGGCCGTTCATGTTTGGGTTTTGAGCACAAATTGTTTTTGATCCGGAGGCGGGAACGGAGGCATTGCCGGTGGAGGATTTGTCCGGCGGAAGGTTTGAGACAACTATCTGCAATCACGGGCAAGGGAAGTGGAGGAGAGTGTTGGAGTATGAGGAGGAACCGGACACGGAGTTGGTCTGCAACGGGCAACCTTTGGAGGATTTTTCCTAGTCAACCAAGGAGACTGCACGGAACAAGCTCCGGTTTCGCGCGGGCGGTTGACTAATGAGGAGCAGGGAGGAGGAGGAAGGAAAGTGAAGGGCGCGCACGTTGCAGAAGTAAGTCCCTTTTCTCAGTATGCATCTCCCAAGGGTACTACGCTTCAGAAACCCTATCATTGTGCCACACTCTTGAGCAAAGGCAAAAGCCGCAGTTCCGTTCTGTGCAGGACTTACAGCAAAGGATGCGGTGCAACGCGGGCAAGTACAAGCCGGTGTCACGGAAGGTCCGACCAAGGAATGAGCCAATGCCCCAGGAATTGAATGGACTGCTTCAACCGATTTCTTGGTTGGGGGACCCTTGGGTCACGCCAATTAAGACTTCGGGGTGGGTTACTAGTTTGGCGCGGATCACGGAGGAGCGGATTGCAGCTATCAATTTTGGCCCAACGGGATGGTTGAGTAGGGAGGAGCGCGAGTTGCTGATTTCATTTCTGGTTCTTTGGGAAAGAGCGCTCGCATTTGGACCGGGAGAACGGGGGCTCCTGAAAAACAATATTGGCGACCCCTATGTCATCCCCACTTTCAATCACAAGCCGTGGCAGATCAAGCCAATTCCAATACCGGGGGCGGTCCGGGAGCAGTTTCTGGAGTTGGTGCGGGAGCCGGTGAAGACTGGCCTTTACAAA
Organism: Puccinia polysora; assembly: GCA_025617555.3. Lineage (NCBI taxonomy): Eukaryota > Fungi > Basidiomycota > Pucciniomycetes > Pucciniales > Pucciniaceae > Puccinia > Puccinia polysora. The sequence goes on along the minus strand of CM062619.1, from coordinate 45,296,386 downwards.
CAGTCAACGTCTAGTTACTCCAGTCCAATCTTTGTGGTGGTTAAGCAGGACAGAAAGTTGTTGAGGATTGTTCATGATCTACAGCGGCTCAACTCTTTTACAATCCGGGACACAGGACGGCCCCCTTGCGTTGACAAGTTCCTTGAGTCAATGGCGGGGCGCGCTTGTTACGGGTTAGTGGATGTGATGGGGGGATACAACCAGCGCAAGTTGGATCCTTGCTCGCGGCCTCTAACGGCATTTGAGACTGGGTTGGGAAGGATGCAGCTGACTCGGCTACCACAGGGCGCAACCAATTCCGTGGCGGTGTACCAGGCGCAAATGGCTTGGATCCTGACAGATGATCTTCTGGAGGGAGTCCAAATCTTCATTGACAACGCGGGCATCAAAGGTCCAAAATCCAATTATGGGGGGGCGGAGCTGGTTGAAGTTCCTGGCGTCCGACGTTTTGTGTGGGAATACGCGCAGACGTTGGAACGCATCCTGTTTTGCATTGAGGAGGCAGGCCTGATGGTGTCGGGGAAGAAGTTGGCGGTTTGTTTCCCGGAGCTTGAAGTCCTTGGCCATGTTGTTGCTTCCGACGGCCGGCGCATTGCAGAGAAAAAACGGAACAAGGTCCTTGAATGGCCAACCCCGCAGACGGTGTTGCATATTCTTCAGTTCTTGAGATTATGTAGCTATGTCTGTATGTTCATCAAGAGGTTTGCGGAGGTGGCGAGCCCGCTCTGATCACTAATGCAGAAAGGCGCGGAGTGGAAGTGGGGGGAAGAATGCAATTGCGCGTTCTGGAAGCTCAAGGAGATTGTGGGACGTGACATTTTGCTCCGCCATCTCAACTACAACACAGAAGGAATTAGGCTAGCGGTCAATTCCAGCAAATTTGGCGCGGGGGGGGGGGGGTTCTCACTCAAGAGGACAACGGCAAGGATAGGCGGGTGCTTTACGAGTCGGTCACCTTCACTCCAATGGAAAGCTGGTACTCTCAGCCAAAGTTGGAGTTGTGCGGGGTCACCAAGATTGTGCGGCGGCTCCAGTATCTTTTGTGGGGGGTTCACTTTGAGCTTTTGGTGGACGCGGAGGTGCTGGCATGGATGATCAATTCCTTGGCGTTGCCCAACGCTCCCATGACCAGGTGGGTGGCGTTTCTTCAACTAATCTCCTTTGCTGTTGTTCATGTTCCGGGGAAAGCGTTCACTATTCCCAACGCGTTGTCGCGGTATCCAAGGGACGACCCATTTGAGGACGCGGAACTGCTTGATGTGGAGGCCCCAGTTGTCAAGGTAGGAGTTGTGGAGGCAGGCGTTCAGCTGCTGCTCCGGCAGACTGGGCGGTACGCAATTCTTTATGACTACTTGCGGGACCTTTGTTTTCCCAATGGAGCTACGGAGAAGGACATGCAATGGGCAAAGCGGCAGGCGGGGAATTTTTACATACAGGAGGGGCAGCTTTGGCGGCGGAAGACTCCGGTTCCTCTTGTGGTTACCACTTCAAGGGCGGATCAGGAAGCTATCCTCCGGAGCCTTCACAACAATCTCGGTCATTGAGGGGAGGTCAAAACGCGGAGGCGGGTGAAGAAGGGGTTCTGGTGGCCGGGGGTAGTGCATGCAGTGCGGGAATGGCTGGCGTCCTGCAAAGCCTGTCAACGGCGGATGCAAGATTGCCCAAGGAAGTCAGAAACCCCACAGGGGAAGACACCCTCTTTGGTTGAGTCTTGCTTGATGTTGTCCACATCAAGGCCGGTAAGTTCGCCTATCTGCTTGTTGTGCGGGAAAACCTGTCTGGTTGGGCGGAAGCGCGTCCGTTGGTCAAGCTCTTGGCAGACAAAGTTGCTCTATTTCTGGAGGAAGATTGGTTTGCATGGTACGGGTTGCTTTGTCTGGTTACAGTGGACGGAGGGGCTGAGTTTTGCGGCCGTTTGGTTGAGTTGGTGAGGAGTTGCAGAGCCAAGTTTGGCCGGGTAACGGAGTACTATCCCAAGGGGGCCGGCATGATTGAACGCGGGCATCAACCAATCAAGGATGCCCTGGTAAAGATGTGCGGGGAAGACGGGAAGCGCTGGCAGGAGACCCTTCCAATGGTTCTGTTTGCGGATTGGATTTTGGTGAAGCGGTCGACAGGCTACTTGCCGTACGAGTTACTTTTTGGACAGCACCCCGTGCTCCTGGTGGACATTGAGTTGGAGAGATTCCTGGGGGTTGACTGGTGGAAGGTGAAGAATTCCGCCAAATTGCTTGAGGCTTGCGCAGAACAGCTCCTTTGACGGGACAGAATGCTTGCAAAGGCCGCGGACCGGCTGAATAAGACTCGGACGGCATTGGTGCGCTATTGGGACGAGCGCTGCTTGCATCGTCTCCGGGATCCCTTGCGGAAGGGGGATTTGGTGCTCCTGTACAACCAAAGTCTGGAGTCTCAGTGGGGAAAGTTGTTTGCTAACCGGTGGAACGGCCCGTTCCGCGTGTTGTCAAAGTTCGAGGACGGCAGCTATCAGTTGGAGGAATTGGAAGGTACTCCGCTGAAACGGAAGGCGGCGGCTTCGCATGTCAAGCGCTTCTTTGCGCGAGGATCTACCTTTTTTGACAAGACTGCGGAAGGGGGTGACAGATCTGACGAGGGGAGTGTGGAGCGCGGCAATGGTGTAGGAACGCAATCTGGGGATTTGTCTTTGGGCAGAGAAGCGGAGACCATGCCGTTGCAACGGAGTAGGCGGTTGCGACCAGCTGGGGACAGTGGCCAAGTTGGGGGGGAGGTGGTGGGGGTAGGGGATAAGTTTTGATTGGTGAGGGGGTGCTCTAGCCGGTTCACAGCCGGAACAACTAGACACCCCAGAATGTTTGTTTCTCTATGTTTCTTTCTTATCTGGATTGTGGGGTCTTTGCTGGCTAGGGGTTTTTGCAGGAAACGCAGGCGCGGTGCAAAGCCGGGTCCGTAAACGCAAGGACAAGCCCGGCGGAACCGGGACGCAAGGGCAATCCCGCCAATGGGGGAAGCGGGACAAAGAGAAATTTGCGGGCGGTCTACGGGCGTTGCGCAAAAAAAAAAAAAAGAGTTCTTTTCTATTTTTCTTCTCTGTTGGTTTATTTTTCTCTTTTTCTTTCTCTGGATGGGTGGTTGGTATGGGAATAAGCTTGATTTGGTGAGGGGGTTCTCTAGCCGGTTCACAGCCGGGACAACTAGACACCCCAGAATGTCTGTTCTCTTACTCTCTCTCTCTCTCTTCCCTTACGGTGGCGCGCGCTGGTGTTTTGGTTGTTGTGTTTGTTACAGGAAGGGTACGGGGAAATGTGTGGAAGTTTGTCTGGGGCAGTACAGGTGCCTCTTTTGGAACGGCTAGTCACTTACGGTCGCTCACAAAGCAAGCGAGGGGGCACGGACTCAATCTCAAGCTCACTCTCACAAAGCGCGGTTGTGCACTTTTTCTCAGAAGGTTAGGACCTCGCGCGGATACATGTATTTTCTTAATGGAAAGGGAAGCGCGGTAAAAAAAACAAGAAGAGAAGAAGTAGAGGAAAGGAAGAAGGGGAAAAGGGGGGGGGGCAATGCGCCTAAGCCATCTTCATCATTTCCTCCATTTCCACCCTCAAGGACGCCAGTAAAGCCTGGAAAGACGCCAGGAGTTTGCGCCGGGATTCCAAGGGTTTTGTGCCGGGGATTGCAAGGAAATTCTGAAGCATTGTGGTTGACCTTTCCTCAAAAGCCTTGAAGCCAGCTGCCGGGAGCGCCATTACGATTGGAATTTCCGGGATCTTGGAAGGGCTCGGGGGAGGAGCGGCCGGTGAAGATGGGGCCTCCGGGGAACCAACAGGGGGGCTCATTCCAGCTGGAGGCAATGACGGGATGACTATAGGTGAGGGAGGCGGAGGGACGTTGGGGGTCGTAGGCCTCTCATCCGAGGCCGCTGGTGGAGCGGGCGGTGTTGGAGGTTGTGGAGGAGGAGGAGGAGGTGCTGGCGCGGCGGCGGGTCTTCCAAAAAGTCTTGGTTCCGGTACCGTTTGGTTCACACTGACAGCGGCGGCCCAAGCGCGGGTCGCTGCGCGCCATTCCTCCAAGGTTTTGTATTTGCCCCGTTGCGGAGGTCCGGCCCGGCGGAGAGGTGATGCCAAGTCGCGGCTCACGTGCAAGGTAGTGGGTGACAGAGCTTGGGGGCGGTGGGATGGAGGTGAACCAGGGGGTGTCCAAAAGCCTTCCAAGATTGAGTCGTCGTCCAAAACCACAAACGGGTCCAGACGAGCCCTCTTGCGTGGCCTGGGGCAAGAGCTGGATTGGGGGGGAGCTCGAGGGATGCTGTTGCTAAGCGAGCAGCGACAATGGCCGCGACGGCAAGCAACACAGGCGCATTGACCGGGGATGATCAAACACGCATGCCCTTTCCGGGCGCAGAACTTGCATGGGAGCATGATTGCGATGGAGAGGGAGGAAGACGGGGGAAGGTGGTAGTGGGAGTGGAAGTAGCGGGGGTAGTGGTATGGTGAAGAAATGGAAGACTTCTGGGGACAGAACTCAAGTTGGGGGGGATGTGGTGTCAATTTATAGAAACGGATTGGGGACTGCGTTGCGGCTGCGTGCTCAGCATTGGAGGCAAGTGGGCTCAGAATTAGGGTATGCGGAGTGCTCAGCAGCAGCAGCAGCCGCTGTTTGGCTCCGCACCTGGTGGACGGGTTGGGCTCAGCATTGAATGCGGCGTGGGCGGGGATCCGCCCCGGAGATTGGATTTGGAAGGTAGTGCGCTCAACTAGGTTTGCGGGCGCGCCGGTTTGGATACGTAGGGGCGGAGCAATCCGCGGGCTATAAAGGAACGGATGGAGCGCACGGATCATGCCGGATATTACCAAACACCCACAACAGGCGCGGACAAACGGATACGGACAGGCGCGGGGGGCTCCAAGTAGGGCCCGGTGCAAGTACCGCGTAATGAGAAGGACAAACCGGATGGACAGAACGGCGTATGGACAACGGGGGGAGTTTGGTACAGAGGAGGTGGGGAGAGGAGGCTAGGGTTTCTGTTTTGGGATTGTTTTCTGTTTCTTTGTCATACTGTCATTTGCGCGTGTACTTAGGTTAGGGTTGAGAGGGAGGACTTATCCTCCCTCCCAACTCTGGGTTGGAGGAGGGGGGGTATGGAAGGAGGAAGGGGAATCATCAAACACATCATTGGATTGGATCACTCATCTCACCAGGAGATTAAAGGAACTCATACCGGATACACATCCAGGCGGAAAGTTTTTAGGGTTGAAGGATTGGCAATTTCTCTCTCTCTCTACTTTTCTTTATCTCTTTATCCCCTTATTTCTATTTCTCATTCAAGTGCAACTTCAGACATCCTCATCTCCTTTCAAATGCAGGGAACCGTTAACTTCCAAACCTTGGGACAATTATAGGGGGATAACCTTTATTCTTTCCACACTGCGCGCACCCACGGATCCTGAAATCCATGATTTGGCCCGTGCTTATGCCCGCGCAAACCTCCCTGGCGCGTATAACCCCCAATTTCCCCGCCCTGCCTTCCAGACTAGCCCCCCGCAAGCTTGGTTGGGCCAGCTCCATCACTTGGTCCGCGTTCCCTGGGCGGGTTGCGGCCTGGCGCCCCCCCCAGAGTAGGCCCAACCCACACCTGGTGCCAAGCCCTGAAATCCCTGCGGCTGAGCCCTCAACCGCTGCTGCTGAGCCCGCAGCAGGCACTGCTGAGACTGCGCGCACCCCAAATGCTGAGCCCAACCTACCCAACTGCTGAGCGCGCAGCCCGCGATGCAGCTCCCAATCCAAGGTTATAAATACAACACCACAACGGTCACCTATTTTGTGGGAACAGGGCAAACCCATAGTCTTGAAATATGACTTGGTGCAGACTTTGCCCTCATGATCACATTTGAACTTCTCAAATTGTTCCCTAACAAGATGGATTGCCTCTAAAGACAATTTGTAACCCAATGCTAACAGTTCAGGGGAAGAACTGTCTCTAACTTAATTCAAGAGTTGTAAAGTGATGCATGAACTGAATTAATTTGATTCAAAACTTTTCCATCAAGGCTTTTCCAAACATCCAATAGGTTTCCCAAAAAGTTTGCAAGGAATTGTTTGAGAGTCACATGGGCCCCTTCAACCCAAGAAGTTGTTTTTTTTCCAAAATCTGGTTTTATACAAGTCCACACTGTTACAAATGTCTCTTTGATAGGGCAAATTTTATTTTCCATATACTCAAGTACATCCCCATAGTCTTTCAAGAAAAACTATACAAGTCAAAAGGTCAGAGCCCAAAACTAGGAAGAATAAGAAGCAGTGATTTGGACCTACTCTGAGTTCCGCATCATTGACCTCCTCCTCCTCCTTGGTCTTTGAGGCCCCATACTTTGCCCGCAGATTCATAAAGCTTTTCCATCCTTCAACGTCATTAACAAAGCGCACTTGACAGCTTGATTGTATGTTTTTAGACAAGTGCCAAGTGCAACATTGTCTTGATGACTCTGGGAAACTAGGTTCAATTGCACAAATCAGAGCTTTTTCATGGTTGGTCACAAAGAATTTTGGAATTCTCTCAGGATCATAAGCCAACTACTTTAATGCATTCACAGACAAACTGTAGAACTAAAACGTTTCTTTTTGTTATAAAAACAAGAGCTTTTGTGAAAGTTTTCCCATTGGCTTTCATTCCTACAACATGAAATAGTGGGGTTTTGTACTTATTTGTTTTATAAGTACAATCCAACATAGCAATATGATGAAATTGTTTTGAAAGCTTTACTGACTCTGGATGTGCTAAGTACAGGGCCTCCAAGTGACCCTCTCCACTGTACTTTGACTGGTGAATCCAACTTGTTTCTTCAAGCTGTTCATATAGTACCTCCATAACAATTTTTCCCTTTAGTTCTGAGAGTGTGACCTTCTGATTAGTGTTATAGATTGTTTGGTCATCAACATAATCCCACCCATCAATCTTGCTCAATTTTCTCTTCAGTTGTAACATATTGAGCCCATAATTCATGCCTTCTACTAGATTTTCTAAGGCCACCCCCAAGATTCTCCTCAGTTGAGGATGCACAGAGGGATTTTCAGATGGTTGATGGTTATGTTGGGTTTCTTTGTAGGAGAGGCGCCACAAGGGGTCTGCCTTTGTTTGACTTGCATGGATTAAAAACTTGCACCCAACATTCCTTGTGTGAGTTTGTCTAGACCGTTTGGTAAGAAGATTTCCTGAATACAAACCATGTCTATCACAGGCTAAATCCACATATTGGTCAAGCTTTGAGTTGAAAACTGTTAAAGCGTAACCATGCTTCATTTCCCATGTTTGACAATAGTTTTGCGCCTCTTCCCCAGTAGGAAAAGCCCTCAAGGGAGGTGGGTCAAGTGGATCTAGTAAACATTTATTGATTAATTCATAGTTTCATATTTACATGAACCCATCAGTTTCAATAAAATTAAATAAGGCAAAGACCAGTAACATAAAAAGTTACTCACCACCAGCAGTCATGTCCATTTGTGAAACATTTTGTTCCTGAATTTTCACCCTTGATGAGGATGCTATTGGGGCTTCCAATGTTTCAACCCCCAAATTCTTTTTTTCTTTTTCCAAAGCTTTGTTTATGGCATTATCAATGTAGACCTTCCACGCAGCCATTTCAGAAAAAAGAGGTCTTTCCACTGTTCCCATGCAAAAAAAATCAATGGTATACTTCAGTATTCAATCCAACTTTCAATTGATCAAACAAAGTTTGCTCACTTTCAAGTTGAGAAAGAATTGTTTGCAGATTTTTATATGATTCATGATTATTCACTTTAATTTCACTTGGGTTTCACTTTAATTTCTCTTTGGAATTTCTAGGTGTGGAACAACAGTCCCAAAAAGTATGTGTTAATGCCAAACTTGGGTTGACAGAACTCAAGTGTGGTCCAGGGGGTGCCCAAAATTCTGGCACGGCTTCCAGGGGGTTGTGCACCCCCCAACACGGCCAATTTGAGCAATGTACGGGGGTTAAATGGCTCCTAAACAACCCCCCGGGGGTTGGGCATGTTTAAAACGGCCCTTTGTATTTGTCTTTGGGCCCCCACAGCTCATTTGAGCCGTGTAGGGCCCTACACAACTACCACACTGTTTGAGCCATGAATTTAACATCACCCATTAAAGAAGTCTTTTTACCAGCCCTAAAGTAAAAGCGCCCAAAAAAAATACAAGTTTTGACCAGCCCCAAAGTAAAAAAACTAAAAAAAAACAAGATCAACTTGTGTTAAGCTGATCCCATCCCAAGCTTAACATAAGTTAAGCTTGTGATGGAATCAGCCCAACAAAAGTTGAACTGACTTACCATTAAACTCTCATTCAAAACACTCAATAGCATGATGTTAACTCAAAACACTCAACATAATGATTTTCAAAATGTGGTAACCCTTTATATTAATAGAACTTGTTAGCTGCATTAGAATTACAATTTATATGAAACCCAATGATGAAATGAAGTCAACTTCTATTACAATCTAGAATACATTTGCAGTTGATCTTTGAGATGATCAACCCAACCAGAGGCTTTTATAGAAATCAAGGAACATGGTTTTGCTACAATGGGTGGGATTGGAATCATTTCTCCCTCAAGTACCAATAGAACCCAGTGGTTATTTTTTACAAAGGAAATGAACATTGGATCTGATTGATCAGTAATACCATTTTTAATTGGAGTATAAGTATCACATGACTCCAATGAAATTAAACATATAGGTCTGGAATATGTTTCTTCTATGATTTGACCCATATCCAATTTAGCCAGCCATTTTGAGGAGGGAATCTTTTCATTGATGATTTCAACATAAAGTTTGTTTTTTAATCTTTTCAACCTCCTTTTCACCACCAAGAATCTTAATGTTACATGCTTTATGTTTCTCTAATGTTTCAATAATTTCCTTCCTAACTTTAAACCAACCATGTTCTTCATAACCAAGAGATTTTGCAATGACTCTAAATCTGCAATTCCCATCTCCAATTGGATCCCAAAACTCACCCAAGAACTTATGCAATTTCTTGGGTATTTGATTGAGGTATTTCACGTTTGGTTCCTATCATCAAAACTAACTTAGTATTCATTTCTTTAATCACATAATTCAAATGAATAATCACCAAAGATGAGCTTCTGGCTAAGCTTTGCTGCACATTGTCTTCCTCTGCAGAGGATTCTGATTTCAAATTTAGTGATCCCAATTCAATTTTAGTCTCTTCCTCCGAACTATGAAATTAAGATTCACATTCTGCCAACTTTGACCAACAATTAATCATTAGTTAGTAAATAAGTTCATTAAACCAACAAAATGAACATATCCCAAAAGAAAAGACTTACAATGTTTGGCCTTTTCTTGTTTGGAGCGCTTCTAGTCCTTTTTTCACCCTTGAGTTTTTTTTCAACATTCTCAAACCAAGATGTTTCTTGCCGCTCATCTGTCAATTTTGGCCTGCCCCTACTTGATTGTAAGACTTTAGGTTCAAGTCTTGGCTTGGATCAATATTTTGTAATCTTCTGAATGATATACTTCACTAGGCCGCTTTGCTCATGATCTGGAGATTCCAACATCATTGCATTCACTTTTTCACATAACTGAGGAATGCCAGCATTTCATTGACATTGCACTTAAAAAATTTCAAAGGATCAACCATTAGTGACTTAGGAATCATTAATCAAAAAGTATTAATCACATAGTGATTTGAACAATCCAACTTAAGCCAACTTACGGAACTAGAACTGCAAGGGTCATACTCCAACCTCCACTGAGGATGAACATCTTTGGGTACCACAGATCCTCTGAATTCTAGATGGTCACCTATTTGGTGGGAACAGGGAAAACCCATAGTCTTGGAGTATGACTTGGTGTACACTTTGCCATCATGATCATGTTTGAACTTCTCAAATTGTTCCCTAATAAGATTAATTGCCTCTAAAGACAATTTATAACCCAATGGTAGCAGTTCAGGTGGAAGAACTGTCCCTAACTTAATTCAACACTTATAAAGTAATGCAAGAACGGATTTGATTTGATTTGAAACAGTTACATCAAGGCTTTTCCAAAAATCCAACAGGTTTCCTGAAGATTTTGCAAGGAATTGTTTGAGATTTGCATGTTATAATTATGGCCAGCAATTAGATTAGGCAAATGAGCAGTATTTAAAGCAAAAGAAATGCTGTACACCTTGTGTCAATAATTGCTGATGGGCTCTCACAATGGGGCAATACATTGGATGATATTGGTGATGAATTTGATTGGATGATGAATGGATGATGGGAAACAGCAGGGAGAAGAGCTCCTTAAGTAAAAAAGATTGGCCTCTTGTGAGCCCATGATACAACAAGCCAAAAGGCAAATTTTCCTCCCCAAAGGAGCTCTACAGACTCTACAGGTCTTGTTACTTGGTTTGGACTACATCAGCCCGCATGGCATCAGTCCCTGTACCCTTACAACCAGCCTATTCTGGTCCTTTCTAGTGTTTCCACTGTTACGGGGCTGAACCATCCCCTTTGCTTTTCAATCCCTGGTTGGTTGTCAACTCACAGGATGGCTGGCTGCCCCATCCAACCAGCCCCTGGCCATACAAGTGGCCAGGTGGGACCCAGGACACACCTGGGTCCGGTCTCATACTCACATGGGGGGGGGGGGGGGTGACCAGCAGACATGCTGTCCCCCCCTCTTTCTCACAAATCCCTGGAGGGGGTGGTCAACTCCCCCTACCAGGGGCCCTGGGGGTCAATACCCCCAGGGCCTCATCACGCTAGGTGGGCTGGGGGGTGGTGAGGTCCCCTCCAGCCCGTCGCTCCTCCCCCTTGGTAAAGGGGGGGGGGGGGAGAGCACCCCTTCAATGGTGGGGGGTGGTCAATTCCCCCCCACAACTGGTTGAATTGATGCAACCGGCCTAGCTGCCACTTTTGGTGGGGGTGTGATCAAGTCCCCCCCACCATGACCGGTTGCTAGCTGGTTCCATCCAGCCAGCCCTCCCCCTCCTCCTTGCAATGGCAAGCGAGGGGAGGGGTAGGAGCCGGGGCCACCAGCCCTGCAACCGCCACCCAGCGCAGCACACACAACAGGATCAACAGCCGCAACCGGTGTGGTGACCAAATCTGGACACCCTGGACCAGATGCGGAAAATTCAAAAATTTTTTTACAATGCTTTTATTTAGGTGTCATTCTGAGGAAAAAAAAAAGAAAAAAAAAAGAAAGAAAGAGATTAGATTTTGAATTTGATGATTGTTGGGACTGTAAATACCAAGGTTTCTAGTTTGATCCCAGCCCGGGGGGCCAACTTTATGACTCCAAACGGTGCTAGGCCTTGGCAGTTCTGTGGAGGGGAAAGGTGCTGTTTAGGCTGCCCTCCTGAGTGTTACAAAAATATTTAAATCTAACCTAGATCAAAGTTCAGAACCTGGTAAATGAGGGACCAAATGTAAGAGGATAAAGATGATAGTAGTTGGTAGCTGAAGAAGCAACACTATCTGAGGCAAGATGATGCCGGGAAAAACTTGAATAGAAGAAGTCAAGGATTTTTCAGAGTTCAACAAGACAAGGCAATTGTAAGTAACAACACCCACAAGCTAATAGCTCTGGTTGTCAGCAGAAGCTTAGGAAAGATCAACTCAATCCCAAACAAACTCCAGGTTCGCAATGAACCTGCCCAACTCTCCACAATCAAGCGCTTGAAGGGTACCAGATAACTGTGGGTGGCTGCACAAGACAAAGCTAATTGTTTGATGAAGCTCTAGAAACAAAACAATAACTGATTCAAACAAGAATAACCCAACACTTCTCAAGGGACTCAAGAGTATTGTGGCGGAATTCAACTTCAAAAGAAACGGAGGGAGGTATAACACTCCAGGTTTTAAGCTTAATAAAACCTCTTCAGTTTGACGTGACTGGTTCCAGAAAGATAATCAAAGGATGATCAGGACCAGTATGGTTGGATAAAGGGATCAGGAGTGGTGTAACACACTCCAGAATTCAATCAGTCAAATTCTTCTTTAACCAGCAAAGCTATTGGTTGGTTATAAAGATCAAGGATCAGGGTTTTGAGTATGGAGGCTCAAGGATCAAGGGGAAATCATGGATATACCCAGAATTCAATTCTCAGATAAAGGGGAATGAGACCCCATGGATAATTTATTTCAAGAAAGTAGTGATGGTGTTCTCTCTCTGGTAAGGTAACATATGATACCCCTCCCCAAAAGGCAGGGGAGAGCCCCTCCTTATATGGGCAGGAGGCTCTGCTAGACTATGTACAAAGGATTCTACAAATAGAGCGTATTTTTTTTTTTTTTTTAGATCCGTGGAAACAACTTGTTCTAGAAGTAAGTCCTCCCAATTGTGCACCATCTGGGCAAGATACTTGTTGTTTTTTGAGAAACCCTACTCTTTCCACATTTGTGAGCCACTTTGGAAATCTGCTCCTTGGATCTTTTAGGAAACTTTTTCAAAATGGAATCTACCAGCGACTCTTCTACTTGTCCCAAGATGGTTAAGATCAAGCCCCAGAACAAGAACTTAGGATTCAATGGGACAAATGTGGAACACTTCTTGGACTTGTACAAGATGGCTGCTTTGGTGGACGGGGCTAGCAAATTCAATATGGCCTACCGTTTACAATTTTTTATCTCCTCTGATGAAGTTATGGAAATCATCAAGTTGTTTGAAAGTTTTGAACAACATAACTGGGCCCTCCTGCGGGAAGAAATGTTGGCCTATTGGGGAAAAATAGATGTAGCACGATTTACTTTGCAGGATCTAGATAACCTTGTCTCCCAGTGGACCTCCAATGGTGGTGTGGCTTCAGCTTCTGATTATCAGTCCTTTAGGAAATCTTGGGATCCCATCCAATCCTACCTTGTCCAAAAAAATCACATTGACACAGTAGACAAAATTTGAGTCCAATTTTTCCAATCTTTTTCTCTTGGATTGCAGGAAAGGATCAAGGACAAACTGGTTGAGTCAGGATCCATGATCACTACCAGGGATAATTGATTCAAGCTCCCTGCTTTTCTTATCCTTAGGGGAGTGGTGGATAAAGTTATGAAAGGTCAAACAGCCCTCACTTTTGAAAAATCTAAAACCACTGAACCAGTTCATGCTCCCTCTTTCAAAGAGGCAAACGAGATTATGAATAAAATGGAATCTGATTGCAGGCCCAAGAACCCTCAGCCTAACCAAGAAACGGCTACAATGGAAAAGATCACTAAACTGCTCAAAGCCTTTGAGAACAAAATGGATCAAAAGATTTCCCCTCTTGTTGTTCCTAAACCTTCTAGTGCTGTTCCTAAAAATACTCTAGTCTGCTATTATTGCCACAGGGAAGGCAATGGAACCGGTCAATGTCTCAAACTCCAGACGGACAAAGATGAGAAATTGGTAGAGCAAAAAGGGAATAACTTTTTTCTTCCTAATGGTGCCCTAATCCCCTTCAATTGGTCTTGCCCCATTTGTCATTTGGTGGCCTCTTACCAGCCACCCCCTTCTATGAAGGCATCCTTGGCTTCTGTGGATTTCCAATCTTCTTGTTGTACTCTTCAACACTGGCATCCCCCAGCTATTTCCTCCTCCTCTCTTGTTGGTACTTACCAATCCAATCCAGCTAGGAAGCAACATGAGGAGCCCAAACCTCATAAAGCTCCTCCCTTGCCAACCTCAATCCCCCAAAAACCACCCAAACAATGATCCTCACCCAATTCCTCTTCTAATGTAGAAGACATGGAGGTGGAAAAAGAACCACTCTTGGAAAGGTCTCAAGATCACCCTGATCCTCATCCCTCATCTATCAAACCTCCTCAATCCCCTGATCCTGTTCCTGCTTCACCCAATCTTCCTCCCTCCACCCAGCCCAAAGTTTGGTTTGTCAGGGGAATTTCCAAAGATCACCCCAATGCTGTGGAAGGGGTATTAAAGAAAATTTCTGATCTTAAAATTCCTGATCTATTGGTGGCTGAACTCCTGTCAATCTCTCCATCTGTTGCTGAAGGAATGAAGAAATGGGTTTCTTGTTGACGTGTGGAAATTGGTCCTGAAGAACTCATGGTCTCCTCTGGAACTTTGGTGGAGGATTCTGGTGGAACAGACCCCTCTCCTGAGTCTAGTCATTACTCTTGTCCTCTTGGTTTTCTCCCCTGCTATCTTGGTGAATCAGCAAAAACGGTCTCATTCCTTGTTGACTCTGGCTCTCAGCTCAACTTGATCTCAGATTCTATGGCCTGCAAACTTAAACTCAGCCCTAGGGTCAGCTTCACCTCTTCAGTGTATGGAATAGGAAAACAGTCTTGCAAATTGGTTGGAATTGTTGAAGATGTTCCAGTCCGGATTGGCCAAAACATTGTTGGAACTTTTCATTTCTGGATCACATGCCTGGATGGACCTATGATCTTGGGTCAACCTTTCTTAATCAATTTTGTAGCAACTCTAATGTTTTCCAATCAAGTTGGGGAGAGAATCCTCCTCCCTGATTCTGATGGTAGAAAAATTGAGGTTCCTCTTTGTTCTTTGGATTCTGGTTGCTGGGAAAGAGATTTCCCTGGTCACTTTCCTAAGTCATCTCTAAGAGGAAAACAGAAGGATAATTCCAGTTCCTCTCATTTTTTATGGAAGTAGTTGATCCTACTAATAGTTGTAGTTCTTTTCAGCCTCAAACTTCAACTCAAGGGTCAGCTCTCATCCCAGAGGCTTATTTCTCTTTCTTTTCAACGTTTTCTTCTGATCTCAAAAATATCAAAAATCAAAAACAAATCAAAATGGAAAAATCCAAAAATATTTCTTCTTCATCTGTTGTTTCTTATTTTCCTTGTACTCTTATTCCTAATCAATCATCTCTCAGTTCCGGTTTGAATCTTTGCAATGAGCCTAAACTAGATCCCAATCTCAATTCTATTTTTGGTGGCTTTGGTATGGAAGAATATGGGCTTCAGTGGAGGAAAATTGGGGTAGAAGTAAGTCCTCCCAATTGTGCACCACCAGGGTATCCTACTACTATCATTTTTGAAAGCCTACCTTGTGCCACAAATGTGAGCAATGTATTATCTCCTGGGACTTCTTTAATGGAAAAGGCACCTTTTGAAAACTTTGCGGAACATCAAACTTGAAAGGCGTTAGAACTTGGTCTCAATCCTTGTAGTTAGATCTCTCTGGTCAACTCTTGAAGAAAACAAGAACTGCTCTCTTTTGCCTCCAAATATAAACCAGTTTCTAGGAAAATTCAACCAGTCAACCAACCAATGCCTCTCAACCTCAACCCTCCTCTTAGGCGTCCTCCTCTATCCTGCAATCCTTATTGTGGTTTACCTCAATCTCTTACTGGTCCATTCATCCCCTCCGGTCGTGTCACTGAAGAACGTCTGGGAGTAGTCAACTTTGGACCAGATGTATGGCTTCTACCTGATGAGTTGTATTTGATCAAAAATGTCTTGGCTCTTAGGGAAAAAGCTATTGCTTTCTGTGAAGAAGAGAGAGGTCTCTTGAAAGAATCCTATGGTCTTCCTTATATCATTCCTGTAGTAGAACACAATCCCTGGTAAAAGAAAAAGATCCCAATCCCTGCTTCCAAAGTCAATGAATTCATCAAGTTGGTCCGGGAACAAGTCCAAACCGGTTTATACAAACAGTCAACTTATAGCTATTCCAGTCCTGTTTTCTGTGTCCTTAAAAGTAACGGTAAACTTAGAATAGTTCATGATCTCCAGCCTCTAAATAAGGTTACTATTAAAGACTCTGGTATTCCCCCTGCTACTGAAGAATTTGTTGAATCCTTCTCTGGGAGAGCTTGCTATGGTCTAGGTGACATTATGGCTGGCTATGACAAATGGTCTTTACATCCAATTTCTTGCCCTCTCACTACATTTGATACTCCCCTTGGTCGTTTCCAACTTACTCAATTGCCTCAAGGTGCCACCAACTTGGTTGCAGTCTATCAGGCTTAGATGGTTTGGATCCTACAGGATGAAATCCCTGATCATGCTGGTATCTTTATTGATGATGGCTGAATTAAAGGACCAGTTTCTGATTATAACAATTAGCTCTTACCCTGGCATTCAGGAATCCGTCAATTTATCTGGGAATATGCAACCACTTTGGAAAGGATCTTGTTTCAAATCAAAGAATCTGGCCTCACTGTCTCTGGATCCAAATTGGCTGCCTGTGTCCCTGCTCTGGAAATTGTTGGTCATGTGGTCTGCAAGGAAGGAAGAAGGATGGCTCCATCCAAAGTCAACAAAATCCTCTCTTGGCCTACTCCCATCAATCCAACTGAAGTTAGGGGTTTTCTAGGTGTTGTTACTTATGTTTGAATCTTTATCCGATTGCTATCCAAAATCTGTGCTCCTCTATGTTGCCTGACCAGAAAAGATGCTGAGTGGATCTGGACCCAAGATTGTGAACATTCTTTTCAGCTACTTAAAATGATGGTTGGCAAAGACATAGTCTTGAAAAAGATTGCTTATGGACCTGGAGCTGGCAAGATCAAACTGGCTGTTGATTCTAGTTATCAATCTGTTGGGGCTGTCCTCACTCAGGAAGATGAAAATGGTTGGGACCGTCCTGCTCTCTATGAATCCTTGTTGTTTTCAGATGTAGAATCCAGGTACTCCCAACCAAAACTGGAACTCTGTGGCGTGGCTTGAATGTTGAAGAAACTCCAAACTGTCCTCTGGGGTCAACACTTTGAGTTAGAAGTCAACGCACAGTCCATCATCAAAATGATCAATGCTCCCAGCCTCCCAAATGCTCCTATGACTTGTTGGGTGGCCTTTATCCAACTTTTCTCTTTTGATATTGTTCATAGGCCTGGAAAATCCTTCACCATGCCTGATGGTTTATCTCAAAGCCCCCTTGGAAATAAAGAATTGGACGTTGGAGTGGACTTTGATGAGGAGGAGCCTTTAATTTGTCCAGTCTTTACCTTTTCCTCCCAAGATTATTCTGGCTTCCAACAAGGGTTCTGGCTAAAATTAGAGCAGTACCTTTCCACTCTCCAAAGGCCTCCTGATCTCTCTGCTAAAGATTTTCAATCAATCAAAAGGAAGTCCTCCAATTTCTTTGTCCAAGGTATTAGGCTTATAAAAAGAGGCAATCCTTGTGCTCTTATTGTTGTCACTATCCCCTCTAAACAAGATTCAATCCTCAAAAGTCTCCATGAATGCCTTGGGCATTGTGGGGAAAACAAAACCTATTGACATATATCCAAACAATTCTGGTGGCCATCTTTGAAGAAATCAGTCTCTCAATGGTGCAAGAGTTGTGAAGTATGTCAGAAACATGATCTTAGGCGCCTGACTGAAATTTGTTATCCCACTGGAGAGCCCACTGTCTTTGGAAGGATTGCTATGGATGTGGTTCAAATTAATGCTGGTGGAGCTAAGTACCTCATTGTGGCTAGAGATGATTTTTCTGGATAGGTTGAAGCAAAATTTCTTAAGAACCTCAGCTCTGAATCAGTAGCAGCCTTCCTTTATGAGACTTGGACTATGCGTTATGGCTTGGCTTGATCTTATTCAACTGATGGTGGCTCTGATTTTGGTGGCAAACTGGCCAAAATGATCCAATTGCTTCCTGGTCAACATAGGGTGACCACTCCTTATTATCCTGAAGGACAAGGCATGGTGGAAAGAGGCCATGCCCCTTTGAAGGCTGCTCTTGTCAAGTTGGCTGGTGAAAGTGGAAATAATTGCCACAAATTTCTTCCTCTGGTCCTCTTCTCTGATCGAATTTCAACTAATAAAACCACTGGCTACTCACCTTACAAAATCCTCTTTGGTCAAAGGGCTGTCCTTCCTCTTTATCTGGAAATGGAATCTTTCTTAGGTATTTCTTGGGAAAAGGTTTTTTCCACCACTGATCTATTAGTTGCCAGATCCAAGCAACTGGAGCAAAGTGAAGATGTTCATGAGAAAGCTTATTGGGAAATGATGGAGTCAAGGGAAAAATCAGTACAGTATTGGGAGGATAAGCATTCCAATTGAGTCAGGGATCCCTTGAATCCTGGTGATCTAGTTTTAGCTTATAATCAATCCTTGGAAACTCAGTGGGGAAAGCTTTTTTCCAATTGCTGGAATGGTCCTTATCAAGTGGTCCATCAAGTCAGAGGTGGATCATATGTTTTGGAAGAACTTGATGGTACTCAGATGGCCAGAAGTTTCTCTGCTGATCAGGTCAAGAAATTTCATTGTCGTAGAGGCAATTTTGATCAGAAGTAAGTCCTCCCAATTGTGCACCACCAGGGTCATCTGCTGTGTTTTGTTGTGAAACTCTACTGTATGCCACATACGCGAGAACCTGGGACGCCTTCTTCATTTTATTGCAGTCAACTCTAGGATTTTCTTTGGATGGATCAAGATATTCTTTTCAATCACCCTCAAGATCAAATGGCCATTCCTTGTGTTCAATCATCTTTCCCTTCTTTTGTTTTATGAAATCAAGCTCAGATGCAGACTAGGAAAAGTCTGTAAGTTGGGGAGAGATGTGGTGACCAAATCTGGACACCCTGGACCAGATGCAGAAAATTCAATTTTTTTTTTACAATGCTTTTATTTAGGTGTCATTCTGAGAAAAAAAAAATTGGAATTTTTTTTTTGTATCAGTATCACTCCTCCAATTTCCTCATCCTTCCAAGCATTCCTCGGTCCTAGTGGTCTAGGACAGGCCTCTCTTGGTCTCATCACCTAGGCATTGTGTTTGATTCCTTCTCTCTTTGTTCCCCCTTCCTTTTGGCCAAATGCGCAGGCCAAGACCCGCTTGGCCCAAACTTCCTCCTCATCCATCCTCATCTCCATCCTCATCCTCATCCAATCAGATCCTCAGCTTGTCCACCCCTCCTCCAGCCATCAAAACCATGCCCAACTCACCATCCCAGACCAAGCTACCATCCAGGCCCATCAATCAATTGCTTGACTTGGGCTCACTCTCCGGCCTCCGATTGGTCCGAGAGGTCTACAATACCCTCTACATCCTAACCCCCTACCATGTGGCACTCTGCTCCCAGGATCTTACCACCACTCAGTACTGCCCCTCGGTCATTGCCTCCGCAGTCGTCAATGGCACCAGCAGTCCAAACAACACCAAGTCTGCCAAGATGACGGTTGCCTATTTTGGCACCATGGTTGGTTCCGTCTTTGGTGATCAGTTGGTCATCCAACTTGGCCCTAACTCTCTCACCAACTCCTCCAACTCGCTCAACCTTCAGACTTGTGATCTCAACTTGACCCTCAACTCTCATCCCCTCCAACTCAATCCTCAAAGCTCCCCTAGTGTCCCCACCTATCCCGCCAACTTACACTTGCACCCCCCTTCCATCTTTGGGTGGGGGTGGGAAAGTGTTGTCTACCACCTGCGGACATCTGCAGGCAGTCTAGTTCATTTTTTTCCCACCCCTTCCGCCTTTGGGTGAGGGGTGGGTGATCCCGGTGTTGTTTTGAGCGCCCGTCTGCGGACGGACACAAGAGAGGTGAAGGGATGAGAAAGATCCCACCCCAGTCAGGGAGGCTGGATTTCCACCAGCCCGCGTATTCTATTTTTCTGATCACCTGGAAAAAAAATCCGCTCTATTTGTAGAATCCTTTGTACATAGTCTAACAGGGCCTCCTGCCCATATAAGGAGGGGTATCATATGGTACCTTACCAGGGAGAGAACACCATCACTACTTTCTTGAAATAAATTATCCGTGGGGTCTCATTCCCCTTTATCTGAGAACTGAATTCTGGATATATCCATGATTGCCCCTTGATCATTGAGCCTCCATACTCAAAACCCTGATCCTTGATCTTTATCACCAACAAATAGCTTTTCTGGTTGAAGAAGAATTTGACTGATTGAATTATTGAGTGTGTTACACCACTCATGATCCCTTTATCTAACCATACTGGTCCTGATCATCCTTTGATTATCTTTCTGGAACCAGTCACGTCTGACTGAAGAGGTTTTATTAAGCTTAAAACCTGGAGTGTTAAACCTCCCTGTTGGGATTACTATCTCTTGATCATAAATCCAATGTGTTTCCTTTTCAGTTTCTTCATCATATTCTATCTGTCTTTATTCTTTCATCCATTCTCTTAATTTTCTCTCTCCATATGTCCTCATTTCTTTCTCAGTCTGTCTTCACCATCATCAACCTAGTGTGAAACTCTCTACTCTTGTGTTCTCTATTGTCTGTCACACACGCGCGCTTCATTTCTGGTTCTCTGATGTTCACAAACTATGTCACACTTATTGTGACACTTGTATCACTGTGTCCACCTGAGGACAGAGCTCGAGACTCATAGAAGGATTTCCTTTCCTCATCCTTCTACTTGCCTCTTACTCTGATTTTCCTCAGGTGAGTATTTTTGTGTCTCTATTATTTTTCCTTTGATTCTTTCTATTTGAAATGCATCCTTCTACTTGCCTCTTACTCTGATTTTCCTCAGCTCAACAGTTTATGAGCCCAGATTTGCCAGTTAACCCAGCTTACAAAACGAATCGCTTTCTATAGAAGGATCCAGTACAAATCGTGTCAAAACGAATTGTTTAACATGGAAGACGGACAACATGGACACCCAGTGCTCAAGACTCCCTCTTTTCTCCCTCTTAGCTCACCCGGATAAGACTCAAATTATCTCAACTGGTCCATGATCCTACAAATCCATTTCCAAGCCACTGGTGTAGGATATTTGATAACCAACGATACTTCCAAGCCCATCTCCGAGACTTGGACTAAGGATAACCTAGCTGTATGCTCAGTCATATCAAGATCTATCAGCCCAGCAAACTTTCAGTTTATACAAAAACACAAAGAAAGCGGCCTAGGAATGTGGAACGCCCTATGTGATGCACACCAAGATAACTCATCCGGTGGACAAATGTATTGGCTAAGGAAACTGCTCCTTACAAGACTCAACGACAAGGAGATGACCACTCATCTCTCGGAAATTACTTTGTAAGGTGAAAAACTAGCCTCTTTAATCACCACAGAAAATCCCCTTACGGCCGATGATCTCCAATCCACCGCTATTCTGCTTTCTCTTCCGGACGACTGGTTAGGATGCGTCTCCAGTATGATGAATGAGGAGTTGGTCCCGTCATCCAAACTTATTAACGCACTCAAACAAGAGCACCTAAGAAGACAAACCCAAAGCAAAGACATCCAAGCTGCAAACTTGGTAAAACAAACATCATCTAACTATCATAGGTCATTGAATAAACAAGATGATAATACTCAAAACCAACCCAAAACTTACTTCTGTACCAACTGTAAGACGGACGGACACTCCTTCTCTAGATGCCCAGAGGTCATTGAAGCTCTCGCCATCTTAAGAAGAAACAAACAACGTGGTCGATCTAAACCAACGTCCTCAAATAATCACAAAGCAAACCTAACAAAAGTAGATCAAAACACCAAACCTATTGAAGAGGATGATTTTTCCGATTCAGAAATAGTAGTCCACGCCGGATATGCATCATGTAACCTGGCCCAGGCGGACATGGACCGATGCAAAAATTCCGATTTCAATCTTGACTCCGGATGCTCTCTTTCTATGACCCCTCATCCACAACAACTTGATTCAAAAAAGGAAAAGTCTGTTTCCATCAAACTAGCCAATTGATCAGTCATCACCTCGGTCAAGGAGGGATCCATATTGCTGCCGGTTGGAACGGTCAGAGCACTACTGGTTCCAAATCTGCATGAACCGTTGCTTTCAATCTCTAGTATCTGCGACGCAGGATACGACGTTGTCTTCAACTCCTCAGGATGCGAACTACGTCGACATCAGTCCTCCAAAAAAGACTTTTCAACCATCCTTCGCGGATATCGCAAAGGCAATCTCTACTACCTCCCTCGTAAATATGTGAGCTTTTGGGAGACAGCCCTCTCAGCTTGTTCAAACTTCCCTGACGACAGCCTTTTCGGTTACCACTGTAGGTTTTCTCATCTCAACCTAAAATAGCTTAAGAAGTTGCTCAAGCTAAAAGGAATTACCCCCAGACTCAACAATGAACTGGCCGTCCAGCAGTGCGCCACCTGTATACAATCCAAAATGTCGCAAAATCCCTTCCATTCAAGACTAAGCTATAGATCCAACACTCTGGGCGAAATCATTCACTCCGATCTGTGAAGTTTTGAGACTAGCTCCAGAGAAAATTTTAAATACTTCATTACATTCATAGACAACTGTTCGAAAGCTCTCTTCGCCTACCCCTTACATTCCAAGTCCAATGCCACCAGCTCAATCAAATCTTTTGTTTCCTTTTTCAAAGCTCATTTCCACCATCCCGTTCTATCCCTGCGCACAGACAACGGCGGAGAATACGTCAATGCCAACCTTCAAGAATTTCTCCGGTCAAAGGGTATCTCCCACGAACCTGGTCCACCTCACTCCCCTCAACTTAACGGTGTGGCTGAATGCTTGAAAAGAACTATCCTTAACCTAATACGCTGCTCTCTCTCATCCTTGCACTTACCTAAGTCATACTGGGCAGATGCGCTGCATCATGCTCTCTTCGCATTCAACTCCTATCCCTGTAAAACGCCTCAAGGATTTGTATCACCAAACTCCATTCTCAAGCACGCCAATATTCCTCCCTCTTATCTCCATCCTTTCGGTTGCCTTGTGTGGTACAAGGTACCCGAACCCAACCGGTCCAAGCTGGATGCAAAAGGTTGTAAGGCAGTTCTTCTGTCATACCTCGCGGACAGAAACGGTTATCGTATTCTTGACCTTGAAAGTCGAAAAATTGTCAAATCCCGAGATGTTGTCTTTAACAACACTAGTTTTCCATACGCAGCATCTCGTTCATCATCTCTCAATCCTGCGGCTCTGCCCGATCCCGTCAAAATCTCCTGGCCGGTCGAATCTCCAACCTCTAAACCCTCTCCCGTTCAGAAACCAAACTCCCAACCCCCAAATCTTCTGTCCCCCATCCTCCCCGCTTCTCCTCTCCTCTTGTCTCCCTCTTCCCCTCCCCACGCATCTTCCCCCTCCCCCTCTGTCCGTTTTGTTCCTGCTTCCCCTGTTCCGCGCTCTAGATCCTCTTCCACCTCCAACAGCTCAATTTTCCCCCCGCCACTTTCCCCCCCTTCTATCCCATTGTCTCTTCCCTCCCCACCCCCTCTTTCCTCCCCTCCTCTTCAGCCTTCCCCTCCCTCCGTGACTCCTTCTACTCCCCTTCCTTCCCCTCTCTCCGTCCCTATTCCCTCACCCTTGTCGCCTCCGGTGAATCCCCCCTCTGTGACGCCCACGCCCGCCCCCCCCGCTCCACGCCGTTCCTCCAGGGTCTCTTGTCCTCCATCCCGCTTCGGCAACTACTCGCGCTCTGCCTCCATCAAGGAAAACATCCTAGCTCTGAAGAGGTGGAAGCAGCTGATGAAGAATCCGCACCGCTCCCGCTGGATTCTCTCGGCCCATGATGAGATCTCCTCTCTGCGCGGCATGAATACTTGGGTCTTGGTTCCTCCCCCAAAAGGGCGGAAAATCATCCGCTGCAAATGGATATTCAAGGTCAAGCAAAAAGCAGACGGTTTGATCATCAAACTCAAGGCCTGCCTTGTGGCGATGGGTTTCACCCAAGTTCATGGGCTAGATTTTTCTGAAGTCTTCGCCCCTACTCTCCGCCTCGAGACGCTCAGGCTTCTGCTCAGTCTCCTCAGAAACAAGGGTTGGATTGGTCGTCAGGTAGATTTTAAAACCGCGTTCCTCAACGGCCACCTCGACAAGCCAATCTATATGTCTCAACCACCTGGTTTCGAAGATCCATTGCACCCGGACTGGGTGTGCAAGGTATCGAGGGCCATCTACGGGTTGAAGCAATCGCCTCGTCAGTAGAACGTTGAACTCAATTCCGCCCTTCTCTCTCTTGGCCTCACCAGATCATCATATGATCCGTCTCTGTATTTCAAACTGCGCGCCGGTCACCTGGTGGGTGCTTTCACGGCCCACGTAGATGATCTAGCCATTGTGGGGACTCCGGATTTTGTCTTGCCGTTCATCGCGGACATCCGAAAGCACTTTACAGTTGGATCTGACAAGGACCTGTCCCTTTTTCTTTCCATTTCCACTCGGCATGACCGGGAATCCAGAACGGTCTCCATAGGACAGAGTCACTACATCACTTCTGTCGCCTCCACATTCCTGCCATCTCTTCCCTCTTCTGTCGTCTCACCCACAAGCTCAAATTTCAAGTCATTGACAAAACGCAAAGTCGATGTTCCCCCTTCACCACCGCAGTACAATCAACTGATCGGCTCTTTACTCTGGATCTTGCAGTGTACTCAACCGGATGTCTCCTTTGCGGTTAACAAACTGTCTCAATTCCTTCAAAACCCTTCCGTCGAGCACTGGGACGCAGGACTTTGGGTACTTCAATATCTCTACGTCACCCGGGATATGACTTTGACTCTTGGCGGGTCGCATCTGACGCTGGCTTGTTTCGCGGACTCCGACTGGGCTGAGGACCGTGACAATCGTCGCTCCGTGTCTGGTTACGTTTTCCGGGTAGGGGTCGGCTCTATCTCCTGGAGATCAAAGAAACAGCCTACGGTTTCTCTGTCAAGCTTGGAGGCAGAGTATAAGGCCCTGTTGGACTGCTGCAAGGAGGGTCTATGGCTGCGAAATGTAATGGTCGAACTCCGCATCCGTGAACCCGTTCCACTCCCGCTTTACGTTGACAATGAAGGCGCCGAGGCCTTGGCAAAAAGCCCTGAACACCACTCGCGCATGAAGCATATCGACACCCGTCATCACTTCATACGCAAATGCGTAGCTCGAGGGGTTTTCACCGTTCATCATGTAGGAACAAAGAAAATGATTGCTGATATGCTAACAAAACCACTATCTCGAATCCTCCTTGGAGTACATCAAACTCTGTTTGGTCTCACAGCGGGTGGTTAGCAAGGGGGGGTGTTGGGATTAATATCTCTTGATCATAAATCCCATGTGTTTCCTTTTCAGTTTCTTCATCATATTCTATCTGTCTTTATTCTTTCATCCATTCTCTTAATTTTCTCTCTCCATATGTCCTCATTTCTTTCTCAGTCTGTCTTCACCATCATCAACCTAGTGTTAAACTCTCTACTCTTGTGTTCTCTATTGTCTGTCACACACGCGCGCTTCATTTCTGGTTCTCTGATGTTCACAAACTATGTCACACTTATTGTGACACTTTTATCACTGTGTCCACCTGAGGACAGAGCTCGAGACTCATAGAAGGATTTCCTTTCCTCATCCTTCTACTTGCCTCTTACTCTGATTTTCCTCAGGTGAGTATTTTTGTGTCTCTATTATTTTTCCTTTGATTCTTTCCATTTGAAATGCATCCTTCTACTTGCCTCTTACTCTGATTTTCCTCAGCTCAACAGTTTATGAGCCCAGATTTGCCAGTTAACCCAGCTTACAAAACGAATCGCTTTCTATAGAAGGATCCGGTACAAATCGTGTCAAAACAAATTGCTTAACATGGAAGACGGACAACATGGACACCCAGTGCTCAAGACTCCCTCTTTTCTCCCTCTTAGCTCACCCGGATCAAACTCAAATTATCTCCACTGGTCCATGATCCTACAAATCCAATTCCGAGCCACTGGTGTAGGATATTTGATAACCAACGATACTTCCAAGCCCATCTCCAAGACTTGGACTAACGATAACCTAGCTGTATGCTCAGTCATATCAAGATCTATCAGCCCAGCAAACTTTCAGTTTATACAAAAACACAAAGAAAGCGGCCTAGGAATGTGGAACGCCCTACGTGATGCACACCAAGATAACTCATCCGGTGGACGAATGTATTGGCTAAGGAAACTGCTCCTTACAAGACTCAACAACAAGGAGATGACCACTCATCTCTCGGAAATTACTTTGTACGGTGAAAAACTAGCCTCTTTAATCACCACAGAAAATCCCCTTACGGCCGATGATCTCCAATCCACCGCTATTCTGCTTTCTCTTCCGGACGACTGGTTAGGATGCGTCTCCAGTATGATGAATGAGGAGTCGGTCCCGTCATCCAAACTTATTAACACACTCAAACAAGAGCACCTAAGAAGACAAACCCAAAGCAAAGACATCCAAGCTGCAAACTTGGTAAAACAAACATCATCTAACTATCATAGGTCATTGAATAAACAAGACAATAATACTCAAAACCAACCCAAAACTTACTTCTGTACCAACTGTAAGAAGGACGGACACTCCTTCTCTAGATGCCCAGAGGTCATTGAAGCTCTCGCCATCTTAAGAAGAAACAAACAACGTGGTCGATCTAAACCAACGTCCTCAAATAATCACAAAGCAAACCTAACAAAAGTAGATCAAAACACCAAACCTATTGAAGAGGATGATTTTTCCGATTCAGAAATAGTAGTCCACGCCAGATATGCATCATGTAACCTGGCCCAGGCGGACATGGACCAATGCTAAAATTCCAATTTCAATCTCGACTCCGGATGCTCTCTTTCTATGACCCCTCATCCACAACAACTCGATTCAAAAAAGGAAAAGTCTGTTTCCATCAAACTAGCCAATGGATCAGTCATCACCTTGGTCAAGGAGGGATCCATATCGCTGCCGGTTGGAACAATCAGAGCACTACTGGTTCCAAATCTGCATGAACCGTTGCTTTCAATCTCTAGTATCTGCGACGCAGGATACAACGTTGTCTTCAACTCCTCAGGATGCAAACTACGTTGACATCAGTCCTCCAACAAAGACTTTTCAACCATCCTTTGCAGATATCACAAAGGCAATCTCTACTACCTCCCTCGTAAATATGTGAGCTTTCGGGAGACAGCCCTCTCAGCTTGTTCAAACTTCCCTGACGACAGCCTTTTCGGTTACCACTGTAGGTTTTCTCATCTCAACCTAAAATAGGTTAAGAAGTTGCTCAAGCTAAAAGGAATTACCCCCAGACTCAACAAAGAACTGGCCGTCCAGCAGTGCGCCACCTGTATACAATCCAAAATGTCGCAAAATCCCTTCCATTCAAGACTAAGCTATAGATCCAACACTCCGGGCAAAATCATTCACTCCGATCTGTGCAGTTTTGAGACTAGCTCCAGAGAAAATTTTAAATACTTCATTACATTCATAGACGACTGTTCGAAAGCTCTCTTCGCCTACCCCTTACGTTCCAAGTCCAATGCCACCAGCTCAATCAAATCTTTTGTTTCCTTTTTCAAAGCTCATTTCCACCATCCCGTTCTATCCCTGCGCACAGACAACGGCGGAGAATACGTCAATGCCAACCTGCAAGAATTTCTCCGGTTGAAGGGTATCTCCCACAAACCTGGTCCACCTCACTCCCCTCAACTTAACGGTGTGGCTGAACGCTTGAACAGAACTATCCTTAACCTAATATGCTGCTCTCTCTCATCCTTGCACTTACCTAAGTCATACTGGGCAGATGCGCTGCATCATGCTCTCTTTGCATTCAACTCCTATCCCTGTAAAATGCCTCAAGGATTTGTATCGCCAAACTCCATTCTCAAGCACACCGATATTCCTCCCTCTTATCTCCATCCTTTTGGTTGCCTTGTGTGGTACAAGGTACCCGAACCCAACCGGTCCAAGCTGGATGCAAAAGGTCGTAAGGCAGTTCTTCTGTCATACCTCGCAGACGGAAACGGTTATTGTATTCTTGACTTCGAAAGTCAAAAAATCATCAAATCCAGAGATGTCGTCTTTAACGACACTAGTTTTCCATACGCAGCATCTTGTCCATCATCTCTCAATCCTGTGGCTCTGCCCGATCCCGTCAAAATCTCCTGGCCAGTCAAATCTCCAACCTCTAAACCCTCTCCCGTTCAGAAACCAAACTCCCAACCCCCAAATCTTCTGTCCCCCATCCTCCCCGCTTCTCCTCTCCTCTTGTCTCCCTCTTCCCCTCCCCACGCATCTTCCCCCTCCCCCTCTGTCTGTTTTGTTCCTGCTTCCTCTGTTCCGCGCTCTAGATCCTCTTCCACCTCCAACAGCTCAATTTTCCCCCCGCCACTTTCCCCCCCTTCTATCCCATTGTCTCTTCCCTCCCCACCCCCTCTTTCCTCCCCTCCTCTTCCGCCTTCCCCTCCCTCCGTGACTCCTTCTACTCCCCTTCCTTCCCCTCTCTCCGTCCCTATTCCCTCACCCTTGTCGCCTCCGGTGAATCCCCCCTCTGTGATGCCCACGCCCGCCCCCCTGCTCCACGCCGTTCCTCCAGGGTCTCTTGTCCTCCATCCCGCTTCGGCAACTACTCGCGCTCCGCCTCCATCAAGGACGACATCCTAGCTCCGAAGACGTGGAAGCAGCTGATGAAGAATCCGCACCGCTCCTGCTGGATTCTCTCGGCCCATGACGAGATCTCCTTTCTGCGCGGCATGAATACTTGGGTCTTGGTTCCTCCCCCAAAAGGGCGGAAAATCATCCGCTGCAAATGGATATTCAAGGTCAAGCGAAAAGCAGAAGGTTTGATCATCAAACTCAAGGCCCGCCTCGTGGCGATGGGTTTCACCCAAGTTCATGGGCTAGATTTTTCTGAAGTCTTCGCCCCTACTCTCCGCCTTGAGACGCTCAGGCTTCTGCTCAGTCTCCTCGGAAACAAGGGTTGGATAGGTTGTCAGGTGGATTTTAAAACCGCGTTCCTCAACAGCCACCTCGACGAGCCAATCTATATGTCTCAACCACCTGGTTTCGAAGATCCATTACACCCGGACTGGGTGTGCAAGGTATCGAGGGCCATCTACGGGTTGAAGCAATTGCCTCGTCAGTGGAATGTTGAACTCAATTCCGCCCTTCTCTCTCTCGGCCTCACCAGATCATCATATGATCCGTCTCTGTATTTCAAACTGCGCGCCGGTCACCTGGTGGGTGCTGTCACGACCCACGTAGATGATCTAGCCATCGTGGGACTCCGGATTTTGTCTCGCCGTTCATTGCAGACATCGGAAAGCGCTTTACAGTTGGATCTGACAAGGACCTGTCCCTTTTTCTTTCCATTTCCATTTGGCGTGACCGGGAATCCAGAACGGTCTCCATAGGACAGAGTCACTACATCACTTCTGTCGCCTCCACATTCCTGCCATCTCTTCCCTCTTCGGTTGTCTCACCCACAAGCTCAAATTTCAAGTCATTGACGAAACGCAAAGTCGATGTTCCCCCTTCACCACCGCAGTACAATCAACTGATCGGCTCTTTACTCTGGATCTCGCAGTGTACTCAACCGGATGTCTCCTTTGCGGTTAACAAACTGTCTCAATTCCTTCAAAACCCTTCCGTCAAGCACTGGGACGCAGGACTTTGGGTACTTCAATATCTCTACGTCACCCGGGATATGACTTTGACTCTTGGCGGGTCGCATCTGACGCTGGCTGGTTTTGCGGACTCCGACTGGGCTGAGGACCGTGACAATTGTTGCTCCGTGTCTGGTTACGTTTTCCGGGTAGGGGTCGGCTCTATCTCCTGGAGATCAAAGAAACAGCCTACGGTTTCTCTGTTGAGCTTGGAGGCAGAGTATAAGGCCCTGTTGGACTGCTGCAAGGAGGGTCTATGGCTGCGAAATGTAATGGTCAAACTCCGCATCCGTGAACCCATTCCACTCCCGCTTTACGTTGACAATGAAGGCGCCGAGGCCTTGGCAAAAAACCCTGAACACCACTCGCGCACGAAGCATATCGACACCCGTCATCACTTCATACGCGAATGCGTAGCTCGAGGGGTTTTCACCGTTCATCATGTAGGAAAAAAGAAAATGATTTCTGATATGCTAACAAAACCGCTATCTCGAATCCTCCTTGGAGTACATCAAACTCTGTTTGGTCTCACAGCGGGTGGTTAGCAAGGGGGGGGTGTTGGGATTACTATCTCTTGATCATAAATCCCATGTGTTTCCTTTTCGGTTTCTTCATCATATTCTATCTGTCTTTATTCTTTCATCCATTCTCTTAATTTTCTCTCTCCATATGTCCTCATTTCTTTCTCAGTCTGTCTTCACCATCATCAACCTAGTGTGAAACTCTCTACTCTTGTGTTCTCTATTGTCTGTCACACACGCGCGCTGCATTTCTGGTTCTCTGATGTTCACAAACTATGTCACACTTATTGTGACACTTGTATCACTGTGTCCACCTGAGGACAGAGCTCGAGACTCATAGAAGGATTTCCTTTCCTCATCCTTCTACTTGCCTCTTACTCTGATTTTCCTCAGGTGAGTATTTTTGTGTCTCTTTTATTTTTCCTTTGATTCTTTCTATTTGAAATGCATCCTTCTACTTGCCTATTACTCTGATTTTCCTCAGCTCAACACTCCCTCCGTTTCTTTTGAAGTTGAACTCCGCCACACTACTCTTGATTCCCTTGAGAAGTGTTGGGTTATTCTGGTTTGAATCAGTTATTGTTTTGATTCTAGAGCTTCATCAAACAATTAGCTTTGTCTTGTGCAGCCACCCATAGTTATCTAGTACCCTTCAAGCACTTGATTGTGGAGAGTTGGGCAGGTTCATTGAGAACCTGGAGGTTGTTTGGGATTGAGTTGATCTTTCCTAAGCTTCTGCTGACGAACAGAGCTATTAGCTTGTGGGCATTGTAACTTACAATTGCCTTGTCTTCTTGAACTATGAACAATCCTTGATTTCTTCTATTCAAGTTTTTCCCGGCATCATCTTGCCTCAGATAGTGTTGTTTCCCCAGCTACCAATTATTATCATCTTTATCCTCTTACATTTGGTCCCTTGTTTACCAGGTTCTGGACTTTGATCTTGATTACATTTAAATATTTTTGTAACACTCAGGAGGGCAGCCTAAACAGCACCTTTCCCCTCCACAGAACTGCCACAGCCTAGCACATTTTGGACTTTTACACTGGGGTGGGGGGGCTCCATTTTGAGTCCCCCTGCCCCCTACAACAGCCCTGCGCAAGCGTTGGGCCCCATAAACGGGCCGTAAGCAAAAACAGCGGCCCCAAGCGGGCTGCAACACAGGCAGCAGCCCCAACTGGGCTGAAACACAGGCAGCAGCCCCAACCGGGCTGAAACAGGGGCGGCGGCCCAAATGGGCCGCCCCAAGCCCAAAAACTAAGTAAACCATACTTTGGGCAATTATGACCTTACAAGCCCATCTGGCTGTATTTGCCTATATGCCTCACCAGGCCCGTTAGGGCCCGTGTACCAATAGGCTTTTTTCACGCGTTTTGAGGCCAGTTTCCCCAAATCCGTCACATCCACACAGGCCTGTATGGTCCATGTGAGAGTCCAATGGGCTGGAGAGGCCCATATGTGAATCCCATTTGGATTACACTTATACGTAGCACACGCTTAAGTTCATACGTATTTTAACACACCCCCTTAATCCAAAAGGGGTGACATTTGCATGTTAGTCACAAAGCCTTGATGCTTGTTCCTATCTAAAGCCTTAGTCATGATATCCGAAATCATTGCTCCAGTGGGCATGTACCTCAACACAATCTCCTTGCAGTTAACTGCATTGCAAATATAGTTATAGTGAACATCAATATGTTTTGTTCTTGAATGGAAAACTTGCTTTTGCACCAAAGCAATGGCACTCTGGTTATCAGAATACAACAATGCAAGTCCTTGTGGCTTATGTGTATCCTCTAAGACTTTTCTCAACCATTTTGCTTCCTGTGAAGCTGCTAAGTAAGCTCCATACTCAGCCTCTGTTGATGAAAGACTTATTGCAAATACCTTCTTGGACATCCATGACACCAGATTCTTACCTAAGAAGAATACACAACCACTTTTTGATTCCCTAGTGTTACCATCTGCCCAACTTGCATTGGAATAACCAACCAAATCAAAGTTTTCTGACTTTGTCAACAACAGTCCCAGACTGTGCGTTCCTTTAAGATAACCCATAACTCTCTTAAACGCTGACCAATACCTCATGCTTGGCTGCTCCAAGTGTTGCAACAAGACACCAATTGCAAAGTCAATATTGGGCCTTGTACACTGCCCCAAATAATTAAGCAATTGGACAGCTGACCTGTAGTCATTACCAGATTGAACAAAATCCAGATACTCCTCATATGTAGACTTCTCTAAACAAATGTTTGACTGCATGGGAGTACCAAACTCCTTTGCATCCTCTGAGCCATATTGCTTAAGAAATGTTGCCGCGTAATGGCTCTGGTCTAACTTAATACCATTCTTGATCTTACTGACTTTCATTCCTAGCACCTGTTGCACCAGACCAAGAGCTTTTATCTTGAATTCCTTTTTGAGTGTCTCCATGACTCTCTATTTCCCATTTCCAATAAAGCTAATGTCATTGACCCATAAAAAAAAAATTGCATCCTTTCTTACAAAAAGTTAAGGGTTGGCCTCAGACGTCTTGAAACCAATCTGTATCAGTTTCTCACTCATGGTATTATACCACAACCTAGCTGCTTGCTTCAATCCTTAAAGGGATCTACACAGCTTGAGGACATATTCCCCTTTATCTGCTGAAATAAAACTTCTAACACAGATTTTCTTCATTTTTTCTGGTTTAGTCTCTACTAACCATTCACCAAAACCATCAGGGATTGACATATAATCAGTCTCCTCCTCTCCAAATTTGCATTCAAGTATGCTGTTACAAAATCAGCTTGTCTGATTTCTTCACCCAACTCCACTGCCAGAGCAATGATGTACCTGAAGGTGGACAGCCTTCCAGTTGGTGACAAAGTTTCTTGGTAATAAGTACCCTCTCTCTGCTTAAAGCCCTGTGCAACACATCTAGCTTTTAATCTTTTTAAAACCCCATTTATGTCAAACTTCTTGTTTAACACCAATATAGACCCCACAATTGTCTTTCCTTTTGGAACAGAATCCCGCTTAACCACTTCAAAGACACTATTATTTTCTAGAGAATCAAATTCCTCAAAAATAGCAATCTTCCAGTTGGCTCTCTAATCAGAATTCATAGCTTGGCCAAAGCTATTTAGGTTAACCCTGTTACCCATTTCTGAACTCAACTCCAGGACTTCATTGAGCATACACTGTTCCTGAAATTTATCTTCCTCATATCCTGTGGCAGCATAATGGGACTTCCATTCCCCATACCTATCAACTGGTACTCTAACCCTACCACTCCTTCTAAATAGAGGTGGAGGCTCATCAGGTTCCAAATTAATGGAATCCCCTGAAGCGGGCACTGAATCCTCTGGTGGCACGTCTGCCATCTCTTCATCTTCTAGAACCACATGTCCCTCAGCCTTTGCTGGTGAAATAGTTGCTAATCCTATTTCTTGCTGTGACTTATTCACAACAAAATCTTCACTCCTTTTGAGTGGAAAGGTACTTTCATCAAATTTTAAATCCCTACTACAGATAACCTTTCTTGTCCCTGGAAAATAGATCCTATCAGATTTACTTATTAATTCATAGCCTACAAGTGCCCCTGTTATGGCTCTAGGGTCTAATTTTCTGACCATCTTGTTATGGTGGACACCATAATACACTAAGCAACCAATTGTTCTTAGGTGTGATGTTTTGGGGTACAAATTCCAAAACTGATAATGAGGACTCTTCCCATTAACACTTACAATGTTGTGCAACAGACATACTTTACAAATGAACTCAGCCCATAAGAACTTTGGTAGACCAGATTGAGACATAATAGTTCTGACCTTGTCCAGTAAAGGCCTATTCATTGTCTCAACTATTCCATGATTTTGTGGATTACTTGCAGTAGTGACTATATGAATGATACCATAATCTTTCAATAACCTCTCAAACTCTTTACTCACAAATTCACCACCTCCATTGGTGATAACCCTCTTGATCTCCTTCATTAGACAATTTTGTTTCCAGACTTTGAAGATTACAGAAACCTCCTCTGTGGTCTGATCTATAGATCAAATTGGTTTAACCCAAACATAATAAGTTGCAGTATCAACTAAATTGATGAAGTAACTTGCCCCACCAAGGGACTCTGGTGTGAATGGCCCTGCAAATTCAATGGAAAATTCCTCTCTAGGAACATCAGTGCAATCTCTACTCTTTGAGAACACATTTCTAGTCTTAGCGCCCAAGTTACAACTCTCACAGTTTCTGTCCTTTAACTTATGGCCACTTCTATTGTGAGCAACAGTGCTCAAAGCTGAGTTTTTGAACAAGCTTGCACACAAAAGCTTGTTCCAAACCTGTCCACTAAGAACAGTTCTCCCATTCATATCAATAAAAAATCTATCTTCTTTAAGATAACAAATCCGGAAACCTTTTTTCCACAACACTCCAAGGGACACAAGGTTATAAGGCAACTCTGGTACATAGAACATTTTCTCAAAAGAAATTTTGAAACCCAAGTGATTTGCAAGAATAAATTTTCCAATTCCTCCAATCTGAATTGTTCTGCCTTTCTGACCAATATTTACAACTCCATCATAATCACTAAGATTTGAAAATAAATTTGGTTCAAAGAACATGTGATCTGTGCAGCCAGAATCAATCAAAACAAGAACATCCTCCTTCAATCCTCCTAATAGGAAAGAAACTTTATCAGTGACTGATAAGTTCTCATCTTTGAGGTTAAGATTACTTACTTCATAATAAATCAAGTCCATTTCTTGATCCTCATCAATTTTGGCCTTTTTGTTGGGACCTTCTTCCCCAACAACCATTTCCATTGGACCATCAAACTCCACCATTGCAACTTTTTCAGTAGTGAGATTGACCTCCTTGTCATTCTCTTTGGACTTTTTCCTTTTCTTTGCCTCCTTGCAATCCTTAGCATAATGCCCCTTATTCTGACAATTATAGCATAAGACCTTGGAAAAATCCTTTTTGCCTTCTTGCAAGATTTTCCAGTCTTTCCAACAAGGGCTGTTCCAGAGCCCCCCTTCATCTTGAACTGAAGATCATCCTTTTCAATCCTTTTCAGCACATCCTCCTCCCCAGGGAGAGGATCCAATTGAGAAATAATTCTGACTAAAGAATCAAACTCCTTTGGTAGCTTCTGAAGGATTAAGAGTGACAAAAACTCAGGATCCATGTTAATTCCTGATGAATTAAACCTGGCTATGCTAGACCTATCCTCTGCAACAAACTGTTTACAATTTGAATATTTTAACTTAAACAGTTTATTGAAAGCTATACCCTTTTGGTGAATAGAATCACCAGCATACTTGGACTTAAGAAACTTACAAAGGATGCTTCCCCTCCTTCTCTCATCTTCCCTAAGAGTATTGGCAACCCATGTCACATGATTCTCATCAAGATGCCTAAGGATGAGATGATAAGACTTTTTGTCCACTTCTGAACTGATCAAAGTGTCATCTGCATCCATTATCTCTCCACAACAGATGTTATCCAGCTCACTATCCATAAGGACAGCCCAAGAATTATAATTCTGACTGTTCAGAACTATCTTGGTGGAGCTAACATCAGGGGTATAGGACATCTTCTTGGAAAACTTGAGGTCTTTGAGGTTCTCCAGAGTAAGGTACAAGGGTCTAGATGGCTTGGAAGTAATGATGATGTTGGTACTGATAATGTGTTATAATTATGGCCAGCAATTAGTTTAGGCAAATGAGCATCATTTGCAGCAAAAGAAATGCTGGACACCTTGTATCAATAATTGCTGATGGTCTCTCACAATGGGGCAATACATTGGATGATATTGGTGATGAATTTGATTGGATGATGAATGGATGATGGAAAAAAGCAGGGAGAAGAGCTCCTTGAGTAAAAAAGATTGGCCTCTTGTGAGTCCATGATACAGAAATCCAAAAGGCAAATTTTCCGCCTAAAAAGAGCTCTACAGACTCTACAGGTCTTGTTACTTGTTTGGGACTACATCAGCCCGCATGGCATCAGTCCCTGTACCCTTACAACTAGCCTATTCTGGTCCTTTCTAGTGTTTCCACTGTTACGGGGCTGAACCAGCCCCTTTGATGTTCAATCCCTGGTTGGTTGTCACCTCACAGGCTGGCTGGTTGCCCCATCCAACCAGCCCCTGGCCATACAAGTGGCCAGGTGGGACCCAGGACACACCTGGGTCCGGTCTCATACTCACATGGGGGGGGTGTGACCAGCAGACATGCTGTCCCCCCCCCTCTTTCTCACAAACCCCTGGAGGGGGTGGTCAACTCCCCCTACCAGGGGCCCTGGGGTTCAATACCCCCAGGGCTTCATCACGCTAGGTGAGCTGGGGGGTGGTGAGGTCCCCTCCAGCCCGTCGCTCCTCCCCCTTGGTAAAGGGGGGGGGGGGAGAGCACCCCTTCAATGGTGGGGGGGTGGTCAATTCCCCCCCACTGCCGGTTGCATTGATGCAACCAGCCTAGCCGCCACTTTTGGTGGGGGGTGATCAAGTCCCCCCCACCATGACCGGTTGCCCCTTGCAACTGGTCTCTGGCTGGTTCCATCCAGCCAGCCCTCCCCCTCCTCCTCCCAATGGTGAGCAAGGGGAGGGGGAGGAGCCGGGGCCACAAGCCCCGCAGCTGCCACCCAGCGCAACGGGCTCAACAGTTGCAACCGGGGTGGGGGGGCTCCATTTTGAGTCCCCCTGCCCCCTACAACGGCCCCGCGCGGGCTGTTGGGCCCCATAAAAGGGCCGTAAGCAAAAACAGCGGCCCCAAGTGGGCTGCAACACAGGCGGCAGCCCCAACCGGGCTGCAACACGGGCGGCGGCCCAAATGGGCTGCCCCAAGCCCAAAAACTAAGTAAACCATACTTTGGTGGGCCAGCCCATCTGGCCAAGTATGTCCAAAATAAACATTGGGCCCAATTATGCTCATACAAGCCCATCTGGCTGTATTTGCCCATATGCCTCACCGGGCCTGTGTACCAATAGGCCTGTTTCCCCAAATCCTTGATATCCACACAGGCCCGTATGGTCCGTGTGAGTGTCCAATGGGCCAGAGAGGCCCATATGTGCATCCCATTTGGATTAAACTTATACATAGCACACGCATAAGTGCATACACATTTTAACATTGCATGGGCCCATTCAACCCAAGATGTTTTTTTGTTTCCAAAATCTGGTTTTATACAAGTCCATGCTGTTACAAACGTCTCTTTGATAGGGAAAATGTTATTTTCCATATATTCAAGTAGATCCTCATAGTATTTCAAGAAACACTATAAAAGTCAAAAGGTCAGAACCCAAAACTAGGAAGAATAAGAAGAAGTGATTTGGACCTACTCTGAGATCCACATCATTGACCTCTGCCTCCTCCTTGGTCTTTGAGGCCCCATACTTTGCCCAAAGAGTCATAAAGATTTTCCATCCTTCAAATTCATCAACAAAGCGTGCTTTAAAGTTTGCTTGTATGTTTTTAGACAAGTGCAAAGTGCAACATTGTCTTGATGACTCAGTGAAACTAGATTCAATAGCACAAATCAGAGCTTTTTCAAGGTCTGTCAGAAAGACTTTTGGAAGTCTCTCACGATCATAAGCCAACTTGTTTAATGCATTTACAGACCAACTGTAGAACTCAAACGTTTCTTTTTTATAAAAACAAGAAATTTGGTGAAAGTTTTCCAATTGGCTGTCATTCCTACAAAATGCAATAGTGAGGTTTTGTACTTATCTGTCTTATAAGTACAATCCAAAATAGAAATATGATTGAATTGTTTTGAAACCTTTACTGCTACAGGATGTGCTAAGTACAGGGCCTCCAAGTGATCCTCTCCTGTTGAAATATACCATTGATTTCCTTTCCTATTTTTCTATATTTATTATTATTATTCTTTATTTTTTTTTTATTTTTATATTTCTCATTCTTTATTTTTATTTCTTTAATTTTCTCAATACAACTATGCGTGTGCTTACCTAGATGCATGGGTTTTGGTAGTATTCAAAATACTTATTCAATACTAGTCACCTCCGTTGTGCAGGACAAGTTAGGCTGTAGTCCAAAGGAATCAGAGAGGAGGAACTTGTCATCTTTCTTCTTTTTTATTTTTGAAGCACTCAATAAGTCAACTCAATTGAATCTGAATAAACAACCCAGTTGGCAACAATCCAATGCTTCCAAGAAGAATGGCCATTCATGTGGAGCTTGAGCTAATTTGATGCAATCTCCATTCTAACAAGTGCTCCACTCAACTACTTCATTTTTTGACTCTTTCTTATATTCATCTTCACAGGTATTCTGGTGTTATCAGAGGAGGTAGTCTAGCCTGTCAAATTTTCACCATTTCAGATTATCTTTTCAGACTTTGAGATTATACTAGCTGGGTATGAACTGTTTCTTTAATTTCTTCTATGCACTACTTCTCTAACTATCCTGTATGTAGTTGCTGGTTTTATTCATATTAGGAAACCCTGGTTTCATCACAATTAACAGTAAAAGGTGCAATGTTGTAAACTCAACCAGACAACCAGCATGGCCAAATCATTGACTGAAAAAATCCTCAAAACTGCCATTGAAGCTATTCCCCTTCTCACCATGGATAACTTTTCAATCTGGCGTGATAGAGTGGTGAACATGATGGATCTTCAAGAAGATCTTTACAATAAACTTACAAAGAAGAAATCAGACTCTTCAGGGAATCCAATTGGACTGAACAACTAGAAAATTTAAGGATCAGAACAATTCTCACCTCCAAGCTAGACACCTCAGTACAAGCCAATATTATAAATCCCAAAAACAAAAAAGATGCCCACCTTATTTGGATGAGTATCAACAAATATTTTGCGTCAAATAATGCCTCCAATTGAGCAAGAGTCTTCAAAAAATTTCTCAAGAATCCTTTTGTCTGTCTCAAATGTTTTGGGCTTCATTACCAACACAAAAACTACCTTTTCACAACTTCAAAAAGTAGGAATCAATCTGCCATCCAATATTATTGCCTATCTCATCTTAGAGAAGTTACCATCTTCCATGGATACAGTTGTACAACATATCACAAACTCCAACAAGAAAGTTACTCCGGACCATTTCCTTGACCATCTCAGACTTTTTCACAACAGTCAATCTCTTGGAAATGCATCAACTGGCAAAAAAAAGCAAGACACCAATTACATCTCTTTTTTTAACAAGGAAATCAAACCCTGTGAGGACAATTGGTACAATCCCAAAGCCGCTCATCCCAAAGGTTGTTGTTGGAAGCTTTATCCACAGCTCAAGCCAAACTTTCCAAAGAAAAAGAAATTGGAGGCCAATGAGTCTAAACGTTCTGCAACAAGTATTAGATCCTTTCACTCCACTCTTTCTCAATCATCAACTTCTCAATCCTTTATCCTTGACTCTGGTTCATCTACACATATGGTGTCTGATGAAACTTTTTTTGATAATCTGTACCAATCACTAAGAGGATTAATCTCTACTAGTTCTGGAGTGGACAGTGTTAGGTACTCCTGAAAAGGAATTATATCACTAACTGACAAGAAGGGACAGAGGGAAATATTATCAAATGTCTTGTATGCTCCTCTCTCCACAGAAAATCTCCTATCACTTTGATCCTTATTATCATATGGATTACATGTCTCATTTGTTGTCAACAAGGTTGTGCTGAAGAAAGGAAGTTGTTTGGAAATAGGGTATTATGATTGCAATATACCTATATTTCATTTTAATTGGGAGGTTATATTTAACCAAGTCTCTCATTTGAGTCAAGAAGAGATTCTTCATAAATCTCTTGGTCATGTGAGCTATCATTGGATCAGACACAAGC
Source organism: Puccinia polysora (assembly GCA_025617555.3). Taxonomy (NCBI): domain Eukaryota; kingdom Fungi; phylum Basidiomycota; class Pucciniomycetes; order Pucciniales; family Pucciniaceae; genus Puccinia; species Puccinia polysora. The sequence continues at coordinate 45,256,844 of CM062619.1, read as the reverse complement.
TTGGGATGGAGGTATCCAAACCTAAAGAATGCATGGCTTGCGCTGTTAGCAAAATTACTCAAGCGTCTTTCACCTCAAAACATAAAAAAGCCAAAAGACTGTTTCAAGAATTACATGGTGACTTGATAGGTCCAATTAAACCAAGAAGAATCTATCATGATTCCTACATACTGAAAATTGTTGACAGCTGTACTTGATTTGTTGCATCTATTCCAATTAAAGACAAAAGTGAAGCCGGGTCAACTCTTCAATTTATGATCAAAATGGAATCAAAACGGTTTGGATACTCTCCTATGACCTTACATTCAGATAGAGGAACTGAATTTTCCAACAAATCCATGAAGGCTTTCTGTCAAGCCAACAACATCAAGCAAACATTTTCTGATCCCTATACTGCCAAAAAAATGGACTGGTCAAGAGATACAATAAAACTATTCTTGAGTCTCTTCAAACGGTTCTTTTTGATTCAAAACTTTCCACCAAGTACTGGTGTATAATAATCAAAGCTTGCACTCTCATTATTAATCAATTCCCATCTCATAGATCCAACGTTTTGCCATATGAACAATTCAAAGGGAGGAAAATTGAGCTGAGTTATTTTCATCCTATTGTTAATCCCGTTACTTTTATTTTTGGTGATAAAGCCTCATTGACAAAGCTCAAACCTTGTGGGGAATTTGGCAGGATAGTCAGATATGATGAGGATTTGATTTCTTATAAAATACTCATGGAGGATAATTGAGTCATCAACACAAAAAGCATCAAAATTCTGGATTTTGACACCTCCCTCACTCCTTCCTCTTGCAATATTGAATTTGAGATAGAGGAAAATCAAGGCATCAAGATTGAAGGGCCAACTCAAACATCTCCTCAAGAGAAAAGGATAGACAAAAGCTCAGAGGAGTCCAATCATCCTCTTGATCAAGCTCAGTCTGGAGCTGATGATTTTGCTGACATTACCACTCATCCCAATCCCACTTCTACAGTTGTGCCAATAGTGAATTACCCAGAGGAGTCCTGTTACAATCTTCAAGAGAGAACTGAAAAAGTAAGACTGATTAAGTACTCACATCTCAACAAACTAAAGAAATATCTGTTATACTGGAAGGACTCACGCAGCAGCAAAATAAAAGATATCAAGATTCAAGAAGTCTGGGAAGACTGTGACGTGACTCCTGATCATTTTCTCAGAACTATGTGGGTTGAAAGATTAAAAACTGCTACTATCTCAACACCTGAACAAAAAAAAATATCTAGAATTCGTATCATGGGAAACTTACAGACTCCTGGAATCAACTTTGGAGAGACATTTGCTCCCACGGGGAAGTTCACCTCTTTACTCATCCTATTGATCCAGGGGATAAATCTTGGGCTGAAGATTTGAAAATTTGATTTCAATGCTGCTTTATTATTTGCTCCTTTACGTGAAAACATATATATCTTGAAGCCAGAGGAATGCAATTGCAAATCTTGCTTCCTAAAATTAAAAAAATCCCTATACAGTCTTAGACAGGCCCCAGCAAACTGGTTCAAGACTCTAGCTACATGGTTGGAGTTGTTTTGGTATAGCAAATCAAACTCCAATCCTTGCCTGTATATTCACAATCTCAAGAGCTCTTGTCTTTTTTTCATGTAGATGATCTAGTGGTGGTTGGGGAGGTGGATTGGTTAGAAAACATATTTCTAGAATGTTTCACAAGGTCATCAGCCCATGACTTGGACACCATGCTGGGGATGAATGTCACGCTGACCAAAGGGAGAATAAGCTTGAATAAGTCTTCTCTCATTGCCAAAACACTTGAGGATCTTAATCTGACGTCTTGTCATTCTGTGTGACACCTCTTACCCCCGGCTTAAGATTAACACAAGAAACGGATGAAGACTGCAAAGAGTTTGACAAGCTGAAAATTAAATTTCAACGTTTCACAGGAATTCTGAATCATCTTTCTTGCAGGAACTTGTCCCAATCTTTCAGCAGCGGCATCTCTGCTATCCCAATTCAATCAAAAACCCGGTCTCTCTCATTGGAAAGAACTCCTCCATGTTTGGAATTATCTGGCTGGAACCACTCACTTTGGGCTCACTCTTCATCCTGAAAAAGATAGTCATTACCTTGAGATTTTTTCTGATGCCACATGGGAAGATGACCCTGAGACGCAACTCTTGCAATCAGGATTCCTAGTAAAATGGTTGGGCTGCCCTATTGCCTGGAAAAGCTGGAAACAGACCAACATCACCCTATTGACCACGGAAGCGGAATTGAATGCCCTCATCAACAGTGGGCAAGAAGGGTTAAGGATAAAATCTGTCATACAAGAACTTTGGAAGAAAACATTACTGCCTACAAAGGTTCTCATTGACAACAAGGGCTTGTTGGAAAAATCAAGCACTTTGGCTCTAAATCAAAGACAAAGCACATCAATATGAAGCTAAAATGGCTTTGCAAGCAATACACCAATGGTGGTCTTTCTTTTGAACTTATTGCTCCTGAGGACATGGTGGCCAATGCAGTCTCTAAGCCTGCAAGCAAGAACATTCTCAATCTGCTCAATCACAATTGCTTCAAGTGATTGACACCAAATTCCGGGGGGATTTTGACATATATCATTGATTTCCTTTTCATTATTCTATATTTATTATTATTATTATTTATATTTTTTTTCCTTTTTATATTTCTCACTCTTTAATTTTATTTGCTTAATTTTCTCAATACAACTACACGTGCGCTCACCTAGATGCGCGGGGCTTGGTAGTCTTCAAAATACTTATTCAATACTCCTCACCTCTTTTGCATGGGACAAGTCAGGCTGGAGTCCAAAGGAATCATAGAGGAGGAACTTGTTGTCTTTCTTCTTTTTTATTTTTATTTTTGAAGCACTCAATAAGTCAACTCAATTGAATCTGAATAAACCAATCCAGTTTTCAACAATCTAACGCTTCCAAGAAGAACAGCCATTCATGTGGAGCTTGAGCTAATTTGGTGCAATCTCTGTTCTAACAAGTGCTCCACTCAAATACTTCATTTTTTGACTCTTTCTTATATTCATCTTCTGAGGTATTCCTGCATTATCAGAGGAGGTAGTCTAGCCTTTCAACTTTTCACAATTTCAGATTATCTGTTCAGACTTTGAGATAATACTAGCTGGGTATGAAATGTTTGTTTATTATCCTCTATGCACTACTTCTCCAACTATCCTGTATGTAGTTTCTTGTTTTATTCATATTAGGAAATCCAGGTTTCATCATCTCCACTGAACTTTGACTGGTGAATCCAACTTGTTCCTTCAAGCTGTTCATAGAGTACCTCCATAACACTTTTAACCTTTAGTTCTGCAAGCTTTACCTTCCGCTTAGTGTTATATATTGTTTGGTCATCAACATAATACCCCCCATCAATCTTGCTCAATTTTCTCTTAATTTCTAACTTATTGAGCCTATCTTTCATTCCTTTCTTAAGTAGATCCAAGGATTGCCCAGAGATTCTCCTCAGTTGAGCATGCACAGAGGGATTTTCAGATGGTTGATGGTTATTTTGAGTTTCTTTATAGGAGATTTGCCACAAGGGGTCTGCCTTTTTAAAAAACTTGCACCCAACCTTCCTTGTGTGAGTTTGTCTAGACTGTTTGGTAAGAAGTTTTCCTGAATAGGAACCATGTCTATCACAGGATAAATTTACATATTGGTCACGCTTTGAGTTGAAAACTGTTAAAGCGTAACCATGCTTCATTTTCCATGTTTGACAATATTTTTGTTCCTCTTCCCTAGTAGGAAAAGCTCTCACAGGAGGTGGGTCAAGTGGATCTGTCATAGTTACATAGTTATATTGATGGCATGCACTGCATCAGTTTCAATCAAATTAGATACGGCAAAGACCAGTAACATAAAATTTTACTCACAACCAGAGGACAACTCCCACTGTGAAACATTTTGTTCCTCAATTGTAACCCTTGATGGGGATGCAATTTGGGCTTCCAATGTTTCATTACCCAAATCCTTTTTTTCTTTTTCCAAATATTTGTTGATGGAACTATCAATGTAGACCTTCCACACAGCCATTTCAGAAGAGGGAGGGCTTGCCACTGTTACCGTGCAAAAAAAATGAAATTGTATAATTCAGTATTCAATCCAACATTCAATTGAAAAAACAAAGTTTGCTCACTTTTGAGTTGAGAAAGAATTGTTTGCAGACTTTTATATGATTTCAATTTTCACTTTACTTTCACTTTGGTTTCACTTAAAAGTCTCTTTGGGATTGCTAGGTGTGGAACAACAGTCCCACAAAGTATGCTTCAATCCCAAATTTGGGTTGACAGAACCCAAGTGTGGTCCAGGGGGTGCCCAAAATTCTGGCCCAACTTCCAGGGGGTCCTGCCCCCCCAAAAACGGTGTTTTTGAGCCGTGTACGCGGGTACACGGCTCAAATTTGCCATTTTTGGAGGTTACATGGCTCCTACACAACCCCCCAGGGGTCACTTGTGTTTGAAACAGCCCTTTGTAGTCGTCTATGGGCCTGCATGGCTCATTTGAGCCGTTTAGGGCCCTAAACAACTACCACACAGTTGTAGCCGTGAATTTAACATCACCCATTTTTAATTTTCAAATTAAATCATGATTAAGTTAAAAACACATGTCATTTTTAATTTTAAATGTAATAAACATTACTCTAAAAAATACATGGAAATTTCTTGATGTAGGAGTAACTCAAACACAATATAAATTTCAAATTAATAAGTTTCTGGAATGTATACCATTTAAAACCCCATTGTAAACAATGTTATCATTTTCAAATGAAATTTGGTTGTCAGTTCTGTGTGTGACCACTACCCTTGTTGAGTGGCTGGGCCTGCTCCTTGACAATGCTACATACATCTGACCATTTCTGAGCACTGGATCTTTCAGATAAAGACCAACATTGTAAATTGTCTGACCTTGAGATTTTTATATTTTCAATGAGAAAGCCAAATTTACTGGGAACTTTTTGCAAATCAACATGAAAGGGAGGCCATTTCATCAGGGTCAATAACCAAGGGGATGCAGGGAATAGCAAGCAGCCTTCCTATTGAATCAAAAGTTGGAATCTTTGCAACTATAAAATTCCTTGCCAATCTTACAACAATCAAGCAAGTTCCATTGCAAAGCCCAATTGTACGTTCCATGTTTCTCAAAATAATTATAGGGGCACCAACTTTCAGAGTCAAGCTATGATGAGGAAATTTGTGAAGAAATAATAGGGTGTATCAAAGTTAAGCAAACCAGCCATTTTTCAATGGCCGGTTTCAACCCAAATCCCCCATTTCAAACCCCCATTAAAAATCAAAAAACCCACTTATTTCACATCAGAAATGTCAAAGTTACCTGAAAATAAATGGGTTTTTTCAAATAAAGTATATAAAGGCCTTCAACAGCTCAACCACGCGTCATTCCACATCATCACCCCTGATTTCATCCTCCAACCTTATTGGAACACTTCATCACTCTCATTGCTTCATTGCTATCCTCATCACTTCACCACTCTCATCGCTTCATTGCTATCCTCATTGCTTCATGACTCTCATTGCTTCATTGATATCCTCATCACTTTGTCACTCTCATTTCTTCATTGCGCTTCATCACTTCATCACTCTCACCTTGCTTTATCACTGTAATCACTTTATTTCTTTCATCACATCCATCCTCTCATTCCTTCATTCCTTCATCACTTCATCCCCCCTTTCATCACATCCTAACTGTCATTGTTTTATTGGTTCATCACTTCATCCCACTTACTCTTTTTAAATGGCCCCTCAGCCGCACTCCCCCTGCAAGTCCACTCAACCAAAGCAAACATCCCCCAGGAACTCAACATCCAACAATCCTCCCCCATCAGCTTCCAAAGGCTCAAGTCAGCTCAAGATACCTGATCACATCATCCTGGTAAACTGGCTCAAAATTCTGTCCAAATACAATGCTTTCTTTGGATCCAACAATGAAACACAAGTTGGCCAACCTCCATCCTCTAAAGTTAATGTTTATCTCCTGATGGCCAATGAACTCAACAATAAAACCAAAGTTAGGCTGGATCTTTCATCCAAACAGATGTGGGAGCAATTCAAGAACTATCAAACCAAGTACAAAAAAGCCAACTCAATGTGAATCTACACAGGCCTTGGTATCACCAACTCCAATAAATCAAAGGGAATCAACTTGGTGGTTGATAAGTTGGAATCCATTTTTCCTTTTTATTTTCAAATGGATGAAATCTTTGGAAAGAAGGCCAATATCACCCCTTTAGCCACTTTTGATGCCCAAAAATCAGATTCAGTTGATGCTAAGGACCTGGATGTGGATGCTTGGCCTAGCAATGATGATCCCAATGAAACCTATGAGTGGCCCCAATCTGATGTGGAGGAGGATATTCCAACAGAATCAGCTCCAATAATTTCTACATCAGCATTAATCAACAATTCAAACCCTTCCTTAGACCCCTCACTTCCTTCTTTGGATTTCTCTCTACCTGGGGTGGAAGAACTTAACAACTTGGCCAATGAGGAGAAAGTTATTCCTGTCTCACCACCATTGTCATCATCTGCTCAAGTAAGTAACCAATATCTTTTCTCTTCTTTCTGGTTAATCCTGACTTATTTAGATTGTAAAAAAACAGGATCATCTGTTCCTGAAGGGCAAAATTCTCAAGCAAATGGGGCCTCCCACATCCCCTTCAAATGAGAGAAATGAATTTCCCACACAAACCTCCTCTGCAAAGGGAAAGCAAAAGGTGCCCAATTCCATCAACCTCAACCCTAATAGCTGTCAAAAGCGGAGAAAAACTTCAAATTTTGCTGTCTTTGAGGATATAATGGAGAATCAAGATTCAAGTAATTTAATTGATTGATTGTACTTGCTTTAAAAATCAAGCTCATTCCTATTCCCCTCCAAAAAAAAGTTAAATCACAAATAGAATCCAAAAAACAGTTAAATCACAAATAGAATCCAAAAAAAAGTTAAATCACAAATAGAATCCAAAAAACTTTGATTTGAAAAGGAGAAGTGGGATCTTCAACTGGCTATGGATTGTCAAAAGTGGAAAGATGACAGTTTGGCTCATCAACACAAGTTAGATGCTGAGTGGAAAATCAAACAGGCCAAGCTGGAGTTTCAAAAAGAGGAAAAGGAGAAGGATCAAGAGCCAGACCAACTCAGAAAGGAGAGGGAAAGGCTAGCCAAAAAAAAAAGATAGGTTATTGGTAGCCATGGCATGTATTGCTAGCAGTAGAAATGTGGATTAAATAAAGGAAATTACTCAATAGCATGGTTTGTAAATATATTTAGTTTGATAAAAATCTTAAAAATAAAAACCAAAAAAAAATTTGATTGCAACCACATTTGAGAGTATTTTCAACACCACCAATGAACAAATCTTTTTTATTTATATTTATATTTTTTTCCCTAAGATATATTTTGCCACTGGCCAAGTCCTTGCTAGTTTTTTGAGTTGTTCTATTGATTTTCATGGACATGGCCATCCAAGTATGGGTGGCAGTGTCCACTGCAGGAAAATTACAGTGTTTGTACTTGTTTTCTGCCCAAACCATTTTAACAATACCCTTTTGTTTGAAATCAATCCCAAAACCCAATTCTGGGAACACAAATTGGCCTTTGGATACTTGATGTTCATCCTTGTTTTTGATAATTTATCAATTTGATTTTTTGGTTGGGACCACAAGTAAAAAGAAATAGTCAGAGACATCACCTTGGTCAATAGAGGGGAGAGTTGTAGGAGGAGTCTGAGGTGAAGGTGAGGTGAGGTGAGCAGTCAAAAGAAGTAAGGCCAGATCCAAATTACAATGAGGAGAAGGAAGGGATCTTGTTTGCCATCATAGCTTCATGTTTGGAATCAAATGCAAGTTTGGCTAATTTTCAAAAAATTTGACCCAATATATGAGAGACCTTGTCAGACCTAAGGTTCAAAAAATAATACTCTTTAGGGGAGGATTTGACAGCATCTTTCTTCAAATATTTTTCAAATATTTCAGAAGGGTCCATCAATTTTTGCCATCCAATTGCCCACATTTTCCCACCCCAAGATCTTGGGGTACCAACAGCGTTGAAAAATTCTTTGGATTGGTGAAGGAATGTTGTTACTGAGTTGATTTCCTTCTTCTCTTGCTCAAAGAGTTCATTTCAAAGGGATAAATTGGATGATGTCAATCATAGCACCATGATCTGATCAATCTTGAACATATACTTTTCCAGAGCTGAAAAAATGGAATGGTTTGGTTTTGCATTTATAACCTTGGATTGGGAACTGCATTGTGGGCTGCGCGCTCAGCAGTTGGGTAGGTTGGGCTCAGCATTTGGGGTGCGCACGGTCTCAGAAGTGCCTGCTGGGGGCTCAGCAGTAGGAAGTGCGGGTTGTGCCTACTCCAGGAGTGGCAGGCTTGCAACCTGCTTGGACAAGGTGGACCATGTGATGGAGCCAACCCAACCGGGTTTGCAGGCGGCTAGTTTGGAAAGAAGGAGTGGGCAATAGCGGGTTTATACGCGCCAGGAAGGTCTGCGCAAGCATAGTTGCGGACCCATCCGCGGATTGCATGATTTGCAGAGACGCGCAGACAGATAAATGCAGGGGTCTCTGATTAGGACCCGGCAGAGGGCCGCGCCATGAGAAGGAAAAACCGGATGTATGTTAACAACGGAGGGAAGGGTTTTGGAGGGAAAAGATGATATGGGATAGGGTTGGTAAAGGGTTAGGGTTAGGCTAGGGTTCTGGTTTTTTGGGTTTCTTTTCTATTTTTTGTTGGGCTGTCATTGCACTTGTACCTTGTACTTAGGTTAGGGTTGAGAGGGAGGGCTTAAAAGCTCACTCTCAACTCCTGGTTGGGAGGAGAATATGATAGGATTGTAGGATAGGATCAGACAGCATTGGAAGGAAGGAATTCACATCATCATTTTACTTTATCTCTTTCCTTTAACCATCTCCTTTCTTAACTCATCAGCACTCAACCTCCTTACAGAAGCTGGGACCAATAACTTCCAAACCTGAGGAAAACTTTAGGGGAGTATCTCCCTCTTCCTTCCTCATTTGGTGGTCTGGACGGGAAGCAATCTTTTTCCAAATTCTCTCAAAGGTAACAGGTGCAATGTTACAATCAACTACTCTTGGATCCAATGGCAAGACTCCTTGGAGGCTACGGCTTTGGCAGTTGGACTTTCCCCATCTTTGGTTTGACACAGCAGATGTGGGGTGGTTCCTCACAAGGTTTGAAGAGATTGCAGATTCCAAAGGCGCAACAGGCACGGATAAGGTTTGCATTGTTTTCCTTTTCATCACTGACAAGGCTTCCCTGCAGGATGTGGAGGAAATGGAGAGATACGGGGCCTGGGATTGGGGAAGGTTGAAAGGCAAAATGTTGGCAAGGTGGGGGAGGCGCAAGCCTTGGTTCTGGGAAGGTGATTTTGAGCGGGCTGCGGTGGAAGCAGGTGGGCGCAGAGGGGTATGGATGCAAAGGGAGCTGGAAGAGTACATGACAATGTTTGAATGGATCTATGGGTACTTGGAGAAGAACCAGGTGGCTTCCAGGTAGATAGGAGGGGTGAAGCGGGCTTTTGTGGGCGGACTTTCACCGCAACTCTGGTTGCAATTGCAGTGGTACTTGTACAATAATGGCCTGGTTAAGCAATTGTTGGACGGGATCATTGCGCTCCTTCCGGACTTGTGCGTGATCCAGAACGTGGTTGAAAGCAAGATCTGATGGAGGACACCACAAGATCCTGTCCGGTGGAACCAAAGAGGGCTTCTCACCAGCCTCCTGAAGTTTTGGTTCCGGTTCCCGCACAAGCCGCCACCCCGTTGTCTTTGGCGCGCGTCCCAGTTCCGCAACTGGTGGTCAGAAAACTTACTGAGTTAATGAAGGGTTTGAAGATATACATGAATTGGATGTTGAAAAACACACGCGGCCCTTTGTTTCATGCAGCGTGGTGTTGTTATATAGCCTTGGATTGGGAACCATGCTGCAGTTGGCGCGCTCATTAGGGCCTGCTTGGACATTGGAGACCCAAGAATGGAGCCTGGAAAACCAGGTTTGCAGGCAGCTAGTTTGGGAGGATGGAGCGGGGCAATTGGGGCTATAGGAGTGGGGCGGGCGCATGCAAGCCCAGGCCAAACTGTGGGAAGGAAATCATGCGGCACGCCAGGCAGATATGGACAACGCGGGAGGATCCAAGTAGAGTGTAGTGGAAGGCCGTGTCATGAGAAGGACAAACAGGTTGTGTGTAACAGTAGGCGGGCTTGAGGGTGGTTGCGTTATGGGGAAGGCTATAGGAGCGGGCCGGGAGTAGGCCAACGCATGGGGCAGGAAATCACAGGGAGCGCTGGGCCAATACAGACAATGCGGGGGGCTCCAAGTAGGGAGTGGCGGAGGGCTGCGTCATGAGAAGGACAAACTGGGTGCGTGTAAGGTTAGGCAGGCTGGAGGGTGATTGCAGCATGGGAAAGGGTTGGGGTTAGGCAAGGTTTTCTTTTCTATTTGTTGTTGCGCTTGTACTTAGGATAGGGTTGAGAGGGTGGGTATAAAGTCCGCGCTCTCAACCCCAGCTTGTAGGAGGGATATACTAATTGATTTATTCATGGATTGATGGATGGAGGGCAAAGGATGCAGCAAAGGAAAGGAAATTTACCTCCCTATATATCTCTCTATTCATCTCCATCTCTCTCTCTCCCTCTCTCTCTTTACTGGAGCATTTTTATCCTTACAGATGCTAGGACCATTGATTCTGGAACTTGAGGACAACTAGGAGAGTTCCACATTCCTAGTTTCCACATCTGGGGGTCTGGCCGGGAACTTCTTTTGTCTCAAGTCTCTCAAAGTTACTCAGGATGCTACCAGAAGTCACTTCTCCTTTTTCTTCATCCTCTGGCCATCTCCGCATTGACCCAAAGAATTAACCTCACATTTGACTTGACACCCCGGATGTAGAGAAATTCATCTCACAATATGAAGTGATTGCAAACTCCAAAGTTGCATTGGATTCCAACAAGGCATGCCATGTTGTCCTTTTCATCATGGAAGCAGAAGAGCTTCTGGACGTGGAAGAGATGGGAGGCTACCAAAACCTTGATTGGCCAAAACTGAAGGGGGAAATGCTGGAAAGATGGGGAAGCACAAGCCCTGTTTCTGAGAAGGCAATTTCAAACAATCCACGGCAGAGGCAGGCAGGCGCAGCGTGGTCCGGTTGCAAGCGGAATTGGATTACGCGGCAGCATGTGCTCTGGCCCCACCACCGGCAACCATCCCTTGGGTTAGTGAACTCGCTGATTTGGCAAGGGACCTCAAGATCTATTTGAGTCACATGTTGCCGCACTGGGATGGTTTTCCACCTTGCGCAGCAGAGGGTCTTCAGCTCCCTAGCGCACCTGCACCCTGGGTGTGCATGTATGGTGACAATATTGGCTATTGACGGTTGGGACGCGGGAATCAGACAATGGATTCAAACGCAAGACTTGTTTCCCCAGCGGAGACTGGATACGTGTTGGGAGAGCGGGTCTTGGCGGAGTTGGATCAGCCCCTTGCTATGAAGCAAGCAAGGACAAGGGGATGGGAAGCGGAACAAATGGTGGCAGAGGGAAGAGGAGCAGATATTGCGCGTGATTTGGGAACCAATGGTCAGCAGATGTGTCTTGTGGAGAGGATAGGAGCAGTGGTGGAAGGAATGGGCCAGGCGTTGAAGGATTGCAACCAGAGTGGGACCCCTTTGATGGCAGGGAGAATGCGTGCGTAATAGAAGGACATGGAGTACAGGGAGTGCGGGATGGATGGGCCAATGGCAGGCCCTTTGCTGTCATATCTAGCGGAGATTTTGGCATTGGTGCAATGGACACACGCAGTGGGGCTTCAGGTGCGGAATGGGAAGGGATTGGGCATCAACGGTATGGCTGAGGAGAAGGAGGTTGGGGTTGCAAGGGTTTTGACAACAGAAGGCCTGCCTGGAAGGAGGTTTGGTAAACTGGCCTGTGGACAAACCCCTGTGGGATTGGGTGAGGCTGTGCAAATCTCTCTCCTGACAGGGCGGAAGGTTGAAAACCACTGGGGGCAGCAGCTAGGCAGGGGGGCACAAATGGAAGGGATAGTATTGCAGGAATGCAGGCGCGGCGCAATTCTGGGTCTTTATATGCAAGGAAGAGCCCCACAAAAAATGGTGTAATACAAGGCAGGACAAGGAGCAGAGCGCTGAAAAAAAAAAAGAAAAACTTTTTTCTCTTTCCTTCTCTGGTCTGGGTTGGCTTCTCTTTATTATCTGTCTTCTTCTCTACAGATGGGTGTAATGGTGGGTGTTATGGGTACAGGCAGGTATGGTCAAGGTAATGGTGGGAAGATCTCTGGGGGCAGAACTCAAGTTGGGGGGGATGTTGTGCTGTTATATAGCCTTGGATTGGGAACCGTGCTGCGGTTGGCCTGCTCATTGCAGCCTGCTCAGACATCCAGAGACCCAAGAATAGAGCCTGCCCAACAAGGTTTGCAGGAAGCTAGTTTGGGAGGATAGGGCAGGGCAATTGGGGCTATATGAGCAGGCTGGGAGCACGCAAGCACGGGCCAACCCGCAGGGCAGGAAATAACGCGGTGTGCCAGGTGGATACAGACAACACAGGGGGCTCCAAGTAGGGCATGGAGGAGGGCTGCATCATGAGAAGGACAAACCGGGTGTGTATAACAGTAGGCGGGCTTGTGGTTGGTTGCCATATGGGAAAGGCTATAGGAGCGGGCCGGGAGTGCGCAAGCGCAGGCAAACCCGTGGGGAAGGAAATCACACTGTGCCCCAGGGAAATAAGGACAACACAGGGGGCTCCAAGTAGGGCAGGGCGGAGGGCCGCGTCATGAGAAGTGCAAACCGGGTGTGTGTAAGGTTAGGCAGGCTAGAGGGTGATTGCGGCATGGGAAAGGGTTAGGGTTAGGCTAGGGCTCTGGTTTTTAGGGTTTCTTTTCTATTTGTTGTTGCGCTTGTATTAGCATAGTGTTGAGAGGGTGGGTATAAAGTCCGTGCTCTCAACCCCAGCTTTTAGGAGGGATATAATAATTGATCAATTCATGGATGGATGGAGGGAGGGCAAAGGATGCGGGAAAGGAAAGGAAATTTACCTCCCTATATATCTCTCTATTCATCTCCATCTCTCTCTCTCTCTCTCTCTTTACTGGAGCACCTTTATCCTTAAAGGTGCTAGGACCATTGATTCTGGAACTTGAGGACAACTAGGAGAGTTCCACCTTCCTAGTTTCCACAGCAGTCAAGGGACTTCAACCCCCTAGTGCTCCCGCGCCTTGGGTGTAAAGTCATTGTGGCAGTAATGGTCATTGGTGGTTGGAATGCAAGAATTTGGTGAAGGCTTTGGAGGCAGGGATGGGACCCACATCCCCTGTGGGAAAGCAGACCTTGGCGGACTTAGGGCAGCCAACCGCCACGCCCCAGGTGCAATCATGGTCACAACGGCTCAAGCGTTCCTTGGTATTGCAACCAGGCCTGGTTTGTGGCAGACACTGCGCATGGAGGCAGAGGTTAGGATGATAGCGGTGGAGAAGAAGGTTGTAGTGGTGGATGCGGAAGAGCAACATCTGGCTCTGGCCCTGGAAGCGGTTACATGCAGAACTGTGGAAGAGTGGCCTATACATCAACATTTGTTCACTTTGTCTGGAAGTATATTGATTGAGAGTGCAAGTATACCCATCAATGTGACATTTTTTGGCACCTCTCAGATTGGGCCTGGAGGCCACCATGCTATCCAAATGACGTTTTGTGGGCATTATTAGGCCCCTTTGTAAGATTGAGGCTGGAGACAACCATGCTAGCCAAATGACTTTTCAGGCAATAAACTACATTTCCCCAAAATATAATCATGAAAAATATGTACAGGCTGGAATAACTTACATGTAAAGCAAAACATGAAAAGAACCAAAATTCTTAAGATCTATCTAATGATATCAGAGCAATTGTCTTGGAATTAATTTCCTTCATGATCTCCCCAGGTTTAAATTTTATCCATGCACAGTGACACATAATCTCACTCTCATTAACAAGCATTGAGTATCCTTGAGGGCTTGACATTTGGAGAGAAAGTTGCAAGTCATAGTTGGATAGTTGCCTGAATGGATTTTGAGTACCGGGGGGGATGGGCAAAAGGGGCTGGATTACAAAGAACACATCTGAAGTCACTTCACCACTGGGTAAAGCATGCAAATGTCAAAAAATGGAGTCAATCACGCCATAAGATTTGGCATTATCCTTCAAACTGATGATGCCATTGCATTCATTTGCTGTCTTTATGGAATACACTCCATCACCAATTGAGTAGTTTTTGAGGAAGGATGCCTGAGAAGAGACAGGCGCGTGTTGCAATCAATCATGCACTGGCTTTGCAGAGTATTCACTTAATGAAACCCATTTTTTATCTTGAATTGGAAACAGGTCATTGATCTTCTGAAGTAGATTGTTGAACAATTTGTCATCTAAAATCTTCTCCAAATGACAAGAGTTGGTTGAGCATTCAAACGGGATAGGTTCATGATATGATCCCGGTTGCCTAATGTAGGACTCAAAAGATGGGGGCCAGTTGGGACGTTGTAGCAAGGCCCTTAAGTTTCCTGCTTGACAAAATTTCTTGAGAAACGTGATTTCCATCTCTCCTGTAAAAAAACCCGCAACAGTCAGTACAACACTTAGCATGAATGTACAAGGTTCAATAGACAAAGTATCATTAACCTAACCAATTATTGTCAGAGGCTTTTGGGACTTGAGCCATCAGTCGTTCCATGGGGAATGACCAGTAAGAACGCAAAGGTCCAAACCTTTCTAAACAATTGGCTAAGTGCACTGCCATATGGTGATTAGGTGCAAGCTGGACTCCCTCAAATATAACAAGGCAGCTTTTCAGGTAGGACTTGATGTGGTGACGGTAGCAAGTTATTGATTCAGCAATTGTTGAACGTTTAAGTGCCAAATTAATAAATGAAGTAAGATGCGCAAAATTATGCAAGAGAGACCTGGTTTCAGGGATCAAATCAATCCAAAACACTAGTAAGATCAACGGTAGCTGAATGGTAAAGAGGTTCCTCCATTCATTGGCCTTTAATCTTCCAAAGGAGGCTTTCCCAAGTACAGGGATGGCACGTTTAATCCAGGTAGGAATCCGGATGCAAGTTAACATCTTCTTAATGAATTTTAAAGCGTTTGAATCAATAATGACCTCCTCTGAAGTCAGAGTCCAGTCCCCATTCCAACCATCATCGATAGTGGATGGTTCAAAGGGAGCATTGCTGGAATTGGTTTTGGAGTTGAACTGGGCAGTGAGAATTGTTAAGCCATTATTATCTTTGGTCAGCTGGTGAGTGTTAGTGGTAATAGTGCGTGCTTGGCTGTTGATTTTGTTTGCTTCTTTAACCAAGGCCTCCAATCCAGAGGGAGAAATATGCTGGGTGTCTGGTGAATCGAGTTTCCGGTCGGACATACACCAAAATTTGCAACAATGCCACTGCAACAAACCTAAGAGGAGGTTGTGCATGGAATCAACGACATGATAGTCAATTATGTTCCAATAATCAAGTTTGAGAAGAGCGGAGTACGGTGCGCCATTGGTCAACAAGAGTTGATGTTGAGCTTTAATTGTTCTAGCATGATGATATTCAACGGCTCGTAACTTATGTTCTTCTGGAGTACGCTTGGGCCAGCTGTCAGGGTTAAGATTAGTGATTTCTTGCTTGGACAACAAACAATACAAACACATGCGTGTTGCCGTGGCACTAGCAAAACCCAATGACCGACGTAAGGCAGGTAGATCAGCAAAAAACGGTAATAGAGCAGCAGAAATGTGGCGGCCACGTTGATGTCGATGAGTTTTGGAAAGAAGCAGTCCAGTTTGCCAGAGGGTGCGCAGTTGCTCTATGATTGGAATAAGAATCCAGTTAAAGAGGTCAAGGGAGGGCTCTTGAGGTCCAGGGGCTATTCCAACTAAGAAAACGTTCTCCGGTAAGCGACAAAGTTGAACGGGGAGACTGAGGCAGACTAGAACAATGAAGGTCACTGATACATGTTTTCCAGCTTGACGGTTAACGT
Organism: Puccinia polysora; assembly: GCA_025617555.3. Lineage (NCBI taxonomy): Eukaryota > Fungi > Basidiomycota > Pucciniomycetes > Pucciniales > Pucciniaceae > Puccinia > Puccinia polysora. Next base: position 45,240,767 of record CM062619.1, on the reverse strand, counting down.
ACGGATTAATTGCGTCAGTGAACATTCCAAACACCAAGTTACTGCTTGAAGAAGTAAATTGCTGGCCATTGGGGCCAGAAAATTGTTTTCATACGCGAGAATCTTGAATATCTTCAACATGAGTTTCATCGTAGGGCTTTTGAGCCCTCCTAGCCAATAAGTCCAGCAAGTCTTCAATGCCAGATCTTGCGAACAGTTGGGCAAGCCAATCAAACAGATCTTGAGTAGCGTAGCGGCGAACAGGTATGCGAGGGAATCGGTCTGGGCTTTTGAAGAGAGGTTGCCCGCAAATAGTAAGATCACTGTCCGAATCGACGCGACTTGCTTGTTGATTATTATTTGATATATAAGAGAAGTTGCAGCGATTGGGAGCTTTCTGTTCATTGGGGTATATGGCGAAGCATTGAGCACAACAGACAAAAAAATTGAGGCGTGGAGTGATTCGAAGCCATCGTATTATAGTCTGAATGTTGGAAGGAAGTTTTGAAACAGTATTCTCCTCAGGAATTGATAAAGATCGCAATGATTGCGGAATAAGACCTTGACAGAGTATGATCCTTAGGAAATTGATTTGAGATTTCAAAATGAATGACAAGGTGACCAATGAGCAATGTTCAAAAACATGACAGATGGAAGCAAAGAGCAAGAGATGTAGAATGGCAGGATTGGTACGAGTGACTGCATGATCATAAAAATGACCTAAGAAAGAATATTCAGTTAACATGACATCCTCAACCATGAGGAGAAAAGCTTTTTTTGGCGATGTAACTCACTGCAATCATACATGTTCTCGTTTGAGTTTGGCAACAATCCTTGTTCAACATTACAAGGTTTGGAGGGCTCCAGGCTGCAATCATCAATTGAGCTAGTGATGGAAAAGATGCCTGGAAATTTTGCATTGGCGACTAAAATCAGATGTGAGCATGCTAATTTAAAAAGTGACAAACCATCATTTGCTTCGTCTTCATCAATTGGGTTGACATTTGAACCAGTTCCGGATGAGTCGCTCGCAGTGTCCTCACTTTTGTTTGACTCTAAAGAGAAAAAGAGAATTAGGGCTTAGGACATTGGGCTTATAACTTCTTATAAGGCAGTCGCGATAATCAATACCAGAGGACGATACCAAATTGCTGTCTTGAGGATTCTGATTAATGGTATCTGCGGTTTTGTGTTGTTGTTTTGTTGTTAAAGAAATTTCAACACCTTGTTGTCTCTTGCCTTGGGAGTTTATGAAAAAGAACTTGTTGCATCCATAGCTAGAGCAAAAACAGACTGCTCTGGGACCTTGAGTCTTGAAGGCCATGATTGAAAGGCAATGACGAGGCGTGTAGGGGATTCCAAAGTGGGAAGTTGTGGTGAGGCAACAGGTTCATTTTTTCAGCAGACTTGAAAGCAAGAGAGTTATAAGCGTGTTCCAGAAAGAAAAATTGAGTGGTATGCGGCCGTTCTTTGTTTGGGTTCAAAGGGATATTTGGTAAAGCTTGAGCGAGAGGGGACTAAGGTTGGCGGCGACAGGTTGGAGAAAATGGCGCGCCAAATGGCGCCATTTCCCCCCCGCCCTGGCGCGCCATTTGCAGGTGGCGACAGTGGCGCGCCAATTTTTTTTTTTTTTTCAAGTGAAAAATTTCTCCCGTAAAATTTAAGAAAGGAGGACTTGTGCCTGCCAAATTGAAGTACTTTATTTCATAGATTGATGATTTTTTAATAACAATTCATGTTAAAAGAAAACACAACAAGGACATTGTATGTAATGAGCTAAGCAATGAGCTTGATGAAGAAAGAATGAAAAAAAGAAAATCAATCAAACATAGCTTTCAGGAGCCCAAACTTGCATAGGGTCCCAGTTATTATCCTCCTCTGGATCATCTTCAACAATTATTGCAACAGAGTTGAGCTGGTTGTCCTTCTCCCACTGATTAAAGTCAAATACTGTTTCAATGAAGGCATTCTGTCTTGAAATTATGGGAAGGTTTGGGGTGTCATTTAATATGCCATTTTCAAAAGTCTCCAAGTCATCTGGGGTGATGAATGCATCATATGCTTGCATGTTCTCATATTCAGAAGGTTGACTGTTTGAACTGCTTGCCCGGGATTGTTGAGAATTCAAAGCTGAATCACCTTGAAGTAAGTGTAATTTCACCTGGCTCAATATTTTCAAAGTTGAAGTCTTCATTCGGTTTCTTGTTTTAGTTTTGATAGCATTCATGATTGAAAAAAGGCCCTCAACACCAGCTGCATGAGGGACAATCTGAAAGACTTGTATTGCAATCTTTTTCAAAGCACTTGATTCAGGGCAGATAGGAACAGACATCCAATAATTCAATGGAAAAGATGGTAGGCCAGAATCTTCAAGAGAGACATTGAATGGGAAATGTGAATTGTAATAATGATTGATTGAGTTTTGAAGTGATAATGCCTCAGATCTATTGCAATCCCAATTTTTAGCAAGTTGAAGTATCATTTTACCAATGTCAGCTAGTGAGTGTTTTTGAGATACTGCAATCCGACGATTTGATGGATGAAGAAAGAAAGCAATTATGTAGATATCATCTTGAAAAACCAAAGAAGACTTGCAGAAGACATCTAGTGAATGGCTCTTGAAGGCCTCAAATCTTGAGTATACTTCAGCAGCTTTTATGGATTTGTAAGTATTAAGAAGCTCTTTCCAAATGTCTGCCAAGGTTGTGTCATGTCTTTCTAAATGGCCTATTGCAGTCACTACTGGCTTGAGAATTTGAACCATAACAGCATTTGCAGTAAAGTGATCACGATTTCCAATGATGTTCAAGACACTCTTACTGATGGATGGAGTATCCACCATTGGGTTCTCCATCATTTCCATGCAAAACTTGAATCCACCTTCATGTTCTTGAACCCCCAAGCATACTTTAGCCATTGAGTACCAACGTGTTTCACACAAGGTTTGAAGACCATGACTGATTGCATTTTCAATCCTCCACTCTGAGAGATGCTCACGCCAAAAGCCAGAAGTAGTAAAGTAGTTGACTAGAGTCTTGTTTCCTTTTATGACTTCTTGCATGGTAGGATAATTTAGGACTTTCTTTGCTATCAAATTAAAAACATGTAGAGCACAATGGATTTTGAGAATGTGTGGATGTTCAGCATTTAAATTGTCTCTAAACTTGACCATAACTGAGGGAGAATCGGTTACAACAGCAGAAATTGCCTTGAGAGAAATTTGTTTGGATTTCAGTGTTTCTTTCAATGCTTTCAAGATATTTTCAGAGGTGTGTCTCTGGCAGTGAAGGTCAAGAACATCAATGAAAACTTTTTTTGAAGGTCCTTGTAAGGCCAGGACAGCATATACACTGTTGCCAGCATTGTTGGTCCAACCATCAAGAGATATAGTTAGGTTCTTCAGATCTTTGAGTTTATTGATCAAATCCAATTCATGTCTTGCATAAACAGCTGGTAAGATGTTGTCCATTATCTGTTTTCGGCGAGGTAACTTGTATGGACACCTTGCTAGCTCCTCCTGGTATTGTCGGAAGTAAGGATTGTTGAAGATTGTGAATGGTAAGTTGCAGCTAATCACAGCTTTGAGGATCAGTTCATGGAGATATTGGGTATGCTCATTTGAAATCGGTTTGAAATAATTTTTGACAGATTCTGTTTTTGATGGGATAGAAATTTGCATTGTTTGGTCATTTGTGCTGATTCCAGCTTGGGTGGAAGTACTTGATTTTTGAGAATAATCAGATCGTGTCATTTCATTTGCCGATATCAAAAGCAAGTACTTGGATTTCTCTTCCAGGGGGATTTTCTTGCAGGCCTCTTGGACATGAGCTTGAAGAAGGTGTGGCCTGGCTTGAGGTAAAACAACCGAGCAGTGCCGACATTTGGCGTCTCGTCGTCTTGATTCATCCGCTCGAGGTTCAGACATCAGAAAAGTGGACCAGCGAGCCCCATGTCCTTTGGAGGGCTTGAACCATTTCCTGGTGCTTTCCTGAGAGGTGCGATTGGCTGGCATAATGTTGAAGCTGGTGGGCAGTTTGCTGTCAAGGCTGGGGGTAACTCGGCACTGTCGAAGCTGGGGCAACTAGGCACTGTCGGAGCTGGGAGGCAAGCGTCCGACTCCTTGCATTCCCAGTCCAATCATTACTAACCTTTCCCCACTGCAACTCCAACTCCAGCCCTCAATCCACGACCCCTTGCAACGGTCGGGGTTGCTTCCCCACCTGGGCATCACACCAGGGTTGTGGGTAAGCCCTGTACTTCTCCATTCTAATTTGGTCACAACCCCACTAGGCCCCCATACCCATTTCTACATCTCAACCAACCTCCCGGCCTACTCCTCCTTGAAACCCCCCCCCCACAAGGTACATACAGGTTTGGCGCGCCATGGGGGGTTTTGAGGCATTTTTGGCGCGCCACATTTGGCGCGCCAAAAATGTTGCGCCGCCAACCTTAGAGGGGACAAAGGATATTCAACCACCCGCAGGCTGACAATGCGGTTAGCGCGAACGCCCGTGTGGGACCGGGGGTCGGTTGGGTTGGGGAATTACTCTTGTTGCGGCCCCGGAAACTCATGTGGCTCTGGCAAATCAGTCCCAAAACTACAGAATGAAATCCAGTGCGGTGGACTCAGAATGTAAGTTTTTGGCGCCTTGTATGTATAATCCTTGAATCATAATATTTTGCAGCTACATTATGTACATGAATGACACAAAGACAGGAAACAAATAAAATAGGCTCAAGTATGTACATGAATAAAAATAAAACGCAACAAATGAAGCATAAAATAAAATTCAAACCTTGAGAAAGCTTTCTAAAAACACAGTTTAAGAATCCTAGATCTATTTATAGACTAGCAGAACATCCAAGAAATAATTATCCTGTTTGATAATCATGTGTACCAGAAAATGGCACCTACAAGTATGAGTGCTTTATTTTTTAGAAGCTTTGGGATTCATTCCCTCTGTCATTGTTTTCTTCCTTACCTGTTCATTTTTAGAATGGGAAGAACGTTCAGCTGTGGCATTCCATATTCCATCCAATTGTTGGTTGATTACAGTAGCTGGTTGGATTGTTGAAACAATGTTTGATGATTTGGAAATATTTCTCAAAATCTGAAGAGCAGGATGCCTCATGGGCCCTTCCTTGTGGTTTGGTTTTTTGTTGGATGATTTTGACATGAAATTATTATTGTTGCTCTGCTTTTCCATAGACAGTTTGACTGGAATTTTAGGTGGAGCCTTTTGGAAAGACAAAGCTGAGTTGCTACTAGGAGCCTGTGGTGTTCCTTCATGCGGTGAATTCTGAGTTGATCTGGAAATGGAAGGCGCCGGGGTAGCCTCAATGTCATTGTGTGATTCTTGAAGCTGGATGTTGCTCTGTATGGTGTCAATCTTTAAGGGCTGTACCAAGTCAGACAGCCCATTTGAAGGCAATTTAGATGGGGCGGTTGCAGTCAGATCTGATGGCATTTTTGGAGTTGAATTAGATGAAATAATTGCAGTCAATTTATTTGGCACGTTTGAAGTTGGTTCAGGGGGAATAGTTGCAGTTGAAGCAAATGGTATGGTTGCAGTTGAACCAGATGGGACAGTCACAGTGGAACCAGACAGCATAATTGAAGTTGAAACAGATGGCATGGTTGAAGTAAAAAAAGATGGTCCAGTTGCTATTGAATTATAAAAGTTAGTCAGATTCTAAATTTACTTTTGAGGATGCTTCCAAAGCGTACCCATTTGGATTGGAAAAGGTCCAGTTTTATCACTTGTTGACTTTGACAGGTTAGTACTGTTGTTGCACTGCTTTTCTAAAGACGGTTTGACTATATTGTTGAGTTGAAGCTTTGTGAGAGACAAATTTGAGTTGCCACCAGGAGCCTGTGGTGTTGCTTCTTCATGTGGTGATTTCTGAGTTGATCTGGAAATGGAAGGCACCGGGGTAGCCTCAATGTCATTGCACAATTCTTGAAGCTGGATGTTGTTATGTATGTTGTCAATCTTTAAGGGCTTTACCAAGCCAGATGGCGCAGTTGGAGGCAATTTAGATGTGGCAGTTGCAGTCAGATCTGATGGCATAGTTGGAGTTGAATTAGATGAAATAATTGCGGTCAATTCATTTGGCACGTTTAAAGTTGGTTCAGAGGGAATAGTTGCAGCTGAAGAAAATGGTATGGTTGCAGTTGAACCAGATGGGACAGTCACAGTGGAACCAGATGGCATAATTGAAGTTGAAACAGATGGCAGGGTTAAATTCAAAAAAGATGGTTCAGTTGATGTTGTCCCAGGGCTGTTTGAAGCAGTTGACACATTCAAAACAGTAGCTGTAGAGAAAGCAATTGAGGGATTTGAACTTTGAGAATTTCCAGAGTTAATATCAAAAACAGGGTTCAGAGATAAAAAAAGTTTTTTTGGCAGATTTAAACTAGTATTGATGGACTTTGGTGTGGATACATAGGCTGCACAATGTTCCCCAGGTAGTTGGCTTGGCTGGAAGGAGAAATCAAAGACGGATTTGGGGGTTGGGTTAGTTGTCTGAGAGTTGAACAACTTGCTATTTGATTTCTTGTATGCAGAAGGCAAAGCAAAAGACATAGGAAGGTGAGTGGGTGGACACGCAGCAGGCAAAGTTGGGTTTGTAGTATCATTTTGGATTGGGCACATATTTGATACAGGATCCTGTTGCCTTGAAATATCATCAGCAACTGCATTCAACGGAAACAATGAACATTCCAAATCATTAGTTTTGGTTGCTGATTGGGTAGCCAACAAGCTACCACTGGGAAGATTGAGTTGAGATGATTATTTTTTGCAAGCCTGAATTAAATCCTTGAGCAAGAGTTCCAGATTTCCAAGACGGCTAATCAACAAATCTGACATTGGTGCACTAGGAGCTGGCTGGTTGTTTTCCTTGGCAGTTTCTTCACTGTCTTCATTCTTAACTTCTGGTGGAAGAGCAAAGTTGGTCAACGGCAAAGGCTTCAATGGCACCTTCTCTTTGGGGGGCGGTTTTGACTCTAGGGTGGAATAACCAAATGCTGGAAACAATGGGAGAAATGATGTGTTTGCAACAGGAGCTTTGGCAAGAGGAATACACAAGCGCAGCAATGAGGGCTTGAGAGTTTCTGCTGAATCTTTCTGCTTGACGTCTTCCATTGCAGCATTGATATTAGGCTGTGGAGTGATAGTAGTATCATTTGAGCATACTGCTTGGCGCAAAGGCTTGGAGACTAAACAAAATGTGCCTGCCAAGCAAAAGTAAAAAAATCCTATGAAGGGATTGATCAATGATTGAAAAGATGAAGTGTGGCTGACCAATTCTGGGAATGGTAAAACTCATTGGAGAATTTGTGGTAGAGTTTTGGGAACTGCTTTGCGTCAGATTTTGGTTTAAAGGCTGAGGTTGTGCAAATAATTGACCACAATTATTTCATGGCTGGGCAGAGGTGTTGGGTTAACTGGCTGCAGAGGATGAGAAATTTAAATTGTTTGAGAGCAAATTTTGAATACTTGCGTAAACAAAATTAGCAGTATTGGGGGCTTGCTGAGGAGTATTGATGGATTGGATTGGTGGTGAATAATGTTTAAAGTCTGGTGGTTCACCAATTCCGGGAATGTTAAAACTCATTGGAGAATTTGTGGTAGATTTTTGGGAACTTCTTCGCGTCAGATGTTGGTTCAAAGGCTGAGGTTGTGCAAATAATTGACTAAAATTATTTGATGGCTGGGCGGAGGTGTTGGGGTAACCGGCTGCAGAGGTGGAGAAATTGAAATTTTTCAAGAGCAAATTTTGAATACTTGTGTAACCAACATTAGCAGCATTGGGGGCTTGCTGAGGAGTATTGATGGATTGTATCTGTGGTGAATAGGTTGTAAAGTCTGATGAAACAGAGGGTTCATGCCAATAGACTGATGTTTTTGGAATATTTGAACTGGTTGAATGGGCTGATAGCAGTTTCAATATCATTTTGAATTCATTCCTTTTTCTAAGGCTTTTTTAGGAAAAAAAAAATTAAAAACCGTATCCCGGCATATATTGTTGAAGATCCTGTTCTGTCAAGGTTGTGGTGTGAGTGCAAGATACATTTATAGAGGAATTTCCCACGTGAGATGGGCGTGAGTGCATATTGGCATGCAATTCTGGCATGGATGTCTGTGGCAAGGACTCTGATGGCGGGATATCATTTGACCTTGGACTGGGTGGAGTTGGGTTTGATGTTTGGGCAATGGTGCTTTCTGGGATTGGATCCACCATTCAGGTGCAATCATGGGGTGAAGATGGAAGCAAGAAGACTCAGCATGAGGTGAGTTGGGATCATGATACCCTTCACAACATTTCATCTTAGCTTTCTTCTTGTCCTTGAAGTTCCTCATCTTGGTCGAGACTAATGATACAACGGTGGATGATTTATTTGGGTTGGACTGGGCCTTTCTCTCGTTGTGGTATTGAGTGAGGTGATTATAAACAACATCCATCGTCAAGTTCTTCTCTATGTGCATAATTTGTTGTTTGAGATTTTCAAGTGTAGGTGGGAACTTGAATAGTAGCAGGTACGCCAAGATATTGTTGGGTAGTTCAATCCCGACGTCTGTCATTCTTGTGATAGCTTTTCTCATTTCAGTGATGAAGCTTTTGATGGCATTTTTGCGGAAGACGGAGTGTAGGAAGTGGTTTAAAACCCTTGCTTGATTAGCTGTCCCTGAGGAGGAAAACCTTCTTGTAATTTTGGCCCATAAGAGTTTAGAAGAGGAGATGTTTGTAGAGTTGACAACATTTGCGTGGGTAGTACTGTCAAGCTTGGATAGTAGTATTGCCCTGATTTCTCTATCTTGTTTTGATGACAGGGGGCCAGAATTTTGAGTGATAGCATCCTTGATGTCCTTGAGTTCAAACAACATTAACATCTTGTTGCGCCAGATGGAGTAGTTTTCTTCATTTAGAGGAGGTATAGCGTTGACTGATGCCTTCAGGGCAACTTGATGGAAGTAATCATTCGCTCCGGCTGGTTCGTTCATAGCTTGATTGGTTAGATTTGTATGAGGGTCCTTTGGCTTTTAACCGTAATAGGATTTGAATGTATTTCTTGAGAACTATAACCAGCTTGGGCTGAGAATTCAGAGGCAGACAGAAATAAATATATCAGAAAGAGACTTCGAAGAGGAATAAAACATTGAGAAAGAAATATAGAGTCCTACAGCGTAGATCAAGAAGTACTACTCAATGAGACAGCTTTGAGTTGAGGGAGATCTGTGGATGATGAGACAATTGAGGAAGAAGGGAAATAGAAGAGAAGGAATTCAAGCAGATGGAGAAGGCTGTTCATATTGTAAAGTCAGGTTGGACTCGATAGAGCTTGTTGAAGAAGTCAACATCTTATCTTACTGGTCAGAGATTGTCGTATTTGGATCTTGCGGTTATTTGGTGGAGGAATGATGTTTGTTGGGGAGATTGGAAGAAAGAATGAAGATGAAAGAAATTAGAGAAGATAGATGGAGAAAACAAAGGAGGAAGAAATGGAAAGAAGAAGAGACAGATAGAATCATGAGAAATAAAGAATCAGATGGTCGGTTGGATCTGGAGGAGAGAATACGATGGACAATAAGTTCTCATTGGGGTCCCCGTTGTGTATTCAGTGTGCATCCGCGCACAAAGGCACGGTCAGAAATGATAATAATAGAATATTCTAGGCAGAGGTGCGGTAAATAAGAGATGGGAGCTGAGAAATACTCAAAACAGACAGATTTTGAAGACTGGGGGTAATGGATGATTGGGACTGGCAAGGCATTGCAGAAGCGTGGGGGCTTGGAGAAGGGGCTTTCACCTTTGTTGGTTGCAGAATCGGCGCCACAGGAGGTTGAGATGAAAATCTTGTTTGGATTTTGTTTGGTGGGTATTGGGGATCACAGGCCCTAGTTAATGCAGTAGCGTGTGCTTGATTGGTCCCCAATACGTGCGTAGTTGAATGAGCTGTCAAATTATAATCAACCTCTATCATAAGCGTTGAGGAAACATGCTCTAGGAAGGACTTACCAGAAGTTTGTGAATAGCCACAAGAATATTGGTGATCTGATTTGTGAGGGGAGGCCAGCACATGTTGCAGGAGTGGCAAAGGGTTGGAAATCTTGGATTGAAGAACTGATTTGCCTTTTTATGGCCAAGAGGCTCTCACAGTTTCTTGATTAACGTGTATGGTGGCTGGGGGCAAGCAGGAAACCTGTTTGTCTACAAAATGCAATGACTTGCTCCAAGTATCCAATTCATTGGATTGAGATTGATCACTTTTCCCGGAGCTAGAGATCTCCAAGTCAATTATCTCACGTTAAAATTCAGCCTCTTCACTTTCAGAACAGTCTTGATCATCAAGGGTGTCAGAGGATTGATCTTCTTGAGAATTGGAGAATTTAGTAGACACTGGAGAGAACAATACTCAACAAGACCTTTTACTACTAGTTTGATGGTCTTTGTTCAACACTTGATCTTCATGCTGAGCTGGACTTTGACATTTGCGGGAAGAATTTTGGACATTACTGTGATGACTAGCTAGTAAACTTGTGGCAACTTTTTGTTTGGAGGATGACACCCTAGAGGTTAACACAGGAGAGGGTGCAGATTGGACGGTGACCTGTGACTTAGACTGAGGAACTTTGGTGGACTGTTTTGAAGAGGATTGGGTAACCAAGCTATTAGTTGCCTTTGAACCAGTCTTTGAGGTAACCTGAGCTGGTTATTTCCTAGCCTTTCAAGATGCTGGTATGCAAGAAGAAGCCTTTTTGTTTTGCAATCCAGACAAAGCTTTCTTAGAAAATGTATGATTAGTGTAGGAACCAGATGTTTTGGACGTAGTAGAAACTAGTATAGGAACCGCAGCACAACTAGACGCTTGGTCCTGGGGGGGATTAGACTTTGTCTTCTTTGAATCCAGGACTTTGCTGGAAGATTGAGATTGCTTAGAAGGAGGGCGGGAATTTGAGGTTTTACTACAGGGAGGAGATTGTGGAGAGGGGGCAGCGTGTTTGGAAGGTTTGGGAGAAGAACTTTCAGTCCTTCTAGCTTGGGTTTGGGCTAGGCAAGTGGTGGTTTTCTTGGTTTGTTTAGATGTTGTGGTAGCTGCTTGGGTATTTCTTTTGGTGAGAATCTCCATGGCCAATTTGCAAAAATCATCTAGCTTCATGTTTTGAGGTACTACAGGATTGGGGTTCATATTGTAAATGAAGTCTAGGATGTCAGACTTGTGCCACTGCTTTGAGTAGGGATCAAAATAATTTAAAGCGGGCATGATGAAGGCAAGGAGTGATACAGATGAAGGGAATGGGGAAGATTTTGGGAAATTTCTGAAGATTTGTTTTATAGTTGGAAATGAGATAATTTGATTATAGGCCTAGCCCCCCCTGGCTTGACAGGCCGGTAAGATTTTGATCAACAAAGGGGAAAATGGACAAGGGGCCTGGTTGCGCTCTGGCGCAATCAAGCGGATTGCTTCATGGGTGCACATGTAAATTGGATTGTGATAGGGTGTGGCCGCCTGAGATCTAAATAACTCAAAAAAGGATCTAAAAAAGTAAGTAAAACCAACAAGGTCTCAAACACAACACCAGCACCCCACTATGGTTCTTCATAGGGTTGCATCACTATCTGGACTTTCCTGTTGAGGAAGTATCATAAGCTTCCGGTGCTTTTGACATTTTTGAAGAATAATTCAAGATTTTAAAAATAAAATTACTGCAGCCAAGACAACTAACCGCAAAGAGAATTTCTTTAAGGTCTGCAAGGCCTTGGAAAACAATGATTATTGGACTACCGGCTTTGAGATTTCCCAATTTGAGAAAGTGCATGGCCATTTAAACCAACACAAAATGGCCTGGTTAGTAACTTTCCAAAACCACATTCACAATAGTATCAAGGAGCATGTTCAATGGGCTGTGGTTGTTGGCAAGGAGCAGGCTTTTCAAGATTTCTGTAGTTTGATGAATCGTGGAACTTCAATAATGGCAATAGCGGAACAAAGTGCCAAAACCTTTGAAAACTCAAACAAAATTCATGCCCACTTACTTGGAATTAAATCCTGGACTTGTAGAGCAGCATTCCTGTCAGTAATTATTGAAAAGGGAAAGCAGAAGGTTATTCAAATTGTTCAAGAAGTGATCAGTAGATGAGAACATTTGTTTCCCCAGCTGAATCACCTTCATTGTTTTTGCAAGAAATTTATTTGGAACTGAGGCATTTGTCTGCGTAGGAGGGGTGGGTGAATCAATTTTAGGGATTAATTGGCTTACAGGCCCAGGTTACGCCGCCAGTAGATATTTCACATACGTGAATATTCTGTACTGTACATAAATACCTATATAGACCTAGGTCTATCAGAGGTCACTTGATATTATGCTTGGAAGGGAATCCATAACCTAAAGCTAGTTTTTATGAATTTATTTTCATTCATGCAGCTAATGAAATCCCTTGGATAAACTGGTAGACTAAATGAAGAACATTGCCCACCATGAAGACATCTTGGTGGGTAATTCTCTTACTGTGGTTATTGATTACAGGGTTTCCCTTGAAGATTTAAGACACCCATGGGCATTTTAGTTTAAAAAATAGTCTCACCGGTTATGCTCCTGGTTTAGATAGTCAATATTTCTCTTGTGCATCTACTGTATGTACATACACTTGCTACAAACTGCACTTAAAAAAAGCATCAATAGCAGCTTCATCAAGATTTAGACCAATCAATTGGTCCATCATTTTTCTTCCCAGTTGTAATCTGTTACAGTCAGCAGCAAGGGCCCCTCCAAAATTCTTGGCTGCAAACACAAATTTCCTTCCTCCTGATTGAATCGCTAGGTGTGAAAAATCAAAACAATGCCATAGGATTTATGATTACCAGTCACAAATGCTAAAAGCCATGACAGAAAGCAGTTGATGTGTCAGCTTGCTACTATGTACAGAGCAAAACTGTCAAATAGTAACACAAACTATGAAAAATAAGAATAACTCAATCAACAAAATAAGGAGTTAGAAATCCATGAATATTATTACAGGAATGGATTCCTCACCCAAAATTAGGTAGGGTCACTCACTGACTCCACCCTTGAATTCCAAGTCCTTATATTTTTAAAATAATTAAAAAGAAAAGTACTAAAAATTACAACACCTGTATGGCACTTTTTGGCCATTCTAATATTTCACATGTATTGTCACGTATAGGGTTTGCACCTAAAATTCACTCAGAATTGAGGTTTTGTGTATATTTTAGGAGTTACACGCGGAAGTGTGTTATGTCACAATTCCCGCGCGCAGCCCCGCATCATTACATAACCCTACGTACTAGTAGCAGCAGGTTCCCGCGTACTAGAGAACCACGCGCAGTTGATTCTGCCACGCACGTAGCGGATCCTACCCCGTGTGCATCTGTACTAACTGATCCCCGCGCCTGGATCAGTGGTGACTAATCTGACAACCAGGTACCCCTCAGAAGAGCTACAACCTAGTTAGGGTTGCCTAGTATATGTAACAAACGGACATATGCATTACTAATAATCTAAAAAGATCAAAACTTAAATCAAATTAATGAAAATTAAGTTTTAAACATTTTTTTAATAATAAATCAAAGATCAAGGACTACCATGTAAATCACTGATCCTGATCTTTGAAGACCACAAAACACTACAAGAAGTGTTCATAAAAATTATTAAAAATTATCTGCATGATCAGCAGATGATGGAAAATCAGTAACAATCCACATCTGCACGCTTCAAAACAATATCAATAGTACAAATGAAGGATGAGTACAGAATGATCAAATTTACGCCATAACAGATTAACAGATCCTGTGGCTAAAATAGTACAGAAATCCAGAAGATCTAAGGACAGCTGATTGACGGAACCAAGTGGACGTGCTAATCTTGCCCTGACTGGCTTGCAAGCCTCAGCCCACAAGCAGAACCCTCTCTACGTGCCCTGAGAATACCAAAATCACCCCAAAAAAGGTATTTATACAGACCTCTTTGGATCCATTATTCCACCATCAGTTACCAGGAATTATTTATTATCAATCAGAAACCATGTCATTATTTATCAAGTGCTTATATGAAGATAAGCAAGTGATTTATGACTTAGTCTGTAGTAGTATTATTTACCTTTATTAACCAATCAACCATTGAAGTTTAGTCAAGCAATCTACCCCATCTGCTCTGAAACCCTTCCTATTATTCCAGGATTTTCGTGGTAAAGTGCTCAGAGTGAGTGTTACCCTTCCTGTCTTGGCCATTTGAGCTGTAAAGCCCAGCCAGTAGTGAAATAAGTCCTTTCTAAGGCACCCATCTTTATTCCAAGGTTCTTAAACTGCCTAAGGAGGCCCCTTGAAGAGAGGTTGCTAGTCTGTAAAGATCCCCAGTAGTATAATACTGTGGCCCCTCTTTTATATTATATTGAAAACCATTTACTACCAAACCAATTAAACCTTGCAACTGCTCTTATTAAATCATTTATTTGAGCTTCTAAGTGTTTATTATTGGAATAATAATTATTATTATCATTCCAGCATTTTTATCATTCTCTGTAGCTAAAGGACTGCAAGGTTCCTGGTATCAGAGAGCTGACAACTGGGGGTCTGGCTGGGAAATATCCTCAAATAATTAATTTTTAATTATTTATTCCTTGGACCAGTCTATTTATTTTTTAAAAATAAGTTAACATACTTATAACATATATTTTTGATCATTTCTTTCTCTAGTGGATCTTAAGAACAAAGGAGAATTGATCAATTATTATTTGAACCTTCTTAAAAAGAAAAAAGAAGAAAAACTCTGTAACTTTGTTCCTGTTATTATAACTCCTGAGCAACAACAGGAGAAATTGCTTTATTATAAACAGCAGGTTATAAAAGACAAAGAACTTGAGCTTGAAAGAATTATCAATTTCAATTCTTTATTAAGGCAACATAACAAGTGGAAGATTTATCAAAGGAAGCTTTATATTTATAAAATAAATAACCCTGAAGATAAAGAAAAATCTAAAAATAATAAAAGTGATTATTTTTTCCAAAAAATCATTTTAACATGTAAAAAATACAAAAAAATATTAAACTTATATTTTTTTATTTTTATCCATCTCAGTGGATTTTGTTTTTGGTGATCTCATTGACCAGGATCTCCTAGGGGATGTCCCAGACAGTGTACCAAGGGACTTACCCTTGGATTTATCCCAGGATCTGATTGGAACTCACTCAGACCCCATTGGAATACCCTCCAAGGATAGTTGTGACCCCAATCAAGTGTTGGTACCCTTGAATTTAACTCTAAGTAAGTTAAAATATTTATAAAAAATTATAAAAAAATATAAAACACACAAAAAATATTATTTTTATAATTTTAAAGTCTTTTTTCAAAAGTTTTGACAAAAGACTTACACATTTTTTTTGGTGCTATGTATCAAAATAGGCACAACACCCGTGCAACCGGTAGAGCCCCGTCATATGGATCTCTTCCTGGAGGAAGCCATGCGCGCAAGGACTCCAGTTGCAAGCGCGATGAGGGGACTCAAACCCGTGAACATAGCGTCACGTGGGACGACAACGGCAACAACCATGGCCGCCAACTTGACCAACAGACCATTGTAGAGCCATCCGTCGCCCACCATGTTATCCCAGGAGGGTACAGGTCCTCCTACGCCACCCCAGCTGGACTCAACCAAGGAGGAAAGATTCAAAGTATTGGTGAAAGAGCAGGTGAGCTATTGGGAACAATTCAGGTTGGCTCAGACCCAGGAGGATCAACCAGGTATGAGAAAAGCCATTTCTCAGGCAAAGAAATCTCAGATTTCTCTGCAAAGGTTGATCCCAAAGAAAGAAGTAGAAGGCTACGTGCAGAACTGGAATCCTTTGGATCAGTTAGCTTCCTTGAAGGGAAAGGAACCCAAAAAGAAGAGGTCCTCAGCCCATCAGAAGTTAAGGAAGCCAAAGGATTGGGACAACATAATATCCTTGGCCCAGAAGTGGAAAAGGGTGTACCACAATTAGATGTAGAAGCTCTTAATGGCTTTTCTGTAAATGTGTCTCACAATTTTACTATTATTAGCCAATGCTTTGACAAAGTTTATCAACAATTGGACAAATTGAGTTCAAGTATTTTCAGAGTGATGGACACTCAGTCTCAGATTATGAGAATTGATGAGTTGGAAATACAAAAAATCAAGGATAGTATGAGAACTAGTAAGTTGGACCTGATGAAACATATTGATGACAACCAATCAATTCTTCAGGAAGATATTCTTGCAACCATAGACCAGCTTAAGGAAGAAATTAAGAAAACTAGTCCCACTCCTTCAGCCCATCTGACTAACAAAATTGACTTATTAAGCAACAAACTTGATTTAGAGTTAGGTATGATTAAGAATGATCTCAGAGATCTTAAGATCAACTCTACTAACTCTCTGGTCATTGACCTAGAAGAAACTGGACCTTCCAGGTTCACCAGTACTCCTAGTGTTCCTCCCAGAACTAGGATAACTAGGAATGAGTCTTTCAGACCTAGTCCTACTCCTGAAATGGAGCAGGCTTTGAAGCTACTTCCTCCCATCACTGAATGGCCTAAATTCCCTGGAGAAGGAGAATAAAACCATGTCAGTTTCATTAAATTTATTGACTATACTCTTTCTTCTTATGAGCTCCCTGATGCAATAGCTGTGGTAAGATTTCCCAGATTATTTGAAGGAGTAGCTCTTGATTGGTTTATCAATAAAAGAGAAGAAGTTGGATCTTTATCCTGGAATTCTTGGAAAGAATTGATCAAAGTACAGTTTGGTACCAGGATTTGGAAAAGAAAGATGATGAAAACTTTTGAAACTTCCCCAGTTTGATCCATCCAAGGACAAACCTCATAGGTGGTGCCTAGACCAGAAAAGGAGGTTAGACTGTTTTTATCCTGATGCTGATAAGGAAGAAGTCAATGAAAGACTCCTCAACTTATGCCCCAGACAAATCAACCACAGTGTAAGGTGCAGAATTCCTATGGGTTCTGATCTTTCCACCTTAATAGGAGTATTGGAAGAGACTATTGATATGAATGGTCTTGATAAGAGGGTCAATAGAATCACCAGGGAACAAAATACTAGGAACAGGGAAGAATATACTGCTAAAACTAAAGAATCCCCTGCTACTAATCCATCTACCTTGGAAGTCAAGAAGACTCCAGAATCACAAGAGAAAGTATGTTGGAACTGTAACCAAACAGGACACGTAAAATCTGATTGTCCTCTACCTAGGAGAAGGATTAATCTTATTGAAGGAGAAGAGTATGAAAATCCTGACCCTCACCTTGATGATACTGACGGATCACTCTCTGATTGTGATCTAATAATCACTAACCCTATCAATGTTATTGAAGGTAGTATTGAGTCTTCTCTGGAAATAAATTCCATCAATGAGGATTCTAACTTACCTCAAAAATGGAATCCCAAAATGAAGATTCACCACATCTCTGAGGCTAAGGCTCTGACTCTAAAACCTTCTGCCGGTAAAATTTACACTTCAGGCAAAACATGCTATGCTACTGGTTTAATCCAAGGTTCCCCTGTTAAGTTACTTCTAGACAGTGGAGCCTTTTGCTCTTGTGTTGGTTCAACTTATCTGGAGAAACAAGACCCAAATTGGAAACTGAACTTACTACCAGTACCTCAGGCTAAGTTCAGAAGTTGTAATTCTGCTCTCAATGCTGTTGGAGTATGGTCTTCTGATATCATACTCCCTCACTCTAAAGGATCACTCAAACTGAACATTGAATTTGTAGTGCTCCAAAACGGAGTATGTGATTATTTTATCCTTGGGAATGATTCTCTTTGCTTATATTGTATAGATGTATTCCAAAGCAAAGGTAGATACTTCACTATAGGTGGAGACTGGAATATGAAGTTCCAAATATGTCATGTCAATGCTCAAACTTCTGATTGAACTTATGAAAAACACTTAGAGAAGTTCAATCAGGAATAATTCTCTCAAGCTGCTTTGAATTCCCTTCTCAATGAAGAACAGAAACAGGATATCCTACAAGTATGCTTTGAAAATCAGAATGCTTTCTGTACCAAATATCACCCCATTGGTAACATCAAACGACATGATATGATCCTAACTCTAACTATTAAGCCTCCTTACCCACCTAACCTCAGGAGACCTGCTTACCCTTCTAGTCCAAAATCCAGAGCTGCTCTGGAAACCCATATTCAAGAGTTTGTTGACTTACAATTCTTAAGGAAAGTAGGCCACAATGAACAAGTGGATATTACTACACCAGTAATTATAGCTTGGCACAATGATAAGTCAAGAATGGTTGGAGATTTTAGAATGCTTAACAACTACACCCAAGCTGATTATTATCCAATTCCAAGAATTGACCATGCTCTGCATAACCTGTCCAAGGCTAAGTACATCACTACCATGGACATGCTGAAAGGTTTTCACCAAATACCTATCAGCCCTGATAGCCGGAAATTCATGAGAATTATCTGTCATTTGGGAATTTATGAGTATCTTAGGATGCCTTTTGGTATTTAAAATGCTCCTTCTCATTTTGAAAGGATGATGGACATAGTCCCAGGATTATTCATCAGACAGGGATGGATGATGGTATACATTGATGATGTTATCATTTACTGTGACCATTGGGATACTCACATGGAGAAATTAAGGCTAGTCCTCAAAACCATCTCTGCCGTAGGATTAAAAGTATCAATGAAAAAGTGTAACTTTGGCTAGAGAGAACTCAAAGCCTTAGGACACATTGTCTCTGGACTAAACTTAGCTACTGACCAAAACAAGATAGCAGCAGTAATGAATAGGCCTATGCCTCAGAATAAAACTGAAATCCTATCCTTTATCAGCTTCTGCAGCTACTATAGGAAGTATTTATCAAAGTTTGCTCTTCTAACCAAATGTCTGTATGAGATCTGCAACAACACCACCATGTTTGAAATGACTCATGACAGAGTCAAGAATTATGAGGAACTCAAAATGGCAATGACTTCAGCTCCAGTGCTGATCCAGCCAGATTACTCTAAACCTTTCAAGCTCTAAATAGACGCCAGCATGGAAGGGCTAGGAGCTGCTTTACACAAGGAAGTCATAGAATATGAGAAACCAGTGGAAAAACCTATACTCTTCATATCCAGACAAATTAAAGATACTGAGAAAAGGTATGGTGCAAGCCAAATGGAATGTCTGGCCTTAGTATGGGCTCTAGAGAAACTCCATTATTACTTAGAAGGCACCAACTTCACTGTTATTACTGACTGCAATGCTTTCAGGACATTAATGAAGATGAAGACCCCTAGTAGGCATATGTTGAGATAGCAGATAGCTATAAAACAGTACAGAGGGCAGATGACCATAGTTCATCAAGCTGGGACTAAACATCAGAATGCTGATAGTTTAAGCAGGAATGCGTTAACCAATGACCCAAGTAACCCTGCCTATGATCCAGAGGATAATGACATCTTCCCTATCCTTAATATTAACAGGTTAAACATTGAAGCTTGAATAATGGGAATCCACATTTGTGAGCTGAATGAATCATTGTTCAACTCTATCAAAGAAGCTTACAGTTCTGGCATAAAGACTCTGATCACTATTATGGAAAGTATTTCTTCACCTCCTGAATTGATCAATAGCCTACCTGAACATCTTTTGAAACCATACAAAGCCGGAAGGTTCACCATATGGGATGTTCTGGTATACTATAGGCATCAACATTCAAGTGTCATAGTCTTAACTAAGGATGACCATATCAAACATGTTCTGGATGAGTGCCATGATAACTGCTCATCTGGTCATTTGTCTGCTGATAGAACCTTGGATAAGGTTAAACAAACTGCTTGGTGGGTTAATTGGAGAGACTCCACTATACAGTAGGTTACCAGTTGTGAAACTTGTCAGAAGTCCAACAGGACTACTCGGAAACGGTTTGGACTACTGCAAAAGATTTCTGAACCTAAGAAAAGATGGGAGATCATCAATATGGACTTTGTAACTGGACTACCACCAGGAGGAGCCTTTTCCTACAACTCTGTCTTGGTCATTGTGGATAGGTTCTCCAAGAAAGCAAAGTTCCTACCTAATCACAAGGAAGACACTGCTATGGAAGTTGCCCTATTATTTTGGAACAGACTCATTGCTGATGTTGGAGTTCCCAAGATTATTATCAGTGACAGAGATTCTAAATTCACCTCTGAGTTCTGGAGGAACCTACATGATATGCTTGGAACCACCTTAGCTTTCTCTACCGCTTATCACCCTCAGACGGATGGATTAGCTGAAAGGATGATTCAGACACTGGAAGAAATGCTCAAGAGATTCTGTGGCTTTGGACTAGAATACAAGAATTCCAACGGTTATTGCCACAATTGGGTTAGCCTTTTACCTGCACTGGAGATGGCCTACAATAGTAGCAAGCACTCTACCACTAAGGAGGCACCTTAAATACTGGAAAGAGGATGGATTCCTAGATTACCCAAGGATAACCTTAACCACCAGCTGACCAATATTCACCCTAAATCACTTGATTTCAAAAACATGATAGATGTAGCAAACAAACATGCTGTTAAATGTGTCCAGGATGCTATAGAGTATAACCAGCAAAGGTGAGAAAAAACCCATAAGGAACCTGATTTCAAAATTGGTGATCAAGTCTTGATCTCTACCACTAACTTTACCAACTTGGGTGGAAATAGAAAGCTTAGACCAGCTTTTGTTGGACCTTACACCATTAATAAACTTCATGGCAAAAATGCTGTGGAAGTAATCCTCAGTGATGAGCTTTCTAGGAAACATCCAGTCTTCCCAGTAAGCCTCATCAAACACTACCACCCAAGGAATGGAGAACATACCCCTTCACCTGAAATACCTGTCACAGAAGAACCTGAAAAAGAAAAAGGAAAAATTAGCAAGATCCTTAAGGATAAAAAAGATAGGATCAAGGAAAAGACGTCAGACTGTACCTGGTTAGATACAAAGGAGAATCAGCTGATAAAGATGAATGGTTGCCTGAACAAAATATCCCTGACGGACCTATACACCTGAGGAACTACGGAGCCAAAAAGAGGCATTAACCCAAAATTTCTTTCAGATATAGACATATCTTGGAGCGGGGGAATGTCAGCTTGCTACTATGTACAGAGCAAAACTGTCAAATAGTAACACAAACTATGAAAAATAAGAATACCTCAATTAACAAAATAAGGAGTGAGAAATCCATAAATATTATTACAGGAATGGATTCCTCACCCAAAATTAGGTAGGGTCACTCACTGACCCCACCCTTGAATTCCAAGTCCTTATATTTTTAAAATAATTACAAAGAAAAGTACTAAAAATTACGACACCTGTATGGCACTTTTTGGCCATTCTAATATTTCACATGTATTGTCACGTATAGGGCTTACACCCCAAATTCACTCAGAATTGAGGTGTTTTGTATATTTTAGGAGTTACACGCGGAAATGTGTTATGTCACAATTCCCGTGCGCAGCCCCGCATCATTACATAACCCTACGTACTAGTAGCAGCAGGTTCCTGCGTACTAGAGACCCGCGGGCAGCTGATTCTTCCACGCACGCAGCGGATCCTACCCCGCGTGCATCTGTACTAACTGATCCCCGCGCCTGGATCAGTCGTGACTAATCTGACAACCAGGTACCGCTCAGAAGAGCTACAACCTAGTTAGGGTTTCCTAGTATATGTAACCAATGGACATGTGCATTACTAATAATCTAAAAAGATCAAAACTTAAATGAAATTAATGAAAATTAAGTTTTAAACATTTTTTCAATAATAAATCAAAGATCAAGGACTGCCACGTAAATCACTGAGCCTGATCTTTGAAGACCACAAAACACTACAAGAAGTGTTCATAAAAATTATTAAAAATTATCTACATGATCAGCAGATAATGGAAAATCAGTAAACATCCACATCTGCAAGCTTTAAAACAATATCAATAGTACAAATGAAGGATGAGTACAGAATGATCAAATTTATGCCATAGCAGATTAACAGATCCTGTGGCTAAAATAGTACAGAAATCTAGCAGATCTAAGGACAGCTGATTGAAAGAACCAAGTGAACGTGCTAATCTTGCCCTTAATGGCTTGGAAGCCTCAGCACACAAGCAGAACCCTCTCTACGTGCCCTGAGAAGACCAAAATCACCCCAAAAAAGGTATTTATACAGACCTCTTTGGATCCATTATTCCACCATCAGTTACCAGGAATTATTTATTATCAATCAGACACCATGTCATTATTGATCAAGTGCTTATATGAAAATAAGCAAGTAAT
Organism: Puccinia polysora; assembly: GCA_025617555.3. NCBI lineage: Eukaryota > Fungi > Basidiomycota > Pucciniomycetes > Pucciniales > Pucciniaceae > Puccinia > Puccinia polysora. The sequence goes on along the minus strand of CM062619.1, from coordinate 45,218,480 downwards.
TTATGACTTAGTCTGTAGTAGTATTATTTACCTTTATTAACCAATCAACCATTGAAGTTTAGTCAAGCAATCTACCCCATCTGCTCTGAAACCCTTCCTATTATTCCAGGATTTTCGTGGTAAAGTGCTCAGAATGAGTGTGACCCTTCCTGTCTTGGCCATTTGAGCTTTTAATCCCGGCAATTAGTGGAATAAGTCCTTTCTAAGGCACCCATCTTTATTCCAAGGTTCTTAAACTGCCTAAGCAAGCCCCTTGAAGAGAGGTTGCTAGTCTGTAAAGATCCCCAGTAGTATAATACTGTGGCCCCTCTTTTATATTATATTGAAAACCATTTACTACCAAACCAATTAAACCTTGCAACTGCTCTTATTAAATCATTTATTTGAGCTTCTAAGTTTTTATTATTGGAATAATAATTATTATTATCATTCCAGAATTTTTATCACTCTCTGTAGCTAAAGGACTGCAAGGTTCCTGGTATCAGAGAGCTGACATGCTGGGTCTGTGTCTGATGTGTTCATATCAATGTAGCATATGGACATGCTGATTTGTTCACGTCCACATTGCTATATGGACATTATCACATCAGATGCTTATCCAATGCTCTGGACTGACCTCCCTTTGTTAAGTATCATATCAAGCGCCCCTTTCCCATTCATTGAAAAATTGCGCGCAGCCTCTTGAGGGTCACTAACTCAAATATTCTTGCGTAAAATGAAGTCCCTCCCTCATCAAACAGTCACAAACATTGATGAAACATACTTCATTTCTCCCCCTTCCCCAAGTATTATCTCTCTTTCCTTTCCATTAAAGATTCCATACAGCCAAAGTAGCCCACACCCATGCGCCATGAGTGAAAAATAATCAATTTATCCTATCTCAAAGTAACATTAATATTTGTGTGGCTTAAAATTTTTGCAGACAAGTCCTGCATCAAGTCCTCAACCTTGGGCACAAATCATTGTCAACCCTATACAAGATGGAGAGTTAAGTTGTTTATTTAGTGTTTGATGAACTAATTAGTTCAAAAACTAAAATATGGCTATAATACAGATGTACGTACATACGTACATAATGTAGCGGCTAGCAAGCTTAATATGCAGATGCTGAAGACCATCCTTGCAAAATACAACATCCTGGTTGAGAAATCTTGTTGTCGAGCCAGTCTGGTCCAACTATACAACACCTTTGTTTCTGATTTGGATGTGTCAAAGCCATCACAAACCATTAACAAGGCCACTGAATTCTGCCTTCTCAGTTTTGTTTGTCTCAAACAACTTCTGAAAGACGCTAATGTTGAATTCCAACCTAATGCTCATTGAAGGACCTTGGAAACGCTATACACAACCCACCTGGAAAATGTTAACAAACAACCCTTGGCCTCATCCTCCTCAGTTCATGAAACTCCTAGAACACTTGCATCATCAGAAAGCACCAAGACACAAACCCCCTCTACGGATTCAACAGTGTCTGCTGTTCCCCAGCCTTCCAGCACACTTGCATCTTTGGAAAGCACCATGACACAACCACCCTCTACGGATTTGAAGGTGTCTGGTGTTCCCCAGCCTTCCAGCACACTTGCATCTTTGGAAAGCCCCGTGACACAACCACCCTCTACAGAGTCAATGGTGTCTGGCATTCCTCAACCAACCTTACCTGTTCAATTGGAGGTTCCCAATTCACAATTATTAAAGCAATCTGCTGGATACATGGATCCGGTCAATTTATCATCCATTTCTTGTGATTTTATCAAGCAATTGTTAAATGTAGCTGGCATTTCCCATTGGCCCAATGCCTGTCAATCCACCTGAATCAAACTCTACCCTAACCACATCAACAAATCAAGAAAAAAATCCATTACTCCTCTAACACCTAAAGACTGTTGGACTGGCATGGGTTTGCAACCAACTCCGCTAACATCAGTACCATGCTCTTTTCTGGCACCTGTTGTAGGTCCATCCCCATTTCCCGGCAGTGTCTCAATGTCCCCAGCCACATCTGCTCCAGGAACTCTGCCGCCAATTCCATCAGAAAAGGTTATTGAGGGAAATGAATTGCCTCTTCTCACTTGTGATTGTCTCAAGGAAATTCTGAAAAATGCTAATGTGGATTTCCAATCTAAGGCTCATCAAAAGACCTTGGAGACGCTATAAATGACCCACCTGGCAAAAGTTAACAATCAAACCTTGGCCTTGTCCTCCTCAGTTCCCCAACCTCCAAGCACACTTAAATCATCAGAAAGCCCCGCAAAACAAACCCCCTCTAAAAATTCAATGTTTTCTGGTGTTCTGCAACCAACCTTACCCTTTCAATTTGACGTGTCCAATCCATCAGTATCAAAGCAATCTGAAGGATACTTGGAGCCATTCAATTAATCATCCATCTCTTATGATTTTCTCAAGCAATTGTTGAAGGTAGCCGGCATTTCCCATTGGCCCAATTCACATCAATCCACATTAATCAAACTCTACCATAACCACATCAACAAATCAAGACAACAATCCATTACTCCTCTGACCCCTAAACGCCGCTGGACTGGCACAGGTTTTCAACCAACTCTGCCAAAATCAGTATCATGTTCCTTGCCAACACCCGTGGTAGGTCCATCCACATCTTCTGGTGGTGCCTCACTGTTGCCGGCCACATCTGCTTCAGGAACTCCCCCTTGAGCAAATGTTGATTTCTCTTTATTGGGCCTAGAAACCAAATCTACTTCTCAAAAAGTTACTGAATTCTCTTCATCTAGCCAGGAATCAGAGAATGGACATCAAGCAGTTTCCAATTCCTCCTCACCCGCTTGATCTCCCTTTCAGGCATTTTCCAATTTGTCTCCAGCAGCACAAGAAGATTTGGCACCAAAAACACCCAGTACAAAGACCGCCTTAGCACAGAGTGTTAAAAAATCCCTTCACTGTGATCCATATGGCAAAGAAAAGGTTTCCTCACGCAATTACCAAAAGCAAGTCAGATGGTCACTCCCACTAACAACTCAATACACAATACCAGCTATGCCTTTGTTGTTGTTGCCTGATGGATCCTGTTGCAAGTTCCTCCACTTTGCAAGAAACTCTTGATGTTGATGTTGGGGATACTTTTGTTGTACCAGACAAATCTGACCTCTCAGCTCATAACTTGCCGCGCTCCTCCATTTTGGCCATGGATCAAGCATTCTTGTTGTCCCCATCTTGGGGAGAATTGCTGCCAGTAAATTGCTTGGATACACTGGCTTGGATTCAGCCTCACCAACTCAAGCTTCTGATTCAGAAATGGCTGCCACTGCTACGTTGGAACCATCTTCTGCTGATAATTTGACAAATAATTCTCCTGCTCACCTCATGAACACATGGAAAATGATTGGTCTGTTGATGACTCAAGCACTGAAGTGGCAGATTTGTCTAGCAATTGCAGTTATGATCCCTCTTCAGTGTCTCCTCTTCTGCATTCCTTACCCAATCCCTCAACAAACCAATCACACCCTATTGCATCATCCACTTTGGCTGCTGTACCACTGACAGATCACCATTCTCCTAATATTGAGGAAACCTTGGCGCTTTCCTCCACTGAACGGGCAAGTTCTGATCAATCTGGAACGTCTTCAACTCCAACATCCCATGAACCCTCAGAGGATCTTTCAGTGTGTCCTGGCCTCACAGCTGGACAAGCTCCAACTGAATCAACAAGTCAGCATTCAACCAATCATTGTAGGTTTTTTTATCTCTTTCTCCTGCATTATTGATGGGCAAATTTTGATGCCCACGTTTCTACTTAGGTCCTTCCAACCACTCTGTTTCCCAGATGCAGGCAATCTTGATCAAACATAATATCAAGTTCAATGCTCAAGATGAACTAAAAACACTAAAAAAATGCTACAGCTTGTTCATTAAATCTGGAAAGTCTCAAGGTCAAAAGACATGAGTGGCTGATCTACCAAATACTATTTTAACGTACTAAAGAGATTGTTGAGGTCATTGAAAGACTAAAAGCCACCTTCAACAAGACATTGATATCAGAAATATTTCTGCTGCACAAGAGAAGCCTGTTAAAATATGTATGCACTTGGGTGTGTGCTAGGTATAAGTGTAATCCAAATGGGATGCACACATGGACCTCTCTGGCCCATTGGAAAATCACACAGATCATACGGGCCTGTGTGGATTTCACGGATTTGGGGCAATTGGCCTCAAAATGTGTGAAACAGGCTCATTGGTACACCGGCCCAAACAGGCCTGGTGAGGTATATGGGCAAATACAGCCAGATGGGCTTGTATGGGCGTAATTGGGCCTAAGGTTTATTTTGAACATACTTGGCCAGACAGGCTGGCCCGCCAAAGTATGGTTTATTTCTGTGGCCCGCTTCGCAGCCTGCTTGAGGCCGCTGGTCTTGCCATCGGCCCGTCTATGGGGCCCAACAGCCTGCGCGGGGCTGTTGTTGCGGCTGCCGCGGGGCTGGTGGTCCCGGCTCCTCCCACTCCCCTTGCTTGCCATTGCAAGGGGTAGGGGGAGGGCTGGCTGGTTGTAACCAGCCAGCAACCGGTTGCAAAGGGCAACCGGTCCTGGTGGGGGGGACTTGATCACCCCCCCACCAAAGGAGATGGCCAGGCCGGTTGCATTGAGGTGACCGGCAGTGGGGGGGGATTGACCACCCCCCCCACCATGGAAGGGGCGTTCTCCCCCCCCCCTTTACCAAGGGGGAGGAGAAATGGGCTGAGGGGACCCAACCAACCCCCAGCCCACTTATGGTAGGGATGCCCTGGGGGTATCAACCCCCAGGGCCCCTGAGAGGGGGATTTGACCTCCCCCTCCAGGGATTTGAGGGAAAGAGGGGGGGGTGGCATGTCCGCCGGTTACACCCCCCCAGGTGAGATTTTGGTTGGACTCAGGTGAGTCCTGGGTCCCACCTGGCCCATATGAGGGGCCTTGGCTGTACAGGTGCTAAGATAAGTAACAGGGCTGGTTGTAAAGGACAACAAGCCAGGGCTTTGAACAGCTAAGGGGCTGGGTCAGCCTCATTGAGGTGGAAACACCAGAAACAACTGGAATAGGCTGGTTGTAAGGGTACAGGGACTGATTCCATGTGGGCTGATGTAGCCCAAACCAAGTAACAAGGCCTTTAGAGCCTTTAGACCTCTTTTGGGGCTGAAAAATTGCCTTTGGGCTTGTTGTATCATGGGCTCACAAGAGTCCAATCTTTTTTACTTAAGGAGCTCTTCTCCCTGCTGTTTTCCATCATCCATTCATCATCCAATTGAATTCATCAACAATATCATCAAACGTGTTGCCCCATTTTTGAAAGCCCATCAAGCAATTATTGAAACAAGGTGTCCAGCATTTCTTTTGCTTTAAATACTGCTCATTTTCCTATGATAATTGATGGCCATAATTATAACACATGATCAGTACCAACATCATCATTACTTCCAAGCCATCTAGACCCTTGTACCTTACACTGGAGAACCTCAAAGAACTCAAGTTTTCCAAGAAGATGTTGTATATCCCTGATGTTAGCTCCACCAAGATAGTTCTGAACAGTTGGAATTATAATTCTTGGGCTTTCCTTATGGATAGTGAGCTTGACAACATCTTTTGTGGGGATATAATGGATGCAGATGACACTTTGATCAGTTCAGAAGTGGAAAAAAAGTCTTATCATCTCATCCTTAGGCATCTTGATGAGAATCATGCAACATGGGTTCCCAATACTCTTAGGGAAGATGAGAGAAGGAGGTGCAGCATCCTTTGGAAGTTGCTTAAGTCCAAGTATGCTGGTGATTCTGTTCACCAAAAGGGTATAGCTTTCAATCAACTGTTTGATTTACAATATTCAAATTGTAAAAAGTTTGTTGCAGAGGCTAGGTCTAGCATATCCAAGTTTAAGTCATCAGGAATTAACATGGACCCTGAGTTTTTGTCACTCTTAATCCTTCAGAAGCTACCAAAGGAGTTTGATTCTTTAGTCAGAATTATTTCTCAATTGGATCCTCTCCCTGGGGAGGAGGATGTGCTGAAAAGGATTGAAAAGGATGATCTTCAGTTCAAGATGAAGGGGGGTTCTGGAAAAGCCCTTGTTGGAAAGACTGGAAAATCTTGCAAGAAGGCAAAAAGGATTTTTCCAAGGTCTTATGCTATAATTGTCAGAATAAGGGGCATTATGCTAAGGATTGCAAGGAGGCCAAGAAGAGGAAAAAGTCCAAAGAGAATGACAAGGAGGTCAATCTCACTACTGAAAAAGTTGCAATGGTGGAGTTTGATGGTCCAATGGAAATGGTTTTTGGGGAAGAAGGTCCCAACAAAAAGGCCAAAATTGATGAGGATCAAGAAATGGACTTGATTTATTATGAAGTGAGTAATCTTAACCACAAAGATGAGAACTTATCATTCACTGATAAAGCTTCTTTCCTATTAGGAGGATTGAAGGAGGATGTTCTTGTTTTGGTTGATTCTGGCTGCACAGATCACATGTTCTTTGAACAAAATTTATTTTAAAATCTTAGTGATTATGATGGAGTTGTAAATATTGGTCAGAAAGGCAGAACAATTCAGATTGGAGGAATTGGAAAATTTATTCTTGCAAATCACTTGGGTTTCAAAATTTCTTTTGAGAAAATGTTCTATGTACCAGAGTTGCCTTATAACCTTGTGTCCCTTGGAGTGTTGTGGAAAAAAGGTTTCCGGATTTGTTATCTTAAAGAAGATAGATTTTTTATTGATATGAATGTGAGAACTGTTCTTAGTGGACAGGTTTGGAACAGCCTTTTGTGTGCAAGCTTGTTCAAAATCTCAGCTTTGAGCACTGTTTCTCACAATAGAAGTGGCCATAAGGTAAAGGACAGCAACTGTGAGAGTTGTACCTTAGGGGCTAAGACAAGAAATGTGTTCTCAAAGAGTAGAGATTGCACTGATGTTCCTAGAGAGGAATTTTCCATTGATTTGGCAGGGCCATTCACACTGGAGTCCCTTGGTGGGGCAAGATACTTCATCAATTTAGTTGATAATGCAACTAATTATGTTTGTGTTAAACCAATTCAATCTAAGGATCAGACCACAGAGGAGATTTCTGTAATCTTCAAAGTCTGGAAACAGAATGGTCTAATGAAGGAGATCAAGAGGGTTATCAATGATGGAGGTGGTGAATTTGTGAGTAAAGAGTTTGAGAGATTATTGAAATATTATGGTATCATTCACATAGTCACTACTTCAAGTACTCCACAAAATAACGGAATAGTTGAGAGAATGAATAGGAATTTACTGGACAAGGTCAGAACTATTATGTCTCAATCTGTTCTACCAAAGTTCTTATAGGCTGAGTTGATGTGTACAGTCTGTCTGTTGCATAGCATTGTAAGTGTTAATGGGAAGAGTCCTCATTATCAGTTTAGGAAGTTGTACCCCAAAACATCACACCTATGAACAATTGGTTGTTTGGTGTATTACAGTATCGACCATAATGAGATGGTTGGAACATTAGACCCTAGAGCAAGAACAGGGGCACTTGTAGGCTATGATTTCATGAGTAAATTGTATAGGTCCTATTTTCCAGGGACAAGAAAGGTTATCCATAGTAGGGATGTAAAATTTGATGAAAGTACCTTTCCACTCAAAAGGAGTGAAGATGTTGTTGTGAATAAGTCACAGCAAGAAATAGGATTAGCACCTATGTCATCAGCAAAGGCTGAGGAAAATGTGGTTCCAGAAGATGAAGAGATGGCAGACGTTCCACCAGAGGGTTCAGTGCCCGCTTCAGGGGAGTCCATTAATTTGGAACCTGATGAGCCTCCACCTCCAGTAAGAAGGGATGGTAGGGTTAGAGTACCAGTTGATAGGTACGGGGAATGGAATTCCCATTATGCTGCCGCAGGATATGAGGAAGATACATTTCAGGAACAGTGTATGCTCAATGAAATCCTGGAGTTGAGTTCAGAAATGGGTAACAGGGTTAACCCAAATAGCTTTGGCCAAGCTATGAATTCTGATTAGAGAGCCAACTGGAAGAGTGCTATTTTTGAGGAATTCGATTCTCTAGAAAATAATAGTGTCTTTGAAGTGGTTAAGCGGGATTCTGTTCCAAAAGGAAAGACCATTGTGGGGTCTAGATTGGTGTTAAACAAGAAGTTTGACACAAATGGAGTTTTGAAAAGATTCAAAGCTAGATGCTTTGCACAGGGCTTCAAGCAGGGAGAGGGTATTGATTACCAAGAAACTTTCTCACCAACTGGAAGGCTGTCCACCTTCAGGTACATCATTGCTCTGGAAGTGGATTTGGGAGAAGAAATCAGACAAGCTTATTTTGTAAAAGCATACTTGAATGCAAAACTTGGAGAGGAGGAGACTGTTTATATGTCAATCCCTGATGGTTTTGGTGAATGGTTAGTAGAGAATAAACCAGGAACCATGAAGAAAATCTGTGTTATAAATTTTCTTTCAGCAGATAAAGGGGAATATGTCCTCAAGCTGTGTAGACCCCTTTATGGATTTAAGCAAGCAGCTAGATTGTGGTCTAATACCATGAGTGAGAAACTTATACAGATTGGTTTCAAGACGTCTGAGGCCAACCCTTATCTTTTTGTAAGAAAGGATGCAATTTTGTTTGTATGGGTCAATGACATTATCTGTATTGGAAATGGGAAAGAGAGAGTCGTGGAGACACTCAAAAAGGAATTCAAGATAAAAGATCTTGTTCTGGCACAACAGGTGCTAGGAATGAAAGTCAGTAAGAGCAAGAATGGTATTAAGTTAGACCAGAGCCATTACGTGGCAGCATTTCTTAAGCAATATGGCTCAGAGGATGCAAAGGAGTTTGGTACTCCCATGCAGTCAAACATTCTTTTAGAGAAGTCTACATATGAGGAGTATCTGGAGTTTGTTCAATCTGGTAATGACTACAGGTCAGCTGTCCAATTGCTTAATTATTTGGGGCAGTGTACAAGGCCCAATATTGCTTTTGCAATTTTTGTCTTGTTTCACCACTTAGAGAAGCCAAGCATGAGGAATTGGTCAGCCTTTAAGAGAGTTAGGAGGTATCTTGAAGAAACGCACAGTCTGGGACTGTTGTTTTCAAAGTCAGCAAAAATAATGGGAAGTGTCTGTTTTGGGGTGCATTTTGAAGCCATTTCTGATACTATTTTAATTATTTTAATTGATTTGGTTGGTTATTCCAATGCAAGTTGGGAAGATGGTAACACTAGGGAATCAAAAAGTGGTTTTGTATTCTTCTTAGGTAAGAATCTGGTGTCATGGATGTCCAAGCAGGTGTTGGCAATAAGTCTCTCATCAACAGAGGCTGAGTATAGGGCTGACTTAGCAGCATTACAGGAAGCCAAATGGCTGAGAAAAGTCTTAGAGGATACACATAAACCACAAGGGTTTGCGTTGTTGTATTCTGATAACCAGAGTGCCATTGCGTTGGCGCAAAACCAAGTGTTCCATTCAAGAACAAAACATATCAATTTTCACTATAACTATATTTGCAATGCAGTTAACTGCAAGGAGATTGTGTTGAGGTACATGCACACTGGAGCAATGATTGCGGATATCTTGACTAAGGCTTTAGATAGGAACAAGCATCAAGTTTTTGTGACTAATATGCAAATGTCACCCCTTTTGGATTAAGGGGGTGTGTTAAAATAAGTATGCACTTAGGCGTGTGCTACGTAAAAGTGTAATCCAAATGTGATGCACACATGGACCTCTCTGGCCCATTAGACACTCACATGGACCATACGGGCCTGTGTGGATGTCATGGATTTGGGGCAATTGGCCTCAAAACGCGTGAAACAGGCTCATTTGAACACAGGCCCTAATGGGCCCCGTGAGGTATATGGGAAAATACAGCCAGATGAGTTTGTATGGGCATAATTGGGCCCAAGGTTTATTTTGGACATACTTGGCCAGACGGGCTGGCCTGCCAAAGTATGGTTTATTTAGTCTTTGGGCTTGGGGCAGCCCATTGGGGCCGCCGCCCGGGTCGCAGCCCAGGTTGCAGTCCGCTCAGGGCCGCTGCCTGTGTTGCGGCCCACTCGGGGCCACTGTCCTTGACATCGGCCCGTCTATGGGGCCTGACAGCCGGCGCAGGGCTTTCATTGCGGCTGCGGCGGGGCTGGTGGTCCCGGCTCCTCCCACTCCCCTCGCTTTCCATTGCAAGGGGAAGAGGGAGGGCTGGCTGGTTGTAACCACCAAGCAACCGGTTGCAAAGGGAAACTGTTCATGGTGGGGGGGACTTGATCACCCCCCACCAAAGGAGATGGCCAGGCTGGTTGCATCAAGGCAACCGGCAGTGGGGGGGGGATTGACCACCCCCCCCACTATGGAAGGGGCGCTCTCCCCCCTCCTTTACCAAGGGGGAGGAGCAATGTGCTGAGGGGATCTGACCACCCCCCAGCCCACTTACAGTAGCAATGCCCTGGGGGTATCAAACCCCAGGGCCCCTGAGAGGGGGATTTGACCACCCCCTCCTGGGATTGGAGGGAAAGAAGGGGGGGGCGGCATGTCCGCGGTTAAACCCCCCCAGGTGAGATTTTGGTTGGACTCAGGTGAGTCCTGGGTCCCACCTGGCCCATATGAGGGGCCAGGGCGTTACAGGTGCTAAGATAAGTAACAGGGCTGGTTGTAACGGACAACCAGCCAGGGTTTTGAACAGCTAAGGGGCTGGGTCACCCCCATTGAGGCGGAAACACCAGAAACAACTGGAATAGGCTGGTTGTAAGGGTACAGGGACTGATTCCATGTGGGCTGATGTAGCCCAAACCAAGTAACAAGGCCTTTAGAGCCTGTAGAGCTCTTTTGGGGCGGAAAAGTTGCCTTTTGGCTTGTTGTATCATGGGCTCACAAGTGGCCAATATTTTTTACTTAAGGAGCTCTTCTCCCTGCTGTTTTCCATCATCCATTCATCATCAAGTTGAATTAATCAATGATATCATCCAACGTTTTGCCCCATTTGTGAGAGCCCATCAAGCAATTATTGACACAAGGTGCCCAGCATTTCTTTTGCTTTAAATACTGCTCATTAGCCTAAGCTAATTGCTGGCCATAATTATAACACGGCCCACTCAACCAAGAACCATGATGTGTTTAGTGCCAGCCTCAGAAACTCTGCCCTCTGATTCAGAAACGGAAATCACTGCTACGTCAGAAACATCTTCTGCCAATCATTTGACAACAACACCTCATGAGCCCATGGATCATGATTGGTCTGTTGATGACCCAAGCGCTGAAGTGGCAGATTTCTCCAGCAATTGCAGTTATGATCCCTCTTCAGTGTCTCCTCTTCTGCATTCCTTACCCAATCCCTCAACAAACCAATCACACCCTATTGCATCATCCACTTTGGCTGCTGTACCACTGACAGATCACCATTCTCCTAATTTCAAGGAAACCTTGGTGCTTTCCTCCCCTGAAGGGGTGAGTTCTGATCAATTAAGCACATCTTCAGCTCCAAAAGCTCGTGAACCCTCAGAGGATCTATCAGTATCTCCTGACCCCACAGCTGAACAAGCTCCAACTGAATCAAAGAGTCAGCATTTGTCCAGTTGTTGTAGGTTTTTTTTATCTCTTTCACCTGCATTATTGATGAGCTTATGTTGATGCCCATGTTCCTCCTTAGGGCGTTCCAAACTTTCTGTTGCTCAGATTCAGGAAATATTAACCAAGTATCATATCAAGTTCAGTGATAAAGACAGCCATGCAACCCTTAAGAAACAGTGCCGTTCACTCATCAAATCCATGAGGAGTTGCTGCCAAAAGTCATACCCTGTCAATCAAGATGGGTCTAAGTTTTTGCATTCAAGAATTTGTTGCGCATGTGGTAAAAATGAGACCATCCTTCAAGAAGTTGATATCTGTAGAAATATGAGCCTTGTGTCCGACAGATCCACCCAACAAATTTTGAATTAAAAATCCAATTCCAATTGCCAGGACAAGCAACATGAACTTGGATCAGTTCATCAACCCCAGATTCCTCAGCCACTCTTGCTCAGCCCCACTCTTCACCAACAAAGCACTCACAGCTCTCCAACTGGGGATATTTCCTCTGAAAGGAACCAACAATCCTTCAAACGTCAAAAGTAGTCACATTCTTCCCAACGTCCACATTATTGTCAAGGTTGTAAGAGTTCTAGGGTAACAAGAAAATTGACTGTTAACTTTTGTCCAAATGCTTCTGGCATACATAATGGCCAGCGCTAACTCTGTTGATGAAGATTCCAATTGCCCACCACATGTCACACCGCCTTCCAATTGTAATATGTTGTTGTTTCCCAATGGTGAAAACAACCCCTAAATTTACCAAAATAGGCAATCATGTGATCAAAACAGAGATATTCTACGAGTACCTAGACGTGGGGGCCCCGCAGGCATAATGTTGTGTACACTATTTTCAACAGCGGTGATGAACATGAGGCCTGCGGAAACTTGACAACACAGCTTCCATTGTCTCAGCAGAATTTATCAAGTAACAAGTCGGAATATCAGCTCAATTTTCTGCTATTATCAGCACATGAATTTCAACCCTAACCTTAAACCCTAACCCCTCCTTCCAGCAGTTGAGCCTCAGCACTCACTATTGGTTGATCAAAATGCAAGAGCCCTTTCATTACCTTCAGACTTTCCTCAAGAATGCCAATCCCCCTTAACTCCTGCAATGGTCTCAACCCCCATTCATCGCGCCAACTTGCCTCAAAAGTATAAATCAACCAATGACAACAGCAAGCCCCTTCATGCTGCCCAAATGAACCAAAGCAGCAACAGCGACAAGTACAAACCATTATCTGACCAAAATGACCACTCGACTCCCTCTTCTAGTGCTTCAAGAGAGCAACAATTATGCTCTTCATTGCTCCCCTCATCTCCCATTGCTGGATCCCGCAAAGAGACACAACCTATGTCAAGGAAAAACAACCATTCAGATTTGACTACCCAGTGTCTTCAATCACCAGTGATGTATTTGTCTGACCCAGAGTCTGAAGAATTAGAAGAAATACAACCACCAGCTCCTACCTCTCAATGTAATGAAAAGAATGGGTCACAGCCATTCACTCGTAACCAAAAAATGGTTTTCAATGTTGCAACTTTACCACGCCAGTCATTTTTACCAGTTCAACCGGCTTGTTTCCAACTTTGTCTGCTCGCTTCCAGCATCATCACATTCAACTGTTCCTCAAATGAAAGCTTGCCTTGATAAACATCACATATACTACAAATCACACAATTGCAAGCCATGGATTGTCAAATTGTATGATGCTCTGCAGTTTTGCCTAATCACAATGGCTTGCCAGAAGTTGCGGAACCATGAACACATGGCATCTTCATCTAATGATAGTGACAATAGTGATGGTTTCAAACAACCCATTCTCCGGAAAAGACCAAGACAAAGACAAAACCCACTAGCAATACATTCAAGATCTAAATGCACCAATGGCGCCAATCCCGCCTTAGCTTTACCTCCTCTCCTTCTCTCCAAAAGAGTAATGCCAGACTGCCCCAGTCAACAGCCTGAAAATTTGCATGCGCAACAACCAAATCTGGCCATGTCCTCCACCTCCCAACGCTCCCAACCAAATTTTAATCCTTTGTATCAATCAAGCCCATCTACTCAAAACATTGCCACCAATTTTGACAAAATTATGGATGGGCCTGATGATCAGATGGATGCTGCTGATGATCAGATGGATTTAGATGAGAAAACTCAGCATGAAGCTTACCAGTTGAATGAGGATCACCACCATGAATGCAATTGTTGTTTCAAAGCCTAAGGACCTGAAGTAAATGATGATCAAACATGTGAACGCATGTCTGTTGACAATGATCCATCAGATGTGTTTTGTTGGCAAAACTCTGTACCTATTGCTTGTGATAGCTCTTTTTACAACCCTGGAAAATCATTGGGGAGTTCACGCGTGCCCGGCTTTGAGAGAAAATTGCTCAATAAGTTGGACGCGAGGATCTACCAAATTGAAGATTTGGAGGTATCAACAATTGCCACTTCCAACAATGATGCTTGATATACCCAGCATTACCAAGACGCTGGTCAAGAAGAAGACTTGGCTTGTAGTCATGAAAACCCACAAGGGGGGGAATTAGCTGTGCGTCTAAGCATTTTCATAATCACTGACTCTAAGCTAGACTCCTTCACTTATTTTTATTCATTCACAGTGCTTAATTTGATTGCACCTTGCCACCCTCATTGGTTCCAAAGGCCCAAGTTTTCCGCATCATGAGGAACACAACTTGCAGATGGATATAGACAACAAACCAGATAACTTTGAGAGAGATCAGAGCTACCCGTACCCTGGGCAACCTGGGCACCCAGCCACTACACCATAAACAGTGTCTATCATGTTAAGAATGATGTCTGAGGCCGGGCTCTCATCTTTTCAACCTGATTTCACTCAACCATTTGACAGCCCCAATAACAAGCACTTGCTTTATTTAGCTTTCAAGATTTTCCTTGAATTGGTTGAATGCTGTGAGTACACTGGGATTGACATGGAGACCACTAGCAAAGAGCAAATTAGGAATTCCATGCTTGTGCATGTTACACACCAATTAAGGAGACAGTCAGTTTCTTCCATCATTTCTTCATTTGAGAGTTTGGCCGTTAATTATTGGATTCCATGGACTTAAATATTGCCAAGAGAATCAGTGGTGCAATGACCAACAATCAGCTCATCAAAAAAGGCTTTGCCAAAAATCCAGGTTGAATAACGTAAGCTAGCTGATGGCAAACCTTTAACCAAGGAAAATTCTGTAAAAACTGAAATTTTTCCTTTAGCTACGGCAATCACGGATCAAAACTTTAAGCAGCTATCCAAGCCTTTCTAGCTTGATCCCAATTGTTAACACTTGCTGTAGCAATGATGATACCAACAATGAGGAGTCTCAACAAATCAAAAATTCATACTCAAAACAACAACCTAAAAAATGTACTGTTTGCTCTGTTCCATGGCACCATTCAAGGATTCAACATATGATGATTGAAATTGATCAGCTGAAAGCCCTTTCCCTGGCCAAAAATTCTAAAGGTCCTTCAGGGGAAGCTCTGGGGATGCGCAGGCGTCCTTCTTTGGCATTGGAAAGTCGCTTGAAACCACCAAATCAAATTCACAAATCATGCTTCAATCACAAATGGCTACAGTCTTTACCCAAACATTGTGTGGAGGCATTGAAGTTACACACAAAAACAGATGTTCAGAGACTGATGATACAGCTTGAGGGGCTTTTTGAACATGACAAAAATATTTGATATGCTTACTATCCATCTCACATCTCATTTAGTTTAATATCTTGCTTTTCTTTGTGAATAAAATTTGTAAACTTATGGTTTTTGACTTTGATATGGCTCTTTTGTTTTTGTATTTGGTCCCTGAATACATGTTGAAACCCAGTGTAATAAATAATATTATATTTTAATCAATTTGTCTTGGGTTACAAAATTGCCTGCTAATAAAATTTTGGTCCAAAATGTGTGGGCCTTGAACCTTTGACAAATGACACATTGATGGTTATACTTGCACTCTTGATCAATATACTTCTGGAAAAAGTGAAAAATGATGATGTGGCTAGCTACAAACTCCCAAGGGGAGCAGAAGGCTGCAGAAGTCACGGAAGGCGGAAAGAATTGTGCGGATGAAGTAGTGGAAGGGGAGGTCCTGGTTCTGGTTGGGCGCAGTCCGGAAATGGAGGTACAGCCCGCAGATTTTGGAAGGGGGAGGAAGGGGACAGAAATGGTGGGAGCAGGCAGTGCAGCATAGAAAAAGCAGAGTTCAAGTGGGTTGGGGACGGGAGGCTTTGGAAAACGGTTTCCTTCCTAGTGGAGGAGGAGGATGGGGCTGCCTTGGAGGGATTGCCTGGGGTTGGGTTTTGCGCACAGAAAAATTTGGATCCCAGAGGAGCTTGGAGGGCCTTGGTGTAGAGGAGTATACTGGGCGGGATGGGACAACAAGAAACGCTCAGTTCCTGTGTAGGATTGGTTGAAGCCGCCGCACAGACCTGCCAGAGGTACAGAGGTTGTGGACCAGCTGGGGACAGCAGCCAATTTGGGGGTGGGGAAAGCCAGGGTAGGATGGAAAGGCAAGTCTGTAAATGCAAGGACAAGCCCTGCGGATGGGAGGTGCGGGACAAGGATCAACATGGGCCCAAAGTAGGTTTTGGTAGGAGGACAGTAAAAAAAAAATCTCTCTCTGTCTCTTTTGTTTCTTTCCTTCTCTTAAGGCGCGGATTGGAAAGGTGGATAGGGGATAAGTTTGACCTGGTAAGGGGGTGCACTAGCCAGTTCAAAGCTGGAACAACTTGGCACCCCAGAATGTCCATTCTCTGGTGTCTTCTCTCTCTCTTAAGCTGTGCGCGTTCTGGTGTGTGGTTGTTGTGTTTGTTGCAGGCTGGGTACAGGGAACTGTGTGGAAGCTCTTCTGGGGCGGTCCAGGTACCTTTTCCAGATACATTAACAATTTGGGACGCAGATCACGTGGCTTTCCTCTCTGGCTCGCGCGCGGACGCGGAGCTACTTGTTTTCTAACTCTTACTCAGGCTGAAGGTTTCTTGTGGGACTCACATGCCAACACAGATTTCCAACTCACTCTCATTCTCATTCAAGGCCCAAGGCCGCTCACTAAACAAAGGATAGCCTGTCAAAAGTCTATTTCTTTGGAAGTTACAGAATTTCCCGGATAAAGACAAGGAAGGAAAAGAAGGGAAAGGGGGAGGGGGAAATCCTCCTAAATCAATTCTATAACCTCCCCCATTTCCAACCTTGCCGCCTCCACAAGTCCTTGGAAGGCTTCCAAGATTTTGCTTTGGGATTTGGATCCATGAGCACCCAGAGCTGAAAGGAACCTCCGGAGGAGATTGTCCAACTTGGCTGCAAAGTCCTCAAAGCGCGCCTCCCTTAGGGCTAGTCTGGTGGGGATGTCCAGGATTTCCAGAGTGGCCACGCAAGGTGGAGCTGGAGACCGAGCTGGGGAAGAGGAAATGACAACCTGTTTTTGGGACACCAGAGTTGAAGTGCGTCCCGTGGGCTCTGGTGATGATTGCGGGGCGAGTGATGTTGATGCGGCTGGAGATGCCAGGATGGGGTTTCAGGAGCCAAAGGAGGGGGGCCAGGAGTTGGAGGAGGGGCGGAGGACCAGGAGTTGGGCTAGGGGCTGGAGGAGGAGCCCGGCACTGTCCAAAGAGTTCCTTGACTCGTGGGTTGGTCATGCCTTGATTTACGCGGACCCAGTCGGTCCAGAGGCAGAGATCCCCTTGCCAGTCCACGGGGTTTGCAAAGTTCTCCTTACGCGGCAGTCTGGAATGGCAAAACAGAAAGGCCAAGTGATGGCTTTCAGCCAAGGCTGGCGGAGGTGGAGCGCAGGGGCAATGGGATGATGGGGAGCCAGGCAGAGTCCATGATTGCTCCAAGATTGAGTTGTTTCTAGAAACTACAAATGATTTGTGGCAAGCCCTCTTGGATGGACAAGCTGGGTTGGGTCCAGCACAAGCCTGCAGCATGGTGTTGCCAAGCGAGCAACTTTGATAGCTGGCACAGCAGGCCAAGCATGTGCAACAGCCAGAGAGGAGGGAGCAGGACAACCTGTTCCTGGTACAGAAGGTGCACAGCAGAACCATGATGAGATGAAGTGAGTTAGGGGGGGTGGGACTTGGGTGGTGAGCAACTTGGAGTTGAGCGTGGGAACATTTGAGGTAACAATGGGAAGACGTCTGGGGACAGAACATGACTTGGGGGGGGGAGATGTGGTGTTGTATTTATAACCTTGGATTGGGAACTGCGTTGCGGGCTGCATGCTCAGCAGTTGGGTGGGTTGGGCTCAGCATTTGGGGTGCGCGCGGTCCCAGCAGTGCCTGCTGCAGGCTCAGCAGCAGCCACTGGGGGATCAGCAGTAGGAAGTGCAGGGCTCAGCACCGGGTGCAGGTTGGGCCTACTCCAGGAGTGGTGGGCTTGCAACCCACTTGGACAACTCTGACCATGTAATGGAGCTGACCCAACCGGGCTCACAGGCGGCTAGTTTGGAAAGTAGGAGTGGGGAAATAGCAGGGTTATAAGCGCCGGGGAGGTCCGCGCAAGCATAGGTGCGGACCAATCTGTGGATTGCGGCATTTGCAGACGCGCGCAGACGGATAAACGTGGGGGTCTCCAAGTAGGATGCGGCGGAGGGCCGCACCATGAGAAGAACAAACCAGACGTAAATTAACAACAGAGGGAAGGGTTTTGGAGGTAATGGATGGTATGGGATAGGGTTGGGAAAGGTTTCTGATTTTTAGGTTTTCTTTTCTATTTTTTTTTGGGCTGTAATTGTGCTTGTATTTAGATAAGAGTTGAGAGGGAGGGCTCAAAACCTCACTCTCAAATTCAGGTTGGGAGGAGAATATATTAGGATCAGAGGATAGGATCAGACAGGATTGGAAGGAAGGAATACACATCATCATTTTACTTTATCTCTTTCCTTTAAACATCTCCTTTCTTAACTCATCAGCACTCAACCTCCTTACAGAGGCTGGGACCAATAACTTCCAAACCCAAGGACAACTTTAGGTTAGTATCTCCCTCTTCCTTCCACAACGGTTTGATCTTCTGTTTGGCCTGTTCCAACTCTTCAGGGGTGGGTTTTTGAATTTTATTGAAAATGGAAAGATAAAGGTTCAATTGACGTAGTTTGCATGAAGACCAAACAACCTTTTCATTAATTTTTTCCTCAGTTACTTCCAATGAAATTTCAGAATCCCGCATTTGAGCCCTCCTTCTCTGGCAATCCCTTTTCCTCCCACTTCTCTGTATGTTTTTCAAACTATCTCCTTCCATCTTTTTCCCTCCCAACCATATACTTTGATTGGGGTGGGGATCAAGATGGAAATCCATTAGTTGTAACATTTTGAGTTTGGTGGGTGAAGAATAGGCCATCAAGAAAGGGTGGTCAAAGCAGTGGAATTTCCAATTGCATTGCATTCAATCAAAAAAAAAACAGTCATTAGTTTGGTATAAACCACTTAGATGATCAACAAACATAGAAAATAACAAAAACAATACCGGCAATTCTCCTACAAAAAAAAAAAAAAAAAAAAAAAGAAAAAAAAAAATAATCAGTCTGGTATAAACCACTGACATGATCAACCAACATAGAAAAAAACAAGAAAATCACCGGTAATCCCCTACCAAAAAAAAAATTCAGTAAACTGATAAAGAGCTGGGAGGAGGAGGAGCTGAAGAGGGGACAGGTCGCCAGTTGCTCAATCTGAAAGAAATCAACCATTTGCTTCCCGGTTGACAAATTAATCAATGGGCAAGCAACAATTGATTGCTTGCTGGTTGACTGATTGATTGACTGATTGCTTGCCAGTCAACAAATAAATCAATTGGCAAGCAAACAATTGATTGCTTGCCGGTCAACCAATTGATTTATTGATTGCTTGCCGGTAAACAAATCAATGTCTTGATTGCTTGCCAATTGATCAATTGGTTGACTGGCAAGTGATCAATTGATTGCTTGCCAATTGACCAGAATAGTGGTGGTGGGGGAAGATGGGGAACAGGAGGAGGGGGAAGAAGGAGAGCAGGAGGAGGAGGAGGGGGGGTGCTTACCGGTGGTGCTGAGCAATGGAGCTTACCGGTGGTGCTGAGCAAGGAGGGATGAATGGCCTGGAACTTGTAAAAGGAGGAGGAGGAGGCAGGTCAGCTCCAATGAATCAAGGAGGAGGAGGGAGGGGGGCTTACCTGGGGAACTGAGCAAAAAAGAATAAGGAGGAGGATGACCGGGTGAACTTGGAGGTAGGTGGAGGTGGATGGTGAGGTGGTTTGGTGAGGAGGAGGGAGGTGTGGACCAGTGGTTTGGTTTGGTGAGGTGATGGTTTTGTGAGGAGGAGGAAGGATTGGACTGGTCTTTTGGTGGGGTCAGGTGGCTGGTTTGGAAGTTGTGGTTCTGGTTTTTGTCTAAGTCCACCAAAAAAAAGAAAAAAAAACAGGAGTCAGCCTAGGATTCTGGGTTAAACAACCAAAACCAAAAAAATATGGTGATTTTATTTTTTACCTATTTAAAAAATCAAGGCTACTCATCAAAGTGAGCAAGTTTGAGGTGTAGAATCCACTCTCTCATGGCCAAAGATGAGGTAGAAGATGAGGCTGGGATGACATGAGGAGAATCAGGAATATCTTCTTCAAATATTTTGTCCCATTCATCTTTGATGTTGGCAAGAAAGTTGTGAAGGATTACACAACTGATAATGCAGTTGATGAGGAAATTCATGTCATTGGGAGATTGGAGCTGGTTTTGCATCTCCCATAACCTGGCCCATCTTCCTTTCAGGATTCTTATGGCATGCTCAATCCAAACTTGTGATTGGGAAAGATGATAGTTGAAATCAGTTTTGGCTTGATCATTGGTTGAAAAATTGAAGTATGCTGGAACCAAATATTGGCCACTAGCATAAGCTAAATTGGCCAGAAGTTATTGATCTTGGTCAAATCAGTTATTTGGTTGTTGAGAAATCCGCATCCAATTGAAAACATATGAATCATGAAAAGAACCCGGAAGGCCACCATGGAGGGATATGAACTTGTTGTTGTTATCACAAACAAGTTTTAGTGCCACAGAGTATCTATACAAACCAATAAAACAAATTTGGTCAGTGTATTATCAAAGGCTTTGGAAAGGAAAGGAATCAATTGCCTTTTTTTTTAATCAAAATAATTGTTGCCATCTAGCTTGGGTTTTTGACTCAAGGGGATAGTGGTTCCATCAACAAAAAAAATGCAACCAGGAAAGCCTTCAGTATCCATTACTTGAGATATCCCCTTGCAGTCTTCTTTGGTTATTCAAAAAAGTACCAAGCAATGGAAAGATAGGATAGCAATCATGACTCTTTTTTTTAAGTAAATGGATCAATAACTGACCAAGAATGGATTTTCTAATTGATGAATTGCTGCTCCATTTCCATTTGATCCCAATCTACAAAGAGCAACAGCCAGTGGGATAGCTGGATTGCATTGAGGATTCCAAGAATTGTTCTCAAAGATGTGGTGGTCTTCAATAATCTCCAAAAGTTTCATGAAAGAAGGGAATAAAGTTTGGAAAAGTTGCTGGAAGCTTAAGTTGGGCAGTAGGTGAAGCTTTTGCCTTTCATACATAGGGTTGTGGAGAGTGTTTCTTTTTGGAACCATGTATTGCTTTTCCAATAGAGAATTCAAAGCTAACCAAGTTGATTCCAAATCAGAGTCTGAATCTGAATCAAATAATAAAAAAAGTTCAGTCAGCTTTTTTGCGTTTTGAAATTGCTGCCGGGAAGTTTGATTGGAAATGTTGAGAAAGATGGTGATGTGATGATGATGGGATGTGTGTGAAGTGATTGATATTTGAAGCAATGGAGATGTGAAGCAATGGAGATGTGAAGAAATGTAGATGTGAAGTGATGGAGATGTGAAGCAATGGAGAACTGAAGCAATGGAGATGTGAAGAAATGGAGATGTGAAGTGATGGAGATGTGAAGCAATGGAGATGTGAAGCAATGTATATGTGAAGTGATGGAGATGTGAAGTGATGGAGATGTGAAGCAATGGAGATTTGAAGCAATGGAGATGTGAAGTCATGGAGATGTGAAGCAATGGAGATGTGAAGCAATGGAGATTTGAAGTGATGGAGATGTGAAGCAATGGGGATGTGAAGCAATGGAGATTAGATGTGTTTCATGCTTATGGATTTGATGAGTTGGAGGTGTGGATGGGTGTTTTGCATGCCATGGATGGTGGATGGATGATAATGGTGGGTTTGATGTTTTAAAACTGCCATTTTCATGAAACCGGCCATTTTAAAATACACCAGCTAGGGGATATGTGTATTTCAGAAACCCGCCATTAAAAATGGCGGGTTTGGTCAAAAAAAAATGGCGGGTTTCTAATGGCCGTTTTGCTAACTTTGATATGTCTTAATGTGTTGAGGAACTCTTGTTGGTATAAATTTTGAGTATCATCTTCAACAAAGTCATGGCTGTGATAAGTATTCATAGTTTGGTTTTCTTGATTTCCAGAGAGAGAATCCAATATAGATTTATTTATGTTGTAAACTGCCGTATTTTTGCAACACAAAATAACACAGTCCATGAGATAAAAATCTTCAAGTTAGAAATGGTGCAAGTTTTAAAAATCATTGTTGATCAATCTATCCAAAGCTTCATCTTCAATGTAACCATGAATAACCATGTGATGAGGAAGCAAAATTTTTTTGAACCCTGTGTATTATTCAGACCACCTCCAACATTGAGTAAGTAATTCTGGTAATCAGGATCCCCTGCAGTATGCATATTTGAAGTGAGGTGCAAAAACTGGAAATTTCTCCAGCAATAAGAATTTACCAAACTTGCATCAACAATTTTGAGATGTGTAACTTTTTGAACCACAGCTAAAATTTGCCTAAATTCACCACCAAGAACCATTAATTTTCCTCCAAAAGTTAAGTTAGAACCCATGAGGTCTTGAAGTATACTGTCAACAAACTCCAAAGAATGCCTATGTCTCATAGGTGCTTCATCCAAGATTATCAAAGAGGCTTGTTTGAGTGCTTCACCCTTTTGAGAGTTCTTTGATACTCTTGATACAGAGGAGTGATTTAACCTCAAGGGAATTCCAAAGGTGAGATGAGCTTTTCTTCCATTTGTTATATTCATGGCAGCTCTTCAACTACCAGCCTGTGCCATAGCTATTCTTCCAGATGATCTAATAGAGGCCAGAAAGCATTTATATAGGAAGGTTTTTCAGACCAAACAGATCCATCAAGAAATAATTAAGAAGGGTGAGAGGAATAGCATGCATGCATTATCTGATCAAATATTTGCTTCTGTCTATGATTCAGAAGAGAAATGTTTTTCAAGTCTGATTCATTTATTACAGAATTTTTTTCTTCCTCAAGGATACAGTTCCTGTTGCTGCTTTGTTCCTCAACTGATTGATAAATTCTTTTAATATCAGGAAAAGCTTATTCAAAACTTGTTCCACAATTTTGAAATACAATAAGGGTTATTTATTTTAATATTTCAAGAGCTCTTTCATCTGTGATTCTAGGAAAAATTAGATCACCAACCATAAAATTGAATGATGAATTACATAGGTGTTTTGTGTTTTCAGGCTGACAAAGTACTAACAGAATCCCAAACAACCTCCTTAGCTCAGAAGGTCCAAGAGATTCTGCAGCTTCTTCCATTTTTGTTTTCACATGATGATCATCCTCAAGTAGACCCTTTGCCAAGGCAGCCTCTCTGAAATTTGTATCAGAGATTCCATTTACCTTCTTTAGGTGATTAAAAGAAGTTGAAACAACACAATTATTCAACAAAAATCTGAGATAACACCTCTCAGCATCTGCAGGATAAACAGTATAAATCCTTCAAATTGAAAAACCTCTTTGTCTTGGCCTCCATTCTTTTCTCTGGGGATGCCATGTGAAATTTTGTGGAAAATTGGAATATTTGATGGTACTTTCCAAAGGTTTATTTGAACTACTTTTGAATTCTTTTGTCAGCATAGTAGTAGAATTGTTTGATCTTTGAACCACTTCATCCAGGGCTTCATCAGTTTTAAAAATCACTTCTTGTTGATCAGGCAGGTGAATGTCCCTTTGTGTAACAGCAGGTGAGATAGCAGACAATTTAAAGGAAAACATTTTCCAGAATGCCTCAGGTGCAGCAACCCATCTTGAAACCCCAAAAAGGATTATTTCATCCAAGTTTTGACCAATCTCTACAGTCACATGGTCATGGCCCTCAAAAACATATTTTGAGAGATATTTGACAGCTGAGATACCTGCACATACTTTTACATTGATGTGAAATTGATACTTTGCCAAGGGATAGGGATTGTAAGGGAAACCCCAGAAGTTATCAATTAGAGGAATTCTTTGCTTGTGGGAGAGAGATATTGTAACTCCATCTTGGCATCTTTGATAGACAGGATAGGAGTTTGTACCCATGATGATTTCAGGGCAGAAGGCTTTGGGGTATCTCTTCCTGCATGTACCATTATGCATGAAAGGTGATTCAAGGTTCAAAATACCATATTTTCCATGTATAATTTGTCTCTTTACTTGTTGAAAAATATGAGGCTGAGTGCTTTCATTAGGAATCTCTGCGCAAAAAATCATTTAAATGTGTTCAGCTCTTCTGGGCTTGTGGTCATGATGCAGGATCACCAAGATGTGAGTATGTGGAAGGCCTCTCTTCTGGAATTCTATGACATGAGTGTGTCCCATTTTAGTTCCAAAGATTCCATCCTTGAATATTTTATCACAGATAATTTTAAATTTTGAGTTTAAAAAATATGTTACAATATCTGGCCTATCATGTGCTGTTTGACCTGGAAAAAGATTATTTGGAATTTCTGGCCATGCTGGGTGACATGTGACTGTTATAAAAAGATCAGCCTTTCCCATATGCTGAACCATTGCCATAGCATCTTGATATAAAGCCTTCATGTCCCTTGGGCCACCTGTAAATGACTGAGGAAGGATAAAACAACAACCTAAGAATAAAATAATATCATGTTATGCATAAGTATTGGTAGAAGATAGATATAAATCTCACATGAAAAATTGCAGAGAAACCAACTTACCCATTCCCTGAACCAGCTCAAAAACACAGTTTATTGCATCCAAAACACCATAGAACTTCTCAATCTTTATATTATTTTGATGATTTTAAATATAGGATAATCTTTCTGTCTCAATTTGTATGTAATGGTCCACACAATATTGTTGGAAAAGTCTAACACCCCAGTGAAAAAGGGAATAATCAGAATGAAAAAATGGCAGAAATTTTGAATAATAATTCATGGAAGTGAACGTATTCTTTCCTGGTCTATCTTTCAGTTGTGGAAACCAACAAAATTCAACATCAGGATGAAAAAGAAAATTGTACAGAGGGTATACAATTTCCTCAGTTTACTAATTCTGCTGAATGAGCCATCTGAGTCCTTGATCAAAGCATCTCTATGGGTCAATTGAGCATAATAATTACCTGTTTGAAATTCAAATCAATTAGAGAAGTTTCACTTTCTTGACCTGAAACCCAAAAAAATAAGAAATGCCATACCTTCTATCCATATTGCAGCTATTCAGTCTCCTTTTGGTAGGTTTTAAACTCTTTGATCCATATTTTGTGAAGATGGAGCAGCAAGCCTGATGGATTGGTTTGGATCAACATCAGGAGAAAATCTTTGAAAAATATTTATCAAACCATTATTTTGTTTTAAAATCTTTTGAATCCCAAGAAAAAAATCCTGTGCCACATGTGAGCCCAATCTTTGCCAATTGTGCAATTCATTTTCACTTTCATATATATACAATGGAGGAATGATGGGCTATTTCCACCAATGGGATTAAAATTACCAATTTTTTGGTGAATAGTTCCAATCAACATAAAATTTTATATTCCCCTTGTCTGGTAATTGAGGGAATTGAAAATATTTTGGTTAAGACCAATTTATGTTAAGGAAAAACTGAAGTTTATCAACCTGAAATTGGAGAGAAGTTGATGCTCATGGGAATGATGATCCCTAGTAGCAATCTTGAACATACAGAGAAACTCAAGTGGCGGTGTTTTCTTGTGTACTAACACCTGTCCATTGCTACAGCACAGGGAGCTTGTGTCATTTTGGAAAAGGATTTCTTGGAAATTTTGGCATGACCTGGTTGTTTGTAGAGTGTATGGTACAAAAAGAGCAACTTTCCACAGAAATAGGAATGTTGGGATTTTGAGGAGTAGTAGAAAAATTTTGTTGGGGAGGTGGAGGGAGTGCACTTTAATTTGGTAGATTATAGAATATATTGGGATGGGTAATGTTTGATATGGAAATAGAATGAGGAGAAGGTGCAAGTCTACAATGATTGATCCATTTGGCAGTTAGTGGTGGAAATTTTATAAGATCAGGAATGGGATAATCATTGTGTTTTGCTCTGGTATCATATGGGGCTGACAATAAGGACTTGTGACTTCTATGTAGAAAACGTTTGGGAGGATATGGTGGAGATGGGAATAAGGAAAAGGTCCCCATACAATGCTGATGTGGTCAGTTGTAAAGATCAGCAATGGGATAATGATCATATGTTGATCAGGAATTGCATGGGGATGGAAATAAAGAATTGTGACTTCAATGTAGAGCATTGGTGAGAGGATTTGGTGGAGATGGGAATAAAGAAGAGTTCCCCATATGATATTGATGGGTATCATAAATACTTGTGTTTGAATTTGATTGGTGTAGTGAATTTGGAAACACAATTTAAGGGGAGGAGGACCTTCTTCTATGTGAATTTGGATAGTGAATCATTTCTTTTTGAATTTAAAAATAGTAAAAACCTTTTTGGTGTTGATATCTGGGTTGAGGGGGAAGCACATGAAAGTGGGATTGAAGGGGGTTTATATAAAGTTTCAATGCTCAAAACAAATGTTTGAGCCAAGTGAGAAATCAGTGTTCATTACATTTGTTGTCCATGTCCTCTGTTTTATCTGTTCTGTTACATCTTATCTGTTACATGTGTGTTCCTTGTGTTTTCCATGTTAAATTTTTCTTCCTTTACCAAATGTGTTTGATCCTCTGAACTTTTCAAATAAATGTGTTGGATGTACATACATACATACAAAATTAGAAAAAAAAGTGAAAAGAGAAAAAAAAATCCAACCAAAAAAAAAAGCAGACAGAGAAAAAAAAAGCAGAAACAAAAAAAACAGACAGAGAAAAAAAGCAGCTGCAAAAAAAGCAGACCAAAAAAAAGAGGACTGAACTGGATGCAACAGTTGCATACAAAACAACATTGATAAATGAATGCTAACCCAAGGACCTTGACACTGGGTGAGGTGTGTGAGTTTTTTCAATCTTTTTATATTTATAGAAGATAGTTGAATTTTGCATGGTCCACTTTGAATATGCAGAGTGGTAGATTGAGTAAATACAAGGGTTTCACAGGGCCACAGACCAGACCAATGATTGTATGCCCCAAAATTTGGGAAGGCATGGAATTTTCCTGGTACAGTTTGGGATTTGCCCAGTGCAATATTGACTTTACCCATTGTCAATGAAAGAGGTGCACAAAAATGTTGGTAAATGAATACAAAACCAAGGACCTTGATGCCAGGTGATGTGTGGGAAGTTTTTCAATATTTTTATCTACATCTACTGGAATTATTGCACCAAATTTGGGGAGGGGCATTTTCCCAATGTAAGATTTGTCCAAGTGAAAAAAATTAGGGATGCAATAGGTGCATTCTCAAGGTTTGTAAATCAATATAGGATGCAGGAACAAGGCCAACAACCCCGGTATTTATCAAGGGTGCAGGAACCAACATTTTTAGTACATTAGTAGACTAGAACTATTTCCCAATATTTGGGGAGGGGCATTTTCCCAGTGAAAAAGCTGAGGGATGCAAGAGGTGCATCCTTGATTCCAAGAAATGAATAGAGGATGCAGGGCCAAGGAAAAAAATGCGGTTATTTATCAAGGGTGCAGTACAAAATATTTTTGATATATAGTGGACTAGACTTATTGCCCCAAATTTGGGGAGGGGAATTTTCCTGGTGTCATATTTTGCCCTGTGAATAAGCTTAGGGATGCAAGAGGGGCATCCTTGAGGTTGGTAAAGGAATCAAGGATTCAGGAAAAAGGAAAAAAACACAGTTATTTATGAAGAGTGCAGGACCCAATATTTTGAGTATAAATTAGACTAGTATTTTTCCCCCAAATTTGGGGAATGGATTAAATAAAAAAAATTAACATGAAAAGAATCAAATATTTGATATTCTTGAAAATAATAGAATAAAATTACATGAACAACTGTCCTGGTATTTCAACAGATAAGCAATTCAAACAAAGTATATATCACATAAATCTTGGTATGTGATTTCAGTGATGCATAGAATTTGACATCTCATGTTAAACCATTCAATTAAATAATAAATTACATGAAAAATGGGATATTTTTTAAATAAATTTAATCAAGTGAAAAATTTGTGAAACAGATTGAAAAAAAAATTAAATGAAAATTTTTTCAATTATTTCAAAGATATAAGCAATGAAAACCAATTATATATCATGGAAATCTTAGCATGTAATTTCAGTAATAGATAGCATTCCATAACTCATGGCAAACCATGTAATCAGTCTTAAATGAAAATTCTTTTCTAGTTTTATTTTCAACCACTACCCATGTTGAAATTCTGGATCAAAAACTTTTAAATTCAACATATAACTGCCCATGGGTTAAAACTGGATCTTGAATATCAACTCTAATATTTTAAATTTTCTTAACCTGTGATTTTTTAGTTATGAGGAGAATTATTTGGAAGAAAAAATGAATTGAGGAAATCTTGTTGGTATGTATTTAGAGTTTCATCCACAAGAGAACCATGGCTTGAGTGAATAGTCATTATAATATCTTCCTCATTCCCAGCAGTCAATTCAGCAGTAATTAATTTATCTTTTATGAATAGTTTTGGGTTTTGGACCTCATTTTCTTTAAAATCACCAGCTCTCTCTCAGGCCACTTTGTTGCATATTTACTATCTTTTATTTTTGAGCTAATTTAAACCAGTATTATAATTATTATGAATTCTAGGGATACTTTGAGATGTCTCTACCACCTTTGTATGTCCAAATACCTTTTGTTGTCTTGGCCAAACTATTAATTTATGCCTGGTGTTTTTAGGCTGCCAGCCACCATATCATAAACATTTCACAGGCTTCTGATAACTTTATGTCACTACACCTAGCCTTTGTGATTTTCATTTTAAAATACCTACCTAAACCATTTTCCTTATTTAATTCTTCTTTGACTATTCAACAGATTGTTAAGCACAAATTGTGGTTATTTAGTTGCCTAAAAATACTCCTTATCTTTCTGATCCCTTGATCAAAATATAATCAGATTCCCCCCTTTCTTATCTGGGAACACTCACTGAAGCCCTTCTGAATCCGGTCCCTTCTGGACCCCCCAAGTCATATTTCAACCTCCTCTCTCATCTTCCTCTCCTCTCCATTCCTCTCTCAATCATGATTTCAAGCCTATAATACAAAAATCAGGTATTCTTGCAACCTAGAATAGCACAATCAATCAGGAAACTGGTATCAAGATAGTGGCTTTGTGAGTTTGGTAATAAAATAAGGGTAGTGTTAAATTTACAGCTACAGAGCCGTATACCCGGCTCAATGGGCCGTGTGGCACCCTACACAACCCACATGACCCGTATGGCATACTACATGGCTCAAATGGGCCGTGTGGCATGTTACAAGGCTCAAATGGGCCGTGTGGCATGCTTAACGGTTTAAATGGGCTGTGTGGCATGCTAAACGGCTCAAATGGGCCGTGTGGCATGCTACATGGCTCAAATGGGCCGTGTGGCATGCTAAATGGCTCAAATGGGCTGTGTGGCATGCTACATGTCCCATTTGAGTTGTCCGGCACGCTAAACAACCAAAACAAGTTGTTGCACATACACTAAACCATAAATAATAAATAATAAACAATAAATAATAAATAATAAATAATAAATAATAAATAATAAATAATAAATAATAAATAATAAATAATAAATAATAAATAATAAATAATAAATAATAAATAATAAATAATAAATAATAAATAATAAATAATAAATAATAAATAATAAATAATAAATAATAAATAATAAATAATAAATAATAAATAATAAATAATAAATAATAAATAATAAATAATAAATAATAAATAATAAATAATAAATAATAAATAATAAATAATAAATAATAAATAATAAATAATAAATAATAAATAATAAATAATAAATAATAAATAATAAATAATAAATAATAAATAATAAATAATAAATAATAAATAATAAATAATAAATAATAAATAATAAATAATAAATAATAAATAATAAATAATAAATAATAAATAATAAATAATAAATAATAAATAATAAATAATAAATAATAAATAATAAATAATAAATAATAAATAATAAATAATAAATAATAAATAATAAATAATAAATAATAAATAATAAATAATAAATAATAAATAATAAATAATAAATAATAAATAATAAATAATAAATAATAAATAACAAATAATAAATAATAAGTAATAAATAATAAATAATAAATAATAAATAATAAATAATGAATAATAAAGAATAAAGAATAAATAATAAATAATAAATAATAAATAATAAATAATAAATAATAAATAATAAATAATAAATAATAAATAATAAATAATAAATAATAAATAATAAATAATAAATAATAAATAATAAATAATAAATAATAAATAATAAATAATAAATAATAAATAATAAATAATAAATAATAAATAATAAATAATAAATAATAAATAATAAATAATAAATAATAAATAATAAATAATAAATAATAAATAATAAATAATAAATAATAAATAATAAATAATAAATAATAAATAATAAATAATAAATAATAAATAATAAATAATAAATAATAAATAATAAATAATAAATAATAAATAATAAATAATAAATAATAAATAATAAATAATAAATAATAAATAATAAATAATAAATAATAAATAATAAATAATAAATAATAAATAATAAATAATAAATAATAAATAATAAATAATAAATAATAAATAATAAATAATAAATAATAAATAATAAATAATAAATAATAAATAATAAATAATAAATAATAAATAATAAATAATAAATAATAAATAATAAATAATAAATAATAAATAATAAATAATAAATAATAAATAATAAATAATAAATAATAAATAATAAATAATAAATAATAAATAATAAATAATAAATAATAAATAATAAATAATAAATAATAAATAATAAATAATAAATAATAAATAATAAATAATAAATAATAAATAATAAATAATAAATAATAAATAATAAATAATAAATAATAAATAATAAATAATAAATAATAAATAATAAATAATAAATAATAAATAATAAATAATAAATAATAAATAATAAATAATAAATAATAAATAATAAATAATAAATAATAAATAATAAATAATAAATAATAAATAATAAATAATAAATAATAAATAATAAATAATAAATAATAAATAATAAATAATAAATAATAAATAATAAAATAATAAATAATAAATAATAAATAATAAACAATAAATAATAAATAATAAATAATAAATAATAAATAATAAATAATAAATAATAAATAATAAATAATAAATAATAAATAATAAATAATAAATAATAAATAATAAATAATAAATAATAAATAATAAATAATAAATAATAAATAATAAATAATAAATAATAAATAATAAATAATAAATAATAAATAATAAATAATAAATAATAAATAATAAATAATAAATAATAAATAATAAATAATAAATAATAAATAATAAATAATAAATAATAAATAATAAATAATAAATAATAAATAATAAATAATAAATAATAAATAATAAATAATAAATAATAAATTATAAATAATAAATAATAAATAAAAACCATAAATCATAAATCATAAATAATAAATAATAAATAATAAATAATAAATAGTAATAAATTATAAATTATGAATTAAAAAACATATGGAGTAGTGTATGGGCCCCCAAGTGTTGAGGGGCCCTACACGACTCCCATACAACTGGAGCCTTGAATTTAACATCAACCATAAAATAATGATTAATATTTCTAAAGCATGATCTTTGGTACTTTCATGAATAACCATGTGTTGAAGCAAGATTATTCCATTTGAATATTTTATAAGATTTAGAACATCCCCAAAATCAAGTAAAAGGAAACTGGTTATCAGGATCACCTGCAACACAAAAATTTTAATTGAGGGGAAAACCTTGAAAATAACCCAATAATGCAGAATTTAACAAGCTATCATCAACTAATTGAGGATGTGTAACCATTCAAAAAACTGATAAAAATTTTCTAAAATCACTGCCAAGAACTGTTCATTTTGCTCAAAAGGTTAAAAAAGAATCCATTAGATCTTGACATAGTCTGTCAACAAACTTCCAAGTATGCGTATGAGTCATAGGTGTGTCATCTCACACACCAGGGCAATCAATAGATAAATATGAGGGCTGAGAAGAATTTCCTGCATTGGATATGAGGTCAAATATATCTTTATAACTATTATTTCCAGCTTCCAAATACCAGGAACCTTGCAGTCCTTTAAATATAGAAAGTGATGCAGTGGTGGAAAAAGAGAATTCCAAAAATAAACATGGTAAAAGCTTCAAGATAATTAATATAAAAGGGGCTGCTTCAAGTTTTAAAATGGTTTGTTTTATGATTTTTAAATAAATATTTCAAGAGGGGCCACAGTTTAACACAATAATGGGGATCTTTATCAAAACCTCTCTTCAGGGGATCAACTTTGGAAAGTGTAAAGACCCTAGAAGCTGGGGACCTTTTGAGCCCAGGCAGGAGGGAAATAACTTACTTCTTTGAGTAATTACTCCCAGGGTACCTGCAGGGGTTCACAATTGAAGGTTTTCAGATCAAAGGTTGGGGGGTTTATTGATTCTTCTTCAAGAAAAAAGCAAAGGTGGGTTTTCAAAATAACACTCATATTGAAGAATGCAGTCATAAATCACTTGCTTATCCCTTATAAGCACTTGATTAACAATGACATGCTGTCTGATGATAATAATAAATTCCTGGTAAACTACTGGGGAACAGTAATCCAAAGAAGGTCTGTATAAATACATTTTTGGGGTGAAAGGAGCTTCCCTCAGGGAATGTAGAGAGGGTAGGAATCATGTGCTAAGGCTAGTAAGCCAAACAGGGCATTTTAGCACATCCTTTTGATTCTGTAAGCCAGCTGATCCTGGATCTGTAAGATTATTACACTATTGTAGCTTCAGGATCTGTCAATGTGTTAATTTGTTATTTTGGTGATTCTGCATGTATCTTTAATAAACTTTATTTGATTTCTTATAATTTTATTTGATATATCAAGTTTTTAGGTCCTCTTCCATGCATATTTCAAATTGTTAAATATTCATGGTTGATCCAACTGGTCTGTAGCTGTCTGGTGCATTACCTTATTGATTTGGGGAAGTCTTGTGGATCAACAGCACGCAGATCTGATCAGCTGCGTGCAGGAGTAGGATCCACTGCGCATATTGCATGCAGGTCCTCTGGCTAATTGCAAGATGCATGTGGGAATCTTGATGCAGGCTGTTACTGCAGGTTCCTTGAATAGCTAAGCATGCGGACACTGCAGGTATGCAGGGAAGTGCAGGGAAATTCTGAAAAAACACATTTGCACATGTAAATCCTAAAATATAGACAAAACCTCAATTCTGACTGAGTTTTAGGTGTGAAATTTATACATTACAACACGTGTGAAATGTTAAAATGGCCAGAAAAGCCCAATAGGTGTGTTGTAAATTTTTGGTCATTGTTAAATTATTTTAAAATATGAAGGAGTGAGATTTTGAGTGTGGGATCAGTGAGTGAACCTACCTAATTTTGCATGGGGAATCCATCTCTGTAATATTATTTCTGGATTTCTCACACATTTTTGGTTTATTAATATTTCTATCATTTGTTTATTTTGTTCATTTTATTTTTGGTGCTTTTGAAAAATTGCTCTGTAAATAGTAGCAAGGTGAAATTTATTAAAATGAATTTTTTGAAAATATAATGAATTTGTAGAAGAATTGTCTTTCTTCTTCAAGAATCTATTTCCTGTTTATTCTTGTTACCTCTATTTTTTGATGAAATTATGGAAAATTATCAGAAGCTTTTCCAATTTTTGTTGAATGGTTTTGAAATATAATGAGATTGATAGATATGAATATTTCACTTCTGAGAACCCTTTAATCTTTGACCTCTGAATGAATTAAAGCTTCAACCATGAAATTGACGTGAGAATTCCATGTTAAAAGTGGGATTCCTGGCTGACAAAGCTCCAATAGGATTCCAAACAAATTTATTATTTCAAATGGGTGAATTTAATCACCAGCTTCCTGCATTTTGTTTGTAATTTATGATTTTCTTCAATAAAACACTTGGAAAAAGATTCAAAAGTGGGTTTTATGGCTGAAAATGTAACAATAGGATTCCAAAGAACTTTCTTATTTCAAAAGGGTTAATCCCCTCATCACCTTCTTGCATTTTTGTTTCTAAATGCTAATTTGCCTCAATCAAAAACTTTGAAAAATATTCATCTGAAAAATTTTCATAAGCAATTATATTGATTTGCTTTATTTTATTAAATGAAGTAGCAACAACAGAATAATTCAAAAAGAATCCAATAAACCACCTTTCTGAATCTTCAGGATTAAGAGTATCAATTTTCCCAATTAAATAACCAATGTGAAATTTCCTGCATTATTTTCTGAGGTTATGGAAGTTGAATTATCATGGATAGTCCAATTATTTCATTGTAGTTGAAAAAATATCAATGGGAATTCTTTTGAAATATGGTGTAAAATTATTTTTTTACTTTTTAATTGTGTTTAACTTTGATAAAATTCATGCAGGGTTCCATCTGGTTCAAAAAAAACTGTTTTTAGCCAGGAAGATAAAATATTAATTTCAATTATTTTGAAATATTGTGTAACAGTATTTTTTAATCATGTTTAAGTTTGATGAACTTCATCCAGGGCTTCATCTGGTTGAAAAAAACTTGTTTTTGGCCAGGAAGATGAATATCCACCATTAAAACAGAAGGTGAGATAGCAAAAGATTTGAATGCAAAATCTCTCCACCATGCCGCTGGAGGAGCTAACCATCTTGAATCCCTAAAATAGTATATTTAATCCAAACATGCACCAACAACAACAGTCAAAAGTCATAGTACTTATAAATTTATTTTTTGAGGTATTCAACAGCCAAGATACCTGCACATATCTCCACATTTATGTGGCATTGTTACTCTGCAAAAAGTTTCAATTTTTAAGGCACCCCACAGGAATTATCAATGAAAAATTTTGTATGATTCCTCCTCAGAAAAATGGCAGGTTCAATCTGGTGTCTTCTATATTTGACATAACTGTTTTACTGGCAATTTTTTCAGGAAAATAGTATTTTTGATATTTCTTATTGCATCTTTCATCATCCATTCAAGGCGCTTCCATTTTAAAAATATGACATGGCCCATTTATCATGTTTCTTGTAACTGCTTGAAAATGGTTTGGCTTTGCGTCCACGATCTTGGTCAGTTATATCTGCACAAAAAATCATTTCAATTTCTTCAGATGTTCTTGGTTGATGATCATGGTGAAGACTTAGCAAGATTTGAGCATGAGTGAGACTCCTCTTCTGAAAGTCTATAAAATGAGTCTTCCCATTTTCAGTCCAAATATTTCATCCGATTTTCAAACCTGTGTTACTCTATATGGATCCATTCAACTGATGAGATGGATGATGGTTCCACTACTGAGAATGTGCGGAACTGTTATTCTGTATCAAAGAATTATGTCTTGTATTTTGAGCATGGTTGGAAAAAGAATAGTTTCTGTCTGGATGGCTAAATTTGGGTTTGATAAATAGTTGATGATCAAGATCTGGATGATTATTTGTGGTTGAATTTCTCAATTTATGGTCATGAGAATTGTGCAGAATTTCATGGGGATGTGAGTGGTATGACTCATTTTGAGCCTCTTGAGAGAAGCTGACAAGGTTCTTCTATGTAGATTTGGAAATTGAATCATGGTTGTTTAACGCAGAGGAATCAAGGATTTCAAAAATGTAGCTTGTGGTGTGGAAAGATGAGGAAATTCAATACCAGGGGGTATTTATGAGGAACAAATAACACCCAAGCTCCTTCATGTCACACTGGAGGTTATATCCTTGTTTGAATCCCCCTGTTACACTGTTTTCTGTAACATTTCTTGCCTTTCCTTGATTTTACAATAAAGGTTTTCTGCTAGGTTACATCCCCCTGTTACACTGAAGGTGTTGTAGGTATGTACTGTAAATGGGTGTGTACAATAATTGAAAAAAAACAGGACACAAACCTTATGTTGTGTAAGTAGATGCAGGTTGTATAAGCAAATGCAGATATATGGATTCAAATTTAGTGGTGTGATATATATACTGGGGAAAAAAAGCAGACATTCACCTCAATATCTGCATGTTCACATGGAGGAAAAAAAAGTGGACACCTAAAAAAAATTTATTTGAAAAGCGGATATATTTATATTTACACAGAGGGAAACAAAAAGCGGACACTAAAAAAATACATTCAACATTCACATTGAGAGAAAAAAAGAAGACACTAGAAAAAAAATTAAATTCAAAAAAAAGACATTCAGATTTACATCAAGGAAGAAGTATAAGAATTAGAAGATAGATGGATTAGATGGGATTTCTCTGTTAAATGTTACTGTGTTTCCTGAAATTTATGAATTAGATCACCCTGATCACATAATCCTCTCACCAAGTCTCCCACACAGCCCAGAAACCAATACATGTATACTAGTATATGCCACCAAATTTGAGGAGGCATGGCATTTTCCCAGTGAAAAAGCTTGACTGAAGATGCATAGCCTGCATCCAGTTTTCAGAAAAAAAAACAGATACTCAATGGTTTTTGATGGAGGCAAAAATTGGTAATTTCCAACCCTCAAAAAACCAATCTTTTTATACTTATAGACTAGGATTATTGCCCCAAATTTGGCCAGAGGCATTTTCCTGGTGAAAAAACTTAAGAATGCAAGAGGTGTATCCTTGAGGTTGGGAAAAAAATAGGCAATGCAGGACTGAGACAAACAACAACAGTATTTATCAAGGGTGCAGGACCCAATATTTCTAGTATATAGTAGATGGCCAATGTTAAATTTGAAACCTTGCAAGCCCCCTGCACAACCTAAAATGGGTTGCATGGCACAACTTACGACTCATTTAGGGTTGCAAAAGGCCGCTTTCAAACTGTTGAAGTGGTGAAAGGCTGCTTGCAAACTATCTGAGTTAAAAACAGCCACTCAAAACCCACTTGCAAAAAAAATAATTTTTTTAAAAAAAAGAAGATAAAAAAAAAAAAGAAGAGAGGAATTGAACAAAAAGAATAGAATCAGAAAAAAAATGAATAAAAAAATAATAAATAAACATTAATAATTATGAATAAAAATAAGGCCAAAAATAAATAAAGATAGGGCATTATTTTTCTCACACATCCAACCCTTGATTTCACCCATTTTGATGTTGCTGCGCAGTCAGGACCCTTTGGTGTTTCACACAAAAATACTTTATTTCACGCAACTTTCAGGATTTCATGTTTTTAAATTCTGACTGCACAGCCCCATAGAAGGGGTTCTTAAACCACTAACCAAAATAATTTGTAATTTTGGAGCCATTAGAACCCCTTCAAAAATGCAAACAAAAAATTAAAAGATTCTTTAAAAAAAAATTTTTGCATGGGTTTTTGGATCATCATTTTGGCTATTTTTTTTTTTTTTTTTGATTATTTCAGCTGCCATAAATTTTGAAAAACATTTAAAGAGTCTTCTAATATTTTTTTCATTTTTTTTGTTTGTATCCTGTCAGCCTCCTGGACGCCAAGACCCTTGCTATCCTTTAGCTACCAGAGGTGATAGAATAAATAATAAATATATTATTCAATAATTGCAGCAAAAATCCATAAAATATTTGGATAAAGCTATTGCAAGTTTGATTGGTTTGGTTATGGTTTTAATATTATAAATAAATATTAATAAATTGATTATTAAATAAATTAATAGAGGGGCCACAATAATATTGGGGACCTTTAACACCTCTCTTCAGGGAATTAATTTTGAAAACACGTATACCTGGTTACTTTGTAACCTTTAATTTATATTCTCAAAGGAGATATTGCCCAAAGATAATATATATATATAATATATGGTGATGTGACAGGGCCTTTTAGCCAAGCTGCCACGACATAAAAAGGATAATAAGACTCACTGGTATATTATTAAATCCTTTGGTTATCTGTTTAGGACGTGCACTGATGGGTTAAACCTATTACTGGGGTTAAAAAGGTTGTTCAGCATTTTAAATTGATAAAAAGGGTTGGGGACGAATATTATTAACCAGAATAAAGCCATGAATCACTTAATTATCTATTATAAGTATTTGATTACCTTGGAATGGTGTCTGGATGTAAATATAACTGGGTCTCTGGGTATCAATATCCTTGAAAGAGCTCTATATTTATAGCTTTTTGAGTCCCAATTCTGTCCTTCTGAGGGATACAGGGGCTCAAAGGGACGGGTTCTAAGGCTAGCAGGGAAACGAGTGGTAGCCTGGCAGGTTTTTTGGGTGCTGTAGCACGGGTAACATTTGATTCCACAGGGTATGGAAATTATTCTACCTTTTGATTGTTGTTTAGATGTGTGAATAACACTAATCTATCCACATGATTTATTATTTAATTAATTATCTTTGGTCAATATTCCCAGGATGTTAATAATTATGTTAGTAGACATTCTTATGGGTAATCTGATGTCAAGTGGGTTCTCATTATGTATTAGCTGATTGGAGTAAAATCATGATATTGCTTTTACTCCTCATTTTCGAAATTCGGTTGATTTACTTAAAATAATTAATGAAAAATATAAGCTATGGGAATTCATGTAATTATTTTACATCTTCAATTCCCTTAGTATGTAACGGAAATACTGATGTCTTGAAGTTCTCAGAATTGTATATTTAAAGTATTTTAAGATATTTTACAAATATTAGTTATCTTATTTTCAAAATATTTTGTATTTTTAATTTTATTTAATAAAAAATACCTAGAAAGATTATCTAAGTATTTTTATATACTTTTATGTATTTTTAAATTATCTACTATCCACAGGGACATTTATTAAATATGTAGTATGTCCCTGTCTAGGTTGTAGCACCTTTAAGTGGTACCTGGGCTTCTCAAGTCGCCTGTCACTCTGTCAGCCCGTAGTCCTGCGGCTGCGTACTTGTCAGATGCCCAGGGCTGCGTACACAGCTTTTCAGGGTACGCTTTCAGGGTGGCAGTGCTGCTGCTCAGTCGCGTGCCGCTGTATTGGTTGCCGCAGCTGCTTGCGGGAATTGTGACAAATCACATTTCCACCCGTAACTCCTCCAAATCACAGAATTCTTGGATTCTGATACAAAATTCACTGTGAAACCTATATGTGGGGTTTCATGTTGAATATTAAAATTTCCAAAATACCAAGGCTGTTTCTCTTTCCAGATCTTCATAAATTAATCAAAAAAAAATATATATAAGCCGTAGGAATTTGAGGTAGGTGTCAGTGAGTGATCCTACCTTAATTTTTATGTAGATTTATGATTTGAAATAAAAGCTCTGATATTATTTCTAATTTAAAAATATTTTTATTTATTTATGGTATTCTGTTACTTTGCAGATTGCTCTGCAATAGTAGCAAGCTGACATATCCTTTTACCTCAAAAAATTCCTTCAAAAAACAGAAAAAATAAAAAAAAACCAAATTTCTCTTTGGACATTTGAATCCTTTTTTTCCCCTTTTTATTTCATTTTTTTTTGGGTAATTTAAGCTATCAAAAAGTTAAAAAACCATTAAAAGAGCATTAAAAAATTTTTTGCAGAATTTTTGGATGTATAATTTTACCTTAAAAAATTCCTTCAAAAAAGCAAGAAAATCAAAAAATTAAATTTTCTCATTTGACTTTTGGATCCTTATGTTTGCCATTTTGAATTTTTTTTTTTGGTGTTTCAAGTTTCAAAATTTAAAACTTCCATCAAAAAACCAAAAAATGCACTTTTATCACTGGATTTTTAATCCTTTTGTTGGCCTATATAATTGTTTTTTTTTTGGGTTATTCAAGCTTACAGAATGTTGAACGTTATAAAAACCAAAAAAAAAGTTCATCAATACTTTTTGAAGATCATCTGCATTCTTGAATACACCTTACAAGCTTCATTCAAAAAATTGAAAATAAAGAACAAATATGGATACAAATATTGAAATTTATTCAACTTTGATTGGTTTTATTGCCTACTTGATTTTTGTGGAGGGAACAAAACTTCATTACCAAGACCCATATTTCTCTGAAAAATGGGTTTCCAAGATTTGGAATCCTTTGTCACAAATCTTTTCCAAAGTGGATGGAACCTGGGAGCTGGCCAATGATCAGAGTTGAACTTGAATGAGACTATATGCTTGGATTCTTCTAAAAGAATGAAGCAAATAGGAGAGCTTTTGGAATTTGGAGTGGGAGGGGAATTCAGAGGAATACAAGTTCATGGCATTAAAGAAGAAAACAGACCAACTGGACACTTATATGTTTCAGCCAGAAGGAAACCATGGCATGGAAATTTCATCCACATATTTATGGGAGGTGGGCCATAAATATGGTTCAGTTTCCTTCTTGCTTCTTGGAAATTTTCATCCAAAATATCAAACAGTGATCTTGCTTCCTTGAAGATTGGGTTTGAATCAAGATCTTTCACCATTTATTTCCTTACTTTAATCCAGTCTTCTTAGATCCTCCCCAAGAAAATGGATGCTTCTCTAAAGCCACAGTTCCCATCCCCTATGACATCTTGAACATGGGAGATATGTGGAATGGCTGTTTTTGGGGAAATGGAATCTTTGTATTGGAACTAAAACCAAAAATAAGAATTTTTTATCACAAAAAATATGGAATAAAGATAATAATCACTTCTTCAATTGATACTTGGTCAGATATTCCAGCAGAAGAATAAGATAATGTGAAGGAAACCTAGAGGAAAAACCCAAATGAAATCAGACAAAATTAAAAAATGAGAAAATACCAAATAGGGAGTATCACAGTTAAGCAAACCCCCCATTTTTTAATGGTGTTTTTCAAACCAAATCTGCCATTCAAAACCCGCCATTGAAAATCATAAAAAATATAAAAGGCTCAAATTTAGTTGTGTGGAATCCCACACACCACCAGAACATGATGAGTTAAAAAAATGGGGAAATGTTAAATTCACAACTCTTTGAGTTGTGTACACAACTAAAATGGGCCGTGTGGAGTTGTTTAAAAATCTCCAATGGGCTGTGTGGCACGCTGAAAAACTCCAATGGGCTGTTTGGCACGCTAAACAACTCAAATGCGCTGTGTGGCACGCTACACAACTCAAATGGGCCGTGTGGAATTCTAAACAACTCAAAAGGGCCCTGTGGCATGCTACTCGGCTCAAATGGGTTGTGTAGGTTTGAAAATAACTCAAATCTAGTTTTTTTCCGTGCCACACAACTAAAAGAATTGCAGGCTTTGAAAAAACTAAAATAAACTAAATAAAAAAACAGAAATCAACCAAAAAATCAAAAAATGTTGATTTTTTGGTTTAAAAAGAACAAAATTATAAAATTTAAAATTTAAAATTTAAAATAAAAAATTTAAAATTTAAAATATAAAATATAAAATAAAATAAAAATAACTAAATTCTTGAACAACCCTTGGGGGGGTTGTATACCCCCGTACACAGGTCTAAATGGTTAAGTACAGGGGTACAAAAATCAAAAATGCCCATTATGGGGGGAATATTCAAATCTAGTTTTTTTCTGTGCCACACAACCAAAAGAGTTTCAGGCTTAAAAAAAATAAAATAAACTGAATAAAAAACAGAAATCAACCAATAAAATCAAAAAATGTTGATTTTTTGGTTTAAAAAGAACAAAAATATAAAATATAAAATATAAAATATAAAATATAAAATATAAAATATAAAATATAAAATATAAAATATAAAATATAAAATATAAATTATAAATTATAAATTATAAATTATAAAATAAAATAAAAATAACAAAATTCTTGAACAACCCTTGGGGGGTTGTATACCCCCTTACACAGGTTTAAATGGTTGTGTACAGGGTTATAAAAATCAAAACTGCCCATTATGGGGGGCATATGCCCCCCCAGTGGTTGCACATGTTTGGAACAACCCTTTGGAGTAGTGTATGGGACCCCATGAATTGAGGGGCCCTAAAAAACTCCCACAGGTTGTGTGGGGCCCTACAAATATCCCACAGGTTGTGTGGGGCCCTACACAAATCCCACAGGTTGTGTGTGGCCCCACACAACCCCCACAGGTTGTGTGGGGCCCTACACAACTCCCACAGGTCATGTGGGGCACTACACAACTCCCACACAACTGGAGTTGTGAATTTATCATCACCAAAAAAAATGAAAAATCAAAAAGAAAAAGGAATGAAAGGGTACTATCATAACCCATAAACTAAATAAACCTTCCAAAAAAACAGAAACCAACCAAGAAATCAAAAATGTTCATTTTTTGGTTAAAAAAAAATTGTTTATTTTGTGTTTAAAAAACAAAAAAATAAATAAATAAAAAACAAAATAAAATGGTACTATCCAATTTACTATCCCTAAAATAAAAAGACCCAAAAAAACACAATTAACTGTTCTAGCCCTAAACTAAAAACACCAAAAAAATCACAAGTAATTGGAAAAGCCCTAAATTAAAAACACCAAGAAAAAGGCAAGTAACTGGAATAGCCCTAAACTAAAAATACCAAAAGAAAAAAAACCAGTTCAACTTGTGTTAATCTGATCCCATCATAAGTAGTAAAATAATCCTTATGATGGAATCAACCCAACACAAGTTGAACTGAATTACCATTAAACTCTCATTTAAAACATCCAATATAATGATATTAACTCAAAACACTCAACATAATAATGTTTCAAAATTTCATAACCCTTTATATTAATAAAACTTGTTAGCTGCATTAAAATTACAATTTATATGAAACCCAATGATGAAATGAATTCAAAGTCTATAATCTCTATAATATAGAATGAATTTGCAGTTGATCTTTGATAAGATCAACCCAACCAGAGGCTTCTTTAGAAATCAAGGAAAATGGTTTTGCTACAATGGGCGGGATTGGAATCAATTCTCCCTCAAATACCAATGAAAAACAGTGGATATTGTTTAAAAAGGAAATATAAATAGGTTCTGATTGATCTGTAACACCATTTGGCATTTGAGTATAAGAACAAAATGAATCCAATGAAAGGAAACATATGGGTCTGCTGTATGTCTTGGCTAATATTTTTCCCATATCTAGTTTAGCCAACCATCTTG
This sequence comes from Puccinia polysora, assembly GCA_025617555.3. Taxonomy (NCBI): domain Eukaryota; kingdom Fungi; phylum Basidiomycota; class Pucciniomycetes; order Pucciniales; family Pucciniaceae; genus Puccinia; species Puccinia polysora. The sequence continues at coordinate 45,175,451 of CM062619.1, read as the reverse complement.
AAGAGGGAATCTTTTTATTGATGTATTCAACATCAAGAATTTGTTTAATCTTTTCTATCTCTTTTGCACCACCAAGAATCTTAATGTAACATGCTTTATTTTTCTCTAATGTTTCAATGATTTCCTTTCTCACTTTAAAGCATTCATGTTCATTTTAACCAAGTTATTTAGCAATGAATCTAAATCTGCAATTACCATCTCCAATCAAATCCCAAACCTTTACCCAAAAACTTATGGAATTTCTCGGTTATTTTATGGAGGTATTTCACATTTGATTCCTACCATCAAAACTAACTTAGTATTCATTTCTTTAATCACATCAATGAAATGAATACTCACAAAATATGAGCTTTTGGTTGAGCTTTGCTGCACGTTGTCTTCCTCTGAAGAGGATCCAAATTCCAAATTAAGTGATCCCAATTCAATTTCAGTATCTTCCTCTGAACTATGAAATTCAGATTTGGATCCTGCAAACTTTGAGTAACCATTCATCATTAGTTAGTTAGTTCATTAAACCCAAAAAATTAACATTTTAAAAAAGAAAAGACTTACAATCTTTCTTCTTTTCTTATATGGCACCCTTCCAGTACTATTTTCCTACTTGAGTTGTTTTTCAACATTCTCAAACCAAGATGGTTCTCTCCGTGTATCTGTCAGTTTTGGCCGGCCCCTACTTGATTGTAAGACTTCAGGTTCAAGTCTTGGCTTCAATAAATATTTGGTGATCTTCCAAATGATATACTTCAATAGGCCACCTTACTCATGATCTGGAGATTCCAAGATCATTGCACTCACTTTTTCATGTAACTGAGGAATTCTCAGCATTTTGTCCACATTGCACTTCAAAGATTCAAAAGGATCAACAATTAGTGAATTAGGAATAATGAATGAAAAAGCATTAATCACATAGTGATTTGAACAATCCAACTTAAGCCAACTTACAGAACTAGAACTGCAAGGGTCATAGTCCAACCTCCACTGAGGATGAACATCTTTGGATACCACTGATCCTCTGAATGCTAGACGGTCACCTATTTGGTGGGAAAAGGGCAAACCCATATTCTTGGAGTATGACTTGGTGCACACTTCACCATCATGATCACGTTTGACCTTCTCAAATTGTTCCCTAATAAGCTGAATTTCCTCTAAAGACAATTTTTATTCCAATGGTAACAGTTCAGGTGGGAGAAATGTCACTAACTTAATTCAAGATTTTTTTTAGTGATGCATGAACCATTTTAATTTGATTCAAAGCTGTTCTGTCAAGGTTTTTACATAAATCCAACATGTTTCCCAAAGAGTTTGCAAGGAATTGTTTGAGAGTGGCATGGGCCCCTTCCACCCAAGAAGTTGTTTTGTTTCCAAAATCTTGGTTTATACAAGTCCACACCATTACAAACCTCTCTTTGATAGGGAAATTTTTATTTTCCATATAATTGAGCAAATCCTCAGAGTCTTTCAAGAAACACTATACAAGTAAAAAGGTAATAAACCAAAACTAGGAAGAATAAAAAGCAGTTGTTTGGACCTACTCTAAGTTCCCCATCATTGAACTCCCCCTCCTCCTTATTCTTTGAGGCCCCATACTTTGCCCATAGAGTCATAAAGCTTTTCCATCCTTCAACATCATTAAAAAAGCACCCTTTGCAGTTTTCTTGTATTTTTTTAGACAAATTCCAAGTGCAAAATGGTCTTGATGACTCTGAGAAACTAGATTCAATTGCACAGATCAGAGATTTTTCACGGTCTATCACAAAGACTTTTGGAAGTCTCTCAGGATCATAACCCAATTCCTTTAACACATTTACAGACCAACTGTAGAGCTCAAATTTTTCTTTTGGTATGAAACAAATTAATTTTGTGAAAGTTTTCCATTTGGCTGTTGTTCCTACAACATACAATAGCAGGATTTGGTACTTATTTGTTTTATAAGTACAATCCAACATGGCAATATGATGGAATTGTTTGGAAAGCTTTAATGACTCTGGGTGGGCCAAGAATAGGGCCTCCAAGTGACCCTCTCCACTGAATTTTGACCAATGAATCCAACTTGATTCTTCAAGCTGTTTGTAGATTACGTCCATAATACTTTGCCCCTCCAGTTCTTCAAGCGCTACCTTCCCCTTAGTGTTATAGATTGTTTGGTCATCAACATAATTACCGCAATCAATCTTGATCAATTTTCTGTTAATTTGCAATGTATTGAGCCCATCATTCATGCCTTCTATTAGATTTTCTAAGGCTACCCCATTGATTATCCTCAGTTGAGGATGCACAGAGGGATGTTCTGATGGTTGATGTTTATGTTGAGTTTCTTTGTAGGAGAGTTTCCACAAGGGGTCTGCCTTTGTGAAACCTGCATGGATTAAAAAATTGCACCCAACCTTCCTTGTTTGAGTTTTCCAAGACTGTTTGGCAAGGAGTTTCCCTGAGTAGGAACCATGTCAATCACAGGCCAAATTCACATATTTATCTTTTTTTGAGTTAAAAACTGTCAGAGATTAACCATGCTTCATATCCCATGTTTGAAAATATTTTTTGCATCTTCCCTAGTAGGAAAGGCTCTCACAGGAGGTGGATCAAGTGGATCTAGTAAACATTCATTGGTTATTGTCATAGTTTCATATTTTCATAGTTTCATATTTTCATAGTTTCATATTTTCATAGTTTCATAATTACAATCCCTCAATTACCTTGGATCAAAATAAATCAGGAAAAGACCTGAGTAACTTAAAATGTTACTCACAACCACAGGTCAAATCCAACTGTGAAAAATTTTTTTCCTCAATTTTCACCCTAGATGAAGATGCAATTGGGGCTTCCAATGTTTCATTACCCAAATCCTTTTTTCCCAAAGCTTTGTTAACAGAACTATCAATGTAGTCCTTCAACGCAGCCATGTAACAAGGAGGGTTTGACACTGTTCCCATAATGCAAAAAAATTGCACTTCTACTTCAGTATTCAATACAAATTTCAAATTAACAACTGCAAAGTTTGCTCACTTTTGAGTTAAGAATTATGTTTAAAATTTAACTTTAATATTTAGGATACTTCAATCAATTTTGCTTTGATTTCACTTTAATTTTGATTTGTTATTGCTAGGTGTGGTCCAAATGTCCCACATAGTATATTTTGATCCCAAATTTGGGTTGAGGGAACCCAAGTGTGGTCCCGGGGGTGCCCAAAATTCTGGCACAACTTCTGGGGGGTTGAGCACTCCCCAAAAAAAGCATATTTGAGCCATTTACGGGGGTAAATGGCTCAGGTTCACCGTTTCCTGGGGGTAAAGGGCTCAGAATCACCATTTCCTGGTGGTAAACGGCTCAGAATCACAATTTCCTGGGGGTAGACAGCTCCTATACAACCCCCCGGGGGTTGCGGGTGTTTGGAACAGCGCTTTGTAGTTTTCTATGGGCCCCCACGGCTCAAATGGGCTGTATAGGGCCCCAAACAACTACCACACGGTTGGAGCCTTGAATTTATCATCACCCATATTTTCTTGTCCAAAAAATGGTGACTGAACTTCAAATTTGCTATGAATTTCTTCTTTGGCCTTCCTCTCCTCTTGGGATCTTCTAAATATTCAAAATCAGATGGACCTGTTTTGCTTTAGGACTGAGAGATCTTATTGAAGTTATTGGCTTTTCCTTTTGGTGTTCCTCTTACTTTGGATCTTTTAGTGGAATTTGGGTCTTCAATCAGGGTAAGTTGATATCTTCCACTGTACAGCTTCATGCTTTCACCCAGTTAATATAGCTGTTCTACAGGTGGCAACTTTCTGAATGCTTCAAATGTTTTAGTGAAATATAGCTTTTAATTACTGTCTTTGGTTGGAACTTCAAGCTTTTCTGAATCTTCAGTTGATTCAGGGTGCACAGTCAAATTGAGAAAGGAAAATAAAAATCAATCAGGACATTATTCATTTGAGCTTGAATACCAAAAAAAAGAGAAAAGCATCAAGAGATGGGAGCTTTGACATGCCATTGAGGACAAAAATAATCAAGTTGGAAGAGTTCACCCTTTCTGATGGCCAATTTGAATTTGTGAAAACATGTTATACCCATTTCAAAAGAGTAATCACAGTTGTTGCAATTGGTGGAAGAATCAGGAACTTGATGAGATAAATGAATGATTTTGAGGGCAAAGTGGCTGATCTTTCCAGATAGATGATCCACACAGTGAGGCAAACCAATGAGATGCTTGAATTCTTGCTGAGAAGCTTCAATGGCTCTATCATGTGTTTGGATGGTGATGGAACTGTAAATTTTTTGAACTACATTATAGAAAGAGCCAATAGAATACTTGATGAATATTTTAATGTACAAGTGAGAACCTTCCATTATTGATGTACTTGTGTTGCCTAATTGAAAGTATTTGTTTGCAAAATAGGAGACAATTTTTTTAGAGGAATCCAGTTTTCAAGAAGGTATTCAGAAGTGGGTGGATTCCAGACCAGAGAAAGTCTTGTGAAGTTTTTGTGATAGCTTGATTCAGATTTTGAATAGACCAAATGATGCCATTGTTTCTTGAATAGCTTCCATTCATCTTTAGATTTAAAGTGCTTCCTGAAATGAATTTGAATATATTTGAAACTGTGCCAGACACAGAGAAGATGATGAGAGGAATGGAAAGCTGATTCAATTGAGCTAATAGGTGCTTGTTCCTTGTCTGTCACAATCAAACTAGGTTCTTTATCTTCAAAACTTTCCTGAAGTTGAGTCAGTTTCAAATCATAGTTAGGTTTTTTCTCTTTAGATCAGAAAGAGAATGCAACTGAGAATCTTCTAGAAGCATTGTTTTCCAAAGAATATGAAGAAGGGGAATTCCAAATTTGTTGGTTTTATATGTACAGTCCATCATAATGAGAGTAGGAAAAAGGTTCAGAAGTTTCATCGAATCAGGGTGGGAAATAAATAATGAAGTAATTTGACCATCCACATTGTTCATTTTTTAGTAGAAAGAAGAATTCTGGAGCTCCAGGACAAGTGCTTCCACAGGAGTTTTGCCATCAAGGGCATTTTTTTGTATTTGGTATCTTTTTTTGTAAATTGTAGGGAGATTTGTGTAGATAGGTGATGATGAGTTTTGTAAAAGAATTTCAGCCTCCTGGATTCCATGAACCTTGCTATCCTTTAGCTACCAGAGGTGATGGAATAAATAATAAATATATTATTCAATAAATACAGCAAAATCCGTAAAATATTTGGATAAAGCTATTGCAAGGTTTATTGGTTTGGTTATGGTTTAATATTATTAATCAATATTAATAAATTGATTATTAAATAAATTAATAGAGGGGCCACAATAATATTGGGGATCTTTAAAACCTCTCTTCAGGGAATTCACTTTGAAAACATGTATACCTGGTTACTTTGGAACCTTTAATTTACATTCTTAAAGGAGATATTGCCCAAAGATAATATATATAAATAACATATGGTGGAGTGGCAGGGCCTTGTAACCAAGCTGCCATGAAATAAAAAGGAACATAAGACCCACTGGTATATTATTGGATCCTTTAGGTACCTGTTTAGGACATGCAATGATGGGTTAAACCTATTACAGGGTTTTAAAAGGTTGTTCAGCAGTTTAAATTGATAAAAAGGGTTTTGGGATGGATATTATTAATTGGACTAAAGCCATAAATCACTTGATTATCTCTTATAAGTATTTGATTACCTTGGCACGGTGGCTTGATGTAAATATAAAAGGGTCTCTGGGTATCAATATCCTCAAAAGAGCGCTATACTTATAGCTTTTTGAGTCCCAATTCTGTCCTTCTGAGGGATACAGGGGCTCAAAGGGACAAATGCTAAGGATAGCAGGGTACCAGTGGTAGCCTGTGACATTTGTTTTGGTGCTGTAGCATGGGTAACATCTAATTCCACAGGGTATGGGAATTATTCTACCTTTTGATTGATGTTTTGACATTTGAATAACACTAATCTATCCCCATGATCATTATTTCATTAATTATCCTTGGTAAATATTACCAGGATGTTAATAAGTTTTCTTAGTAGAAATACCTACGGAAAAACTGATGTCAGATGGGTTCTCATTATGTATTAGCTGATGGGAGTCAAATCATAATATTGATTGGGCTCCTTATTTTTGAAATTATGTTGATTTACTTGAAATAATTAATTAAAAATATAATCTATGAGAATAAATGTAATATTTTTACATAATCCGTTTTTTCAGTTTGTCACGGACATACTGATGTCTTGAAATTCTCATAATTGTCATTGAAATTATTTTAAGATATTTTATAAACTTTAGTTACCTTATTTTTGACATATTTGATATTTTTATTATATTTTATAAAAAATACTTAGAAAGTTTATTTAAGTATTTTTATATACTTTTATCTGCCTTTAGACTAAATACTATACACAGGGACATTTATTACATATGTAGTATGTCCTTGTCTTTGTTGTAGCACCTTTAAGTGGTACCTGGGCTTCTCAAGCCGTCTGTCACTCTGTCAGTCCATAGTCCTGCGGCTGCGTACCTGTCAGATGCCCAGGGCTGCGTACACAGCTTTTCAGGGTACGCTGACAGGGTGGAAGTTCTGCTTCTTAGCCGCGCGCGGATGTGTTGGTTGCCGCGGCTGCATGCGGGAATTGTGAAAAATCACATTTCCTTCCGTAACTCCTCTAAATCACAGAATTCTTGGATTCTGAAATAAAATTCACTGTGAAGCCTATACGTGGGGTTTCATGCGAAATATCAAAATGGCCAAAATCCCAAGGCCATGTCTCTTTGTAAATTTTCATTAATTATTTAAAAATATAAGCAGTAGGAATTTGAGGTGGGTGTCATTCAGTGACCCTACCTTAATTTTTATGTAAAATCAGAATTTGAAATGATATTTTTTTAGATTATTTCTCCTGTAATGATATTTTTATTTATTTTTGTTATTTTGTTACTTTTGCATCTTTCTCTGCAATAGTAGCAAGCTGACAAAGAAGGTTGAGAATTTTTAAAGGGGGAACTCCTGCTTTGGAGAAATTTTCAACAACCTCCTTTTGCTCCCCTTGGATTCTTCTGTGGATGCAATGAGTGGAAGGATCAATTGAAGGTGGATGGTTGTGCTCTGGACATATAGCCTTCACCACCCAAAAACCAAATCTTTTTGAAAAATTCCCTGAGAAACTGAAAGGAAAGTTGGCCTTTCTTGATTTTTTTAATTTGGTGGTATCTTTTCTGGGTTTATATTCCCCAGATTTATCAAATTGGTAAGTGTAGGCTTGATTCTTGCAATTTGATGCTCTGGTAGATATGGCATATCCATGGGACTTTCCCATGATTGGATAGCCTCAACCAGCTCCTCCTTTTGATTATATGATATCTCAGGAGGAGGGGCCAGAGGTGTGGAATAAAGAGTTTGAGCGGATTAATAAGGAGCAAGGGGATTTCAATCACTAGTTTTATTAGATGATATAATGGAGGATGGGCCTGGTGAAAAAGTTGAAACAGTTCTGAAAAGTGGGTGGATTTTTTCTTGAGCCATTCGAAAAAGATATGTTCTTGTTTGGAAGTATCTGGAGTTTGAAGTTTTTTTGATGAGTGGTTGGTGGAGTGGTTTGAAAAGGTGTGGTGTGGTGTGGTTTTATGTGGTGTGGTTTTGTTTTGTGTTGTGTGGTGTGGTGTGGTATGGTCTGGTGTGGTATGGTGTGGTGTGGTGTGTATGGTATGGTAGTGGGATGGTGTGGTGGGGGCTGATGGGAGGGTGAAACAGGTCAAGGGGGTGGTTTATAAGATAATTGGAGCGCTCCAAGATGGGTGGTGGTCCCAGGAGAAAATTTCCAGTCATATTGAATATATGCATGTGAAGGGCTCAAAAAAGAGTAAATTTTGCAAAACCTTTGGTTTTTTGATGGAATTTTTAAAGGTCAAAAACAAAATACAAAAATCCTCAAAAATTTTTTGAAAAGATCTTGAATAGCTCTCTTACATTTCTCAAAGCTTGAAAAACCAAAAAAAATAAGTCAAAATGGCAAACATAAGGACCCAAAAGTCAAATGAGAAAATTTAATTTTTTGATTTTCTTGCTTTTTTGAAGGAATTTTTTAAGGTAAAATAATACATCCAAAAAATCTGAAAAAGAAAACTGAATGCTCTTTAAATTTTTTTTTAACTTTTTGATGGCTTGAATCACCCAAAAAAAAATTAAATAAAAAGGAAAATAAAAGGAGTTCCAATGTCCAAAGAGAAATTTGATTTTTTTGAGTTTTTGTGTTTTTGAAGAAATTTTTGAAGGTGAAAGGATACATCCAAAATTATGTAACAAGAAAATTTGAAGACTCTATAATTTTGGTTGAAATTTATGTCAGCTGAAATAAAAAAAAAATAGGGTGTATCAGAGTCAAGCAAACCCGCCATTTTTTAATGGCGGTTCTCAAACCAAATCTGCCATTTCAAACCCACCATTAAAAATCAAAAAAAAAACACTTATTTGACATCAGAATTTTTGGAGTTACCTGAAAGTCAGTGGCTTTTTTTCAAGCAAATTATATAAAGGCTTTCACCACCTGCGCACTTCATACACCCCTGGTTTTCCACCTCCACCTACTTCCAAAAAATTCTATGTCCAACATCATCTGAAAAAAATTTGATTCATTGCTCTTCATATTCTCATTGCTATCCTCATCAATTTATTGCTTTCATTACATCCAGATAACTCTCATTGCATCACTATCATCATTGCTTCATCCCTCTCATTGCTTTATTGCTTTCATCACATCCAGCTAACTCTCATTGCATCACTATCCTCATCACTTCATCAGTGTCATCACTTTATTGCTTTCATCACATCCTAACTCTCATTGATTTATCGCTCTTGTCACTTTTTCACTCTCATTTTTTACTACCCTCATTGCTTCATCACTCTCATCCCCTCATCACTTCATCACTCTCATCACTTCACCACTCTCATTGCTTCATTGCTTCATCCCTTACTCTTTTTAAATGGCACCTCAGCAATCCTCCCCCCACAAGTCCACCAAACAATCCAATGGACCAAAGCAAAAATTCCCCAGGAACTCAAAATCCAACAATCCTCCCCCATCAGCTTCCACAGGCTCAAGTCAGCTCAAGATAGCAGATCACATCAGCCTGGTAAACTGGCTCAAAATTCCATCCAACTACAATGCTTGCTTTGGATCCAAAAATGAAACACAAGTTGGCCAACCTCCATCCTCTAAGGTTAATGGTTATCTCCTGATGGCAAATGAACTCAAGAATAAAACCAAAGGTAGGCTGGATCTTTCATCCAAAAAGATGCAGGAGCAATTAATGAACTATTGAACCAAGTACAAAAAAGCCCACTCAATGTCAATCTCCAGCAGCTTTGGTATTACCAACTCCAATAAAGTAAAGGGAATCAACTTGATGGTTGATAATTTGGAATCCATTTGTCCTTTTTATGTTCAAATGGATTAAATCTTTGGAAAGAAGGCCATTATCACCCCTTTAGCCGCTTTTGATGCCCAACAATCAGATTCAGTTGATACTGAGTACCTGACTGTGGATGCTTGGCCTAGCAATGATGATTCCAAAGAAACCTTTGAGTAGCCCCAATCTGATGTGGAGGAGAATATTACAACAGAATCAGCTCCAATCATGTATAGATCAGCATTGATCAACAATTCACACCCTTCCTTGCAACCCTCACTTCCTTCTTTGGATTTCTCTAATCCTGGGGTGGAGGAACTGAACAACTTGGCAAACAAGGGGCAAGTTATTCCTGTATCACCACCATTGTCATCTTCTGCTCAAGTAAGGAACCAAGATCTTTTCTCTTCTGTCTGGTTGATCCTGACTTATTTAGATTGTAAAAAAACAGTCTCATCTGTTCCTGAATGGCCAAATAATCAAGCTAATGGGGCCTCCCACATCCCCTTCAAATGAGAGAAATGAAGTTCCCACACAAGCCTCCTCTGCAAAAGGAAAGAGAAAGGCCTCCAATTCCATAAAAATCAACCCCAATAGCATCAAAAAGAGGAGAAACACTTCAAATTTTTCTTAATAATATTTTTAACTCCACCAATAAAAAATATTTTTTGTTTTTATTTATATTTTTTTTTCCTAGAGTATATTTTCCCACTCGCCAAGTCCCTGCAAATTTTTTGAGTTGTTTTGTTAATTTGCATGGACATGGCCATTCTTGTATGGGTGGCCATTTCCACATTTGATTTTCCTCTTGGAATGTTAAAACTCAGTGGGTGAGGGGTTTCAATTGTTCTTTTTATTTTTGGAAGTGATGGCAGGATACAGATTCAAAGATCATAGTTTCTGTCCAGAACATACAAGATTTTCATCAATTCCCCCCTCTGAAAGTTCCAAAGAGATTTATGACGCCCTCACTTGATCCCTCTTTTGCTTCAAAGCCCTCTGCTTGCCACCTCTCTTTATGTTTGTCAACTCATCTCCTTCCATCTTGTTCCCTCACAGGCAACTTCTCTGCTTGAGGTGAGGATCAAGAAGGGATTCAATTTGGAGTATAAAATTGTGGGTGCAGTGGGTGAAGCAAGAGAATGGAAGCAAAAGGGGTCAAAGAAGGGTTAAAAAAACCCATTTCAGTCACTTGATGAAAAAAATAATTTAAAAAAACAAAAAAAATACCAGGGTGTGAAAAAAATGGGTGGGCGTCAGTGGGCCAGGGAGGATGGGGCAGGTTGGGCTTTATTGGCTGGGGAAGAGGTGGGGCTCCATTTTCTGGGCAGAAGGATGGAGGGTGGCTTGCTCAGCTGGGCAGCAGGGGGTTGGGCAGGGGCCGTCTGCAAGCCAGGCGGGGGGTGGGTGGAGCGCGCAAGGGGGGGCCAGCCATTGATAGTCCTGTCGAGTTGAACTGGTCAAGAGCCTCTTCTGATAGTATTTCCAGAACAATTCAGTCGCTTTGGCAGATTTGGAACCAGTAAGATCAAATAGATCAATTGGTAGTTTGTTAGAACTTGAGCTTGGGTTGAATGATGGGTGAGACACTGTAGCAAGTCATGAATCATGAGGATGGAGAGCCAAAAAACTTCAGTCTTTCCCTTCTGAGTGGGTTTATTTATTTATTTTTATATCCAAGCCCTTTTCAAGCTGTGGTAGTTAAAATGATGGCAATAAAATCTTAGGGGGGGATGAGATGGGTCACTGAACTTCATAGGGTGGGTTTCACTTGTCTGAAAGAATGAACTTTGGCATGGATGTGCTGATTTGGGGCTCAATTTGGATTGGGGATGGTTGAAATTGAGTTTGGGTGGTGCTCAAGGTTGGAAGGGTTGACTAAGGAGGGGTTGATTGAGGAGGGAGATTGGTCAAGCATAGTTGGAAGGTTAGAAAAGGATAAGGAACAGCAATGAGATAGTTTGAGAGGTTGAATACTGAGATGGAGTTGGTGATGATTATTGAATTGAGTATGATGTGGCAAACAATCTTGTTGGTTGGTTCCATGTTAAGGCAGTTGCTGATACTGGTGCTGTTGATAAATGACAGAACTTTGCAAGTATGGGTTGATAAATGGGTGGGGATGAGGATGATGAGTTGAAGGTTGTTGATTAGATGCTGTATGATGATGATAATTTGGGATGCATGTGTTTGGCAAATATGTTGATTGAAAAACGGGTATGAAAAAATTTTGATCTGGTAGAATTGTAGAGGAGGGTGAAGAGGTTGTAAAGGTGTGAAAAGATGGGAAGTATGAGTTGATCCCAAAAGGTAATGAGGGCTAATCTTTGGATATTGATGACTTGGGTTGCCATTTGATCAGAGTTTTTATGGTGAAAGTGAAATCAATCTGGACCGCAAGGTTGATTTGAGGAGAGCTTGTTGGATTGACAGAGGAGGAGGAGTGAACTTAAGCCAGAACTGAATAGGCCAGCATTTGTGGTAGCTTGTTGGAGTAGATTTTGTTCTTGAAGTATTTTGTTATTCTTACTCTTGATGAAGCTCAAAAAATTTTTTTCCAACATGAGCGGTAAGAAGATGGCCTCCAGATAGGGTAATAAACCTGTGAAGAAAAAATTCCAGACTTGAGAGACTTGGACAAGTAATTGTTTTTCTGAAAGTTGATTGGCTTGTAATTTGTTACAGAGGATCAGAATTCTGTTTGCAAAGAGTTTTTTAATATCCAAGTGTAGCTTTGAGATTGACTTTGAGGGAGAGTTGTCAGTTTTCTTATGGATGTGTTGGGAGACAAAATCATTCAAGTCTTTGATGAAATTCTTGTGCCCCTTGCCATTGCTGATGATGATTTGATAGGAGTGAGTGGATGATAATTTTGACGGCAAGCATGAGATTTGGGTTTGGAGAGGGGGGGATCCTGACTTAAAATAGTTGGATGACCCTGTGGACAGCCTGACTACAAGCATCACCTGGTTTGAGGATAAGACCACCAATGGTAGTCAAAGGGTTCAAGTTAGTGGATTCAATTGAGTTTGAGTTGAGGATTGCACCATAGTTCAAATTGGGTTTGGAGGAGGAGGAGAGTAAGAAGTTATTGTATGGGCTGGTGATGAGATGGTGGCGGCTGTGGCAAGTAGTGGTGCCATTGAGGAGTGAGTTTGCCAAGTTGGAGGCAGAGTCAATGTGACAAATGATGGGTTTAGTAATGGCTGAGATGGTTGAGAAGTTCATAGTTGGAGTAGTAGGCCTTTGTACAAAGATGACTACTTGGTAGGTTTGATGGAATGTTGGTATGCTGACTACTGATCTGATGATGATGGTGAGGGATTGGATTGAGATGGGTCAATAGGTCTGTTTTGGATGTGATGGATGGTGAATGGATGAAAATGCATAAATTGTGGGTTTAATGGTTGGTTTGATGTTTGAAATCTGCTATATTCATTAAACCCACCATTTTGAAATATACCAGTTAGGGGGTATGTGTATTTCAGAAAACCACCATTAAAAATGGCAGGTTTGCTAACTTTGATACACCCTAATGAAAATAGCCAAAATGATGATCCAAAAACCCATGCAGAAATTTGTTTTTACAGAATCTTTTCATTTTTTGTTTGAATTTTTGAAGGGGTTCTGATGGCTCCAAAATTTCCAAAGATTTTGTTTAGGGGTTCAAAAACCCCTGCTATAGGTCTGTGCACTCAGGATTAAAAATAATTAATTCTTGAAAGTTGCATGAAATCAAGTATTTTTGAGTGAAATACCAAAGAGGTACAACAGCGCGTCATCTTCAAAATGTGTGAAATAAAGGGTTGGATGCATGAGAAAAATAATTCCTCAAAAATAAATAAAAATAAATAAAAATAAATAAAAATAAATTTAAAATAAATAAATAAAAATTAAAATAAATAAGAATAAAGAGTTTATGGAGCAACCCTAAAGTAAAAGTGCCAAAAAATACAAGTTCAACTTGACACACCCTCAAGTAAAAACACCAAAAAAAGACAAGTAACTTGACAAGCCCCAAAGTAAAAACACCAAAGAAAAAGAAAATTAACATGAAAAGCCCTAAAGTAAAAACACCAAAAAAAAACACAAGTTTAACTTGCGTTAAGATGATCTCATCAAAAGAAGTAAAAACACTCCTTATGATGGGATCGGCAGAACACAAGTTGAACTGAATTACAAATAAAATTTCATTCAAAAAACTCATCATAATGATTTTGACTCAAAAAAATCAACATAATGATGTTCAAAATGTGATAACCCTTTATATCAATAGTACTACAAGATCAGCATCAGGGCCCAAACCCAGATGATGAAATTAATGTATAAATTAGAATACAACTCAAGTTGATTTTTGAGGTGATCAACCCAACCAGAGGCTTTTTTGGAAATCGTGGAATGTGTTTTGGAAACTATGGGTGGGATTGGAATCACATCCCCCTTAAGAAAAAGCTGGAACCAATGGTAATTGTTAACAAAGAGACTGAAAATAGGATCTTATTGTTCTTTTACACCCATTTTCATGCAAGAAAGAGTACAAAATAATTTCAATGAAATGAAAAATATTGGTCTTCCATAAGTATCTGTTATTATTTGGAAGTCTTTTTTCTATCTTTTCAACATCTTTAATGACGCCAAGGACCTTAGCATAGCACATCTTATTTTTCCTCAATGTTTCAAGCATTTTTTTTCTTACTTGAAACCATCCATGCTCATCATACCCAAGTGATTTAGCAATAACTCTAAATCCACAATTTCCATCACCAACCAGGTCCCAAACCCCACCCAGGAACTTATGTAAGTTCTCAGGTATTTCATTGAGGTAATTCACTTCCTAAAATCAAAAATCAGTTAGCAACAATTCAAATCTCATTAAAGGAATCACCACTCACCAAAGATTGGCTTCTGTTTGAATCCTCCATTGCTTCTGCTTCATCCTTTGAAAAGGAATCTGATTCAAACAGCACAAAATCCAATGAACTTTCATTCTCTTCCACTGGGCTATGAAATTCAGATGAAAATCCATCCTTTCACTACAGAAATAATTACCCCATTAGTTCATTAAACCATAAAAATTAACATTTCTCAAAATCAAAGACTTACTGTCCTTGGTATTTCTGTTCCCCTTTTAAATTTTTCTTCAGTCTTGTCCTCTGAAGTATGAGATTCAGATGGAGAGCCATCCTTTCACATCAGAAATCATTTTCCCATCAGTTAATTAAACAATAAAAATGACCATTTCTCACTCAAAAGAAAAGAATTAATGTCTTTGGTGTTTTGGGTCCCCTTTTAACCCTTTTTTTCTTCTTAATGGCTCTTTTGAAATTCTCAAATTTTGAAATTTCATGACAGGTTGCTTTCAGCTTTGGTTGACCGCGGCTTGAAATTAACACCTTTAGCTCAAGCCTTGGCTTGGAAATCAAAGCCGCTGTATTCTTGATTGTTTACCTTAGAATCTCCAACCTAACTTCTTTAGCCTGTTCCCTATACATGGAATTCCACTTGTTTGAAATTTATATTCTTCCTCAAGCCCTAGATTGGTTTCAAACTGTCAAAACCAAAACAATTATCAATTTGTCAATCCAATAGTTAATCTCTCAATCCAATAATTTTTACCCTTCAAAAAACCCCACTTCCTTCATTGGAAGGGTCATAGTCTAACTGTAACTGAGATTAAACATCCTCAGCCACAATGGATCCTCTTGATGCTAGCATTTCACCTAAAATGTGGGAAAAAGGCAAGTCCATTGATTTTGAATATGACTTGGAGCACACCTTGCCAGCATTATTGCACTTTAACTTCTTGAATTTTTCCCAAATTGGTTTAATTCCCTCAATTGACAATTGGTAACCCAAAGTTAATAGTTCTGTTGGAATACCTGTTCCCATTATTTGGGAGTTTTTAAGTGCTGCATGGACTGATTGAATTTGACTTTCAAATACCCAAGACATTGTTTTGTTTCCAAATTCTGGGTAGACACAAGTCCAAGCTGTTAAAACTGTCTTTTTGATAGGGAAAATTTTCTTTTCCATATACTTGAGTAAATCCTTGCAGTCTTTCAGGAAACACTTTATACAAGTTTCAAAGTGAGGACTCCCAGTATATCTCAATATAACAAGCAATAAATTGACATACTTTGAGTTTCACATCATTTACTTCTGCCTCCCCCTTGGTTTTAGAGGCCCTATACTTGGCCCAAAGAGTCATCAAACTTTTCCATCCTTCCTTGCCATTACTGAAGCACACTTTACAGTTTGCTTGGATGTTTTTAGACAAGTTCCAGGAGCACAACTGTCTGGATGACTCAGGAAAACTGTTTTTAATGGCACAAATAAGATCTTTTTCACGGTCCATCACAATGAATTTTGGAAGCCTCTTGGGATCATAAGCCAACTCCTTTAATGCATTCAACACCCAACTGTAGAACTCATATGTTCCTTTTGCTATAAAAACAAAAGCCTTTTTAAAAGTCGTTTTTTGGAAGTCATTCCTACAAAATGCAATAGAGGGATTTTGTACCTATTTGTTTTATAGGTACAATCCAAAAAAGCAATATGATGGTATTTTTTGAAAATTTTTATAGACTTAGGATGAGCCAAAAAAAGGGCCTCTAAGTGACCCTCTCCACCAAATATTGACCTGGAAACCCGCTGGTATTCCTGGAGCATTTCCAATAGAGCATCCATAACACCTTTCCCATCCATTTCTGCAAGATTCACCTTTTGCTTAGTGTTTTTTTCTTTTTTCTGTTCATATTTTGTAACCAACAAATTTAGTCAGCTTTATTTCTATGTTACTGCTTTCATCATCCTATTGTTCCTGACTCAGGCCCCCTCTGGGGTCTCTCTAGTTGTCTTAAACCTGCTACCTTAGGCCCCCTTTGGGGTTCTCTAGTTGTACATAAATACTGGTCCTTCCCTTGGACCAGGAATGAAACCCATCTGATTACCAGACAACTAAACCGGAGTGTCCCTTCCTCCTCATTGGATCAGTTTAACTTGACTATACAAGTATTACCCCTTCCCCTTTGGTTCTTTGTAGCCTCATCATTTCCTGTTTATCTCTCTTTGGCATCATAGCCTTCCTTCAACTCTTCACGTTTAAAAGCCAAAATCTCATCCCACTGAGCTATCCAGTCAACTTCATTGTTCCAACTGGTTTACTTATCATTATCATCTTGAACTATCCACACTATCATCCCTCCTCAATATTGCCATCTCCACCATCCCTTCTCTCAGGTTTCCCACCTCCATCAAATCCATTTGAGCCAAACTGATCAACTTCAAACTCTACGCTTGAGATCAATCCCCACCTCTTCTCCTTCTTGGCCCTCAATCAGCAGTCCTGCCCTCTCCCTTATTGCTTCCTCATCTCATTCCTCTTCTTTGGCATTCCTTGCTTCTTCAAAATTACAACTTCAATCCTGAAATTTCTAGCTTTCAACTTTGATTTCTACATGGCCCCTTTGATCCTACCGCCATCAACCCAACCTCTATCTCTGCAGTCCAACTATCCCCCAATCCTCTCATCACCTGGATTCATTGCCTATCCTCTCACTACCCTATCCTTGCGCTATGCCTGTAACTCCCCCTCAATCAATCAGCACGGTGACAACCGTCCTGCCAGAAAATTTGATCAGTGCTGGCCAAGGGCCCAGTTTTACAATGTACGGCCAATCTGGCTTGATCGAAGAGAAGACCAAAGTTTTATTCATTCCAGACGTGAATGCGACTGCTCACGGCAGAACTGACAAATCAAATCACAACACAAGTTCCCAAAGCATGGCTACAAATTATCTACCGCCCAAGCTGACACCTGCAGTTATCCACTCAAGCACCCTAGGTTCAACAGCCTGTCTTGCCTTTGCCTTCACAACTGCCCTCCCTTCCTGGTTCTTGTCCCTCAACTTCCTCCCTAACTCCTCCTCTCCAGCTCAGAAGAACCTTGCCCTTTGGGCACTCATCCTTGCTACCGCCATCCTTGGTCTCCTCCTTGGTCTGTCAATCAATTCTCATCATTGAATCTGATTTGGCTATCATCTCCTATTCCTCCAGGAGGGTTATGCCCTTGGCATATCAATCCTCATCCTATGCAACCAAATTGCAATACGTATTGATTACCTTTGATGGATTGTTCTCCTTGTCATCCTCCTCCTCTTTGCCCTTCTCACCATCTTCCTCATCCCATTTATTTCTCACCCTGCCGCTTGTGCCACCTCCGGTTTATTCTAAGTCTTTCTAGCCATTGACCTATTTGTCAACAAACAACGCAGCATGAGCCGTGGAGTCCGTTTTTTCTTTGATCATAATCCACATCACTCTAAGTATTTATTGGAGTATCATCCCCCCGTCACAACTCGCGTCTTTCTGGCCCTTAGCTGGGGCTGCATGATCCCAGGATGTTGAGAAAAACACATTCATCAAAAACCCTCAAGTTCCGACTGTCTCTGCCATCTCCGTTGGGTCCTCCAAAAACCCTTCCCTTTTGTCCATCATCACCAAGCAGCCTATCACCCAGTCCTCCCCGTTCCCACATGAATTTGAATCTCCCTCTAGCTCTGAGCATAGGAACAGGACCAACTCATGTGATACTGGGTTGAGCGCTATACCTGAACTCACCAAGCGTAGCACTAGTCTTGTAGATGGTAGTCAAAGTCTCAGTGCTAATGGCCAAAGTAGTCTTGGGATTTTCAACAACTCTCACCGGTATCTATCCAATTTGATGTACAACTCTATCCATAAAAATACATTCTCCTCCAAGCATCATCCTAAACCCTCTCTGCTCCATCAATTTGCTTGATTGAATCTTCAACTCCGTCTCATACACTCTCCATCATCATCCTACTCACCTCCACCCTTGCCTGCTCTCCCAACATCCTCTCCACCTCTTTGACATTGCTTGCAACATCAATTGCCTCCCAGCTTCCTACCTTTCAACCTTTCTCTTGAAACACCTTTGCGCCCTTGCTTGCGCCACCTTGATTGCTCTTTAACCTTGCTTTATTCCTCCAAGATTGTTTGCGCACTTCTCCTTGCTTCTCCGCTCCTCTCTAACTGTCTTGATGGCCACCTTGCTTGCGCTTCATCCGTGATTTCTCCAGCTGCTTCATTTGCCATCCAACTTCATTCCCCAATTCACCTCTGCTCTTCAATTTTTTAATCTACTACCATCATTCTATGAGGGGTGGTCCATTCATTTGGCCCGTTCTGTCACCCTTGCCATTCTCCCATTGCTCCTCCCGCTATATCTCTCCTTGATTCATCTCATCCACTCCTCATGCTACATCACTACTTGCTTGCTCCAATCCTCACGCTACATCACCACTTGCTTGCTCCCATCCATCTCATCCGCTTCATTGCTACTTTGCTACTTGCTCCATTTCCAACATCAATACACCCATCATAAATCTGATTCAATCATCATTCCATCCATCAACCATATCAACAACATGCAACTCTCATTACCATCAACAATATTCAATTCAACTTCAACAACATATCTATATTCCTTCTCATCTAGTATTGAACAGGCTGGTGTGTTTGAATCCTTCCCTTTTTTGTTCAATACTATCTTCATATCTTCCTATCTTCCACCCTCTCTCATTACCATCACCACATTAATTAAAATTAAATACTTTCATCACCCACCATCATCAAATAACTGTCACCACTCCATTCCAACTTCATCTCTATCATCATCACCATCACCATTACCATCACCATTACCATTACCATCATCATTACCATTACCATCATCATCATCATCATCATATCATTCTTCCCCATTCAGCTATACCAATAACCTCCTCATCATCATCATATCATTCTCCCAATTAAGCTATACCATTACCCTCATCATAATCATGATATCATTCTACCCCATATCATGCTAGGCAACTATGCCTGGGTTCCTTGTTGCTCCTCTTAAAATAGGCTATCATTCCCCATATCATGCTAGGCAACTATGCCTGGGGTCCTTGTTTTTCCTCTTAAAATAGGATTTCCTTCCCCATCTCATATCCTGACAAAGTGGTGTCTTGTCACTTCTTCCTCAAACTCTCATATTCTCCTCTCATTTCTCATGGATCCCTGGAATTTTTAATGGTCTCAAATTGGTTCCTAAATTTGTCAGTTAAGGTGGTTTGTTCTCTTTTTTCTGTTCATATTTTGTAACCAACAAATTTAGTCAGCTTTATTTCTATCTTACTGCTTTCATCATCCTATTATTCCTGACTCAGGCCCCCTCTGGGGGCTCTCTAGTTGTCTTAACCCTGCTAACTTAGGCCCCCTTTGGGGTTCTCTAGTTGTAAATAAATACTGGTCCTTCCCTTGGACCAGGAATGAAACCCATCTGATTACCAGACAACTAAACCGGAGTGTCCCTTCCTCCTCATTGGATCAGTTTAACTTGACTATACAAGTATTACCCCTTCCCCTTTAGTTCTTTGTAGCCTCATCATTTCCTGTTTATCTCTCTTTGGCATCATAGCCTTCCCTCAACTCTTCAAGTGTTATAGATAGTTATATTGTCAATTTATTCTCCACCATCAATCTTGCTCCATTAACTTTTAAGCTGAATCATATTGAGCACAGATTTCATTTGTTCCCTAAGTAAATCTAATGCTTGACCTGATATCCTCCTCAGTATGCACTGAAGGAATTTCTGATTGTTGATGATTTTTAAAGCCATTTCTAATGGAGAGATGCCACATGGGATCTGCTACTTTCCTACTTGCATGGATCATGAATTGACACCCAAAATTCCTAGTGTGAGTTTGCCTTTGAAATTTGGTGAGACATGGCCCTTCATAAACACCAAATCTGTCACAAGCTACATCAAAATATTTGTCTCTCCTCAAATCAAAAGTATTCAATGTGTAGCCATGCATGGCTGACAATTTGTGAAAATAAATCTTGGCTTCTTTCCTAGTATCAAAGGATCTCACAGGAGGAGGGTCAAGCAGTTCTGGGACCCCTTATTCACATAAGTATCTGTCAAGCCAAACCATTCTCAGTCAAATGACATATGAAATGTGACCCTCCACCTTGAGTCAATTCAAGTTGTGATGGAACATCTTTTTCCAGTTTTGAAGAAGCATCTTTTTCCTCAATTGAAACTCTAGATGAGGATGCCATTGGGGCTTCCAATATTTTGTTTTCCAACTCCCTACCTGAATCCCTAGATTCCACCAAAAATTATTCAAGCAAACCTTTAATTAAGTCCTTTAATGTAGCCTTGTTTAATCTGGGAGGGCTTGGGCTTGCCACTGTTCCCATAAACTAAAAAAAATCAACAGCAATTTAGTATTGCATGCAATTTTCAATCCAAAAACCCCAAAATTTTGCTCACTTTTGGCTTGAGAAAAATTAATTTTGAGAATAGTTAATTTAGGAAATGGTTGTGTGTTGTGTGTCAAGAGTTTTTGCCAATAGGCATAATTTTTGATTTCCAAGTTTATTTGTGGTCCTGTAATACTGACACCTAACCCAGTCTAACCTCAGCATCTAATCTCAGAAAACCCAATCTAACCCTCAGGAATGATCTACTTTCCAAGGAACTTCAACCTCAAGGCTCAGGAGACTTATATCAATATGTCTCCAGTAACTATATACCTCAGGATCTTCATGCAGTACATATCTACATATGGTCTAAGCTCATATATCTTGCAGATAGCCTCAATGGGCTTGCACATACTTAATCTCCCAGGTCTGCACATACTTAATCTCCCAGGTCTGCACATAATCTTAACTTATTAACTCTGTCTAACCCATACTATTTCATGGTTTATCCTTTTGAGAATCCTTATGTACATCCTCTTTCAGATTGTATTACATACTCTCTCTAATTAGTACATAGTTTCATGACCTCCATGGACACTGTATATCCTTCTGTTTGAATTCAAGTACAAGCTCAAATTACTTCCTCTTATTATTCTCTTTATTCTTCTATTTCTAATTTTATTTTCCATTTCATTTCTCCCTATGTTTCTTTATATATCTATGTTTCTTTATAAGATCTCTTCTATGTCTATCAACCTGCTGTTGCTTTGTCTATGAGCCTCAATCACCCACACGCGCGTCCTTCAAAATCAACCACTGCCAAAGCTCCCTTTCTGAAGTCCTGTGCGTTTACTTGAGCAGATAACTCTTTAACAATCTTCCACCATCAACATCAATCACCAGCTACAGTTGACTTCAAACTCCAGCTACCATTGACATCTGCTTTCAGCAATCACCACTGCTCAATCAGCTATCACTACCTCTCAAGCTTGTATCCTCACTAACATCAAAAGTCTTACACCTGATTGACTCTCTCTCTTTCATGCTCATCCATTCTTTTATTTTCCTCCATAAATGCCTTTGTCTAGTAACCACTCTATCTGGTCCTTTTCAGGTTTCTACTCATTTCAGTCTCTTTTCTTTAATAACTCCTTGCTGAATTCAAAATTTCCTTGTAAGCCTGTTAACCCTTCAGATTTCCAGTCCCAACAAAATCACTGGACCAGATAGGCTCTATTTCCAACTCAGAAGAACAACCCAACTCATCCAAGCTCAACATTGCTCTGTTGAATGAATCAAACTTACCTTCTTGAAGTTTCAGGATCAAGAGCTACCTTTGCAGGAAATGAATCCTCAAACTCACCTTTTAACCCCCTCCATCACCTTTGACTTCCCCCCAAAAGAAGAAGGTGTTTGAAGCCGCGGTCATAATCATCCAACATCTTGGTGAATCTGCCTTTGAATCCATTGTCAATGACAACAACAATGGAGATCCCCATGCCATATGGAAGGCAATCCTCAAAAAATCATGGCCGCATCTGGCTCAACTTAATTTGCTATCTCTTCAAAGGTGATCTGACAACCTACATTAAGTACTGTAGAAAACTCATGAAAAAACTCACAGTTTTGCAACTTGAGGTTCCTCCTAACATTCTAAGCTACACTATTCTTGACAAACTTCCCAGCTCATTCTATCACATTGTCAATTCTCTGATTCTCAACAACTCTCTCCTTCAAAACCCAACTGGTATCTTAAACAAGCTTTGCAAAGTCATTCACCTTGAATCTTCTCATCTACCTGATGGCAACAGGACTCCTGATGCAACCCCTTCTGTCTCAATCCACAAGTCCACAGTGAAGAAAAGGCCCAAACATCCCTTTTCCAAAGGACACCACCATCCCTTTGCCAAGCACCCTGAAAGCAAATTCTGGTTTGTGCATCCCCATCTCAGACCCAACTGGAACAAAAATCCCTCTTCCAACCTCCACTCTGCAATTGAAAGCTCAACTGCCAGAAATGAAAGCAACTCTAAGAGCTCTGAGCTCCACTTCAACACTCAGATCTTCTCGTCATCTAATGGAAGATACTCCAACATTCCTGTTCCGGACTCTGGCAGAAGTCACCATAGAGTTAACAACCCCCAGTTTATGTTTGATTGTAGGCCCATCCACCTTGAAGTGGGAACTGGCTCCCCTAACAACTCTCTCACCGCTACACATTTGGGCTCAGATAAGCTTATCAATCATCTCAGCTCAACTATCATCCTGCGGGATTTTCCACTCATCCCTTCCATTAATTTGTGTCTCATCTCTCTCACTAAACTGAATTCCTCTAAGGCAAATTTCTCCAAAGTTGGATATTCAGGATTCTAGGTGAATCTGGACAAGATCAACTTTGTTGGCACCACGTACAAAAAATTAACTGAGCTCTGTGGCACTAAATTCCTGCAATTCAACCATTCCACAATGCTTCTCAAAGCCCCAGACAATCTTTGGCATCTGTGCCTTGGTCACGCTAGCCACTAATCCCTAAAGACCCTCAACCTTTACTCCAAAGGTCCCAATGTTCTGACTACCACTTGTCAGATCTGCAAGACTTGCAAGCAAGTCTCAACATCCTTCAATCACAAATTTAAAAAGATCTCCGGTATCCTTGAAGCAATCCGCCTGGATGTTGTTGGAACTTTCTCCATCACCTGTAAATCTGGCTTCTCCTACTTTCTTTCCCTCATGGATCAATTCTCTGGATACCAGTCTGTTGCTCTCCTCAAACAGAAAAGTGAGGCTTTTTCCACAAGAAGGATTTTGTGGCGTGGGCCAAACATCAAACTAGCCACACTGTAAAGCTTTTTATCTCCAATAATGGCAACAAATTCATCTCCTCCAACCTACACTCCCTCTGTCTCAAAAAGAGAATTGTTCAGCACTTTTCTCCCCCTCACACTACTCAACAAAAAGGTCTTGCCAAGAGATCAAACCACCTCATTCTGGAGAAGGCTTGATGTCTTCTGAATCAAAGCAAATTTCCACTGAAATTTTTGGATGAGGCCATCAACACTGCCACCCACATTCTCAACCTAATCCCTTTGAGGTCCCTTGGCAACACTGTTCCCTAAAAAGTTTGGAACAACCAATCATTTAACCTCAACTGCTTACAACCATTGGGACACGCCTCTTTTGCTTTAATTCCCAAGGCCAATTGCACTTTCAAGCTTCTCCCCACCAGCAAAAGAGCTTTTTTTCTTGGGTACGTGAATGACTTTTTGTCATTCAGACTGCTAGATCTGGACTCCTCCAAAATCTTCATTTCCACAAACACCTCCTTTGAAAAACTTTCCTTTCCCTCTCCATCTGGTTTCAAATCATCTCCCTGCTACCCCAGCTCCAGCCTCATGCTGAATCCATGCTCTTCTCTCCCTCCTCCTACTAACAATTCTTTTATTGCCTCCCCTGCTGTCCCTTCTCACGCTTTCCCTTCTTCTGCTGTTGTCCCTCCTGCTATCTCTCTGTCTGCACCTGAATCTTCTTGTGATTCTCCCCATTCTACCACTTCATCTGCTGTAAATATTTCTCCCTCCACCTATCAACCGTCTCACAACAGGCTAACCCATGGGAATATCATTCCCCATCCACAACGTCCTAACTCAAAAATAGGATTTCCCACTATCTACCTCATTGTTGACAATAACTATTCCAATCCCACCTCAGTTCAGGAGGCCCTCAGCTCCAAATACCAAGAGGAATGGCTTGAAGCAATGAAGCACAAGGAACTCAACAGTAACTGGCTTATTAACTGTGGCTTCCATAAAAGCAAAGCTGATCAATGTGTCTTCTGGAAGGACACCACCTACCTCTACATTCATTTTGACAATATTGCAGTATTCAGCAACCAACCAGAATTCTTCATTGGCCAGCTTAGCTCCATGTTCAAAATAAAGAGTTTGGGACCGGCCTCCTTGCTGCTTGGAATGAATTTCAATTACCTTTCAAATGGTTTCCAGCCTTCCCATAGCTTTTACATCAATCAAGTCTGTGCTCAATACCCGCTTCCACCTCACAAATTGTTTTTAACTCCCTTCAAACCTTATGGCAAGCTGTAACCCTCAAGCAAGGAGGACCATGAGTAGTTCCTCCAGTTGGGCACCAACTAAAGGAAAATTGTTGGGGAGCTTAATCATATCAGCACATGCACAAAACCCAACATAACTTTTGCCGTAAATTACCTGGCCCAATTCCTTTCCAAACCCAATCTGCACCACTTTCAAGCAGCCCTGCACATCCTGCAGTGCCTCCAGCACAGTTCAACCTATGGGATAGTTTTTGAGTCCTCCTCCTCTGCCTCTCATCTTGAAGCGTATGTTGATGCTGACTGGGTGACTTGTCCTACCACCAGAAGGTTGGTCTCTGGATTGGTTGCTTGCTGGCTCAGAAGTGTCATCACATGGAAGTGCAGAAAGCAACCCACCTTATCCCTATCCACCACTGAAGCCAAATACAAGGTGCTGGGCAACACTATCAAGGAGATGAGCTGAGTGAAATTGCTCATGAGAAGATTTTTGCTGGAGAAGCGGCTAAACCAGCTACCATTTATGAAGAAAATGAGGGTTGTATTAAACTACCTCTCAACCAAGCTAACAATACTACTTTCCACACAAAGCATATGGAATTGCACTTCCATTATGTTCACAGCAAAATCCTCAAGAATGCCATCAAGCTTCAAAAGGTATCCTCCAAAAGGAACCTTGCAGACTTTCACACCAAACTGGTGCCCCGGATAGCTCTTTGCCCAGCTTTGAACACTCTTGATATAGCGGAATAATTTGAACAAGGGAGGCTTTTGGAATTCAAGTACATGCTCAAATTAATTCCTCTTATTATTCTCTTTATTCTTCTATTTCTCATTTTATTTTTTATTTCATTTATTTCAATGTTTCTTTATCTATCTATGTTTCTTTATAAGTTCTTGTTGATGCCTCTCAACCCGCTGTTGCTACATCTATGAACCTCAATCACCCGCACACATGTCCTTCAAAATCAACCACTGCCAAAGCTCCATTTCTGAAGTCCTGCGCATTTACTTGAGTGGATAACTCTTTAACAATCTGCCACCATCAACATCAATCACCATCTATGGTTGACTTCAAACTCCAGCTACCATTGACATCTGCTTTCAGCAATCACCACTGCTCAATCAGCTATCACTACTTCTCCAGCTTGTCTCCTCATCAATATCAAGAGTCTTACACCTGATTGACTCTCTCTCTTTCATGCTCATCTGTTCCTTTCTTTTCCTCCATAGCTGCTGTTGTCTAGTCACCACACTATCTGGTCCTTTTAAGGTGTCTACTCATTTCAGTCTCTTTTCTTTAATCACTCCTTGCTGAAATCAAACTTTCCTTTTAAGCCTGTTAACCCTTCACCTTCAACCATACTGTCCCAAATTAGACAGACCAGACCTGTAACCTTGCCCAATGTAGAAGCAGCCTAACCCAATGTTGTAGCATACCTGATCAGCCCTCTCTGTTACCTAGACTATTCCCATGACATAACATATGTAGTCTGAGCCCTAATCACTTGTACCTCTGTTGTAGTTCCAACCTCTTGTCTATTTAAACTGGCCTCCTCTTCCTTCTTCCTGATTGTTCCCCAAGAAATGAGTTTACTACTTCTTACTAGGAATCCATCCCAGAAAGTGTCAACAGCACCCTATCTTCAATTCAGTCCTACTCTGCTCCTTGTAGCACTTTCTAGTATCCTTGCCCCCAAGACATGTGGTCCAAGGGTGCCTAATGTTAGAATTCAAAATGTAGTTGTGCACTATGGGATTTGAACCCATGACCTCAACATTCATGAGTGATGCTTTAACCACTAAGCTAAGTGCGCCATTGCCAGATGGGCCATTGTGCCTGTCCACTCAACAAGGGTTTGCTTGGATCTAGCTGTAAAGACCTGATGTGTTGTTTGACAATGCTGTTCAGGCTTTCAGTACCCAGACTTAGAACCCTTGGGTGGCAGTCTGCATAAGAGCAGATTTGACTCCAACACCTAGGTACCCCAAATCCCCCCTCAAATGGCCCATTTGGGGGGGGGGAGTGGCCCAAAAGGGCCAGGAAAACACGTGCAACCCCGGCTTGCAACTCATGCATCCCCCGGGGGTTGCAAATCCTCAATTGCAAGCCAGAATAGGGTTGCAACTCCCCGATTGCAACACAAAATGGTTCGAAAACAGGGGTTTGCGACCCCCCGGGGGATGCGCAAGTCGCTAGCAACCTGGCTCGCTCCTTGTTGGGCTGTGATTGGCCGTTTGCAACCCGTATGGGTCGTGAATGGCCATTCACGCCCGTTTGCGACCTAAGGGTTGCACATTGGCCATAGTAGCTAGATACTAGGATTATTGCCCCAAATTTGGGGAGGAGCATTTGTCTGGTGTAAGCTTTTGCCCGGCGTAAAAGCTTAGGGATGCAAGAGGTGCATCCTTGAGGTTGGGAAATGAATAGAGGATGCAGGACCGAGGCAAACGACGCCGGTATTTATCAAAGGCGCAGGACCCAATATTTTTAGTATATAGTAGATAGTACCTTTGACTGAGAGAATGAAAGACCATGGATCCTAAGATCCCGTACACCTTTTCCTCAAACAGAGCGCAAAGTTCAGAATAAGAAATGATGAGCGTTTGGTCAGCGCCTTACTTCGGATGCAGAAGAGGTAGTAGATTTCAAGTAGCGGCTTGTATGAATGCTGTTAGAGTCTTCGACGATTGAGATCGTAAGAATGATAAGAAAATGATTCACTATGGATCTGGTACACGTGCTGAATACTTCTATAGCTGAATGCCACACCCTACGTGTATAACCTTACACCTTACGTGAATCATGAAACTTGTTTGGAGGGTTCGCTCCTGTCTTAGACAACGGACTGAATAGGGCATCATTGTTGAGGTCTTGGTAGAGTAGCCTTGATTGTGCGCTGGGCGTTGGTGGTTCATCTCGCCAGAATTCAGTCCTACGACTCGATTGCTCATCCTTGCTTTCTCACAAGCAGGGGCAGGGGAGCATGTGAAGAACTCGACGAGTTCTTATTTCAAATTTAACAAGGTGGACCATGGTTTCTAGAAAACGGAAATTGCAACTAGCGTATCGAGTTCTTGTTAATTGGTGCCGGTCGCAAATAGTTTTTATCTTGAGTTGTACTTGAGTAAGGCTAAGTCTACAAGAATATCACCATGGGCGAGGTGTTCAATACAAGGAAAAGAAAGGATATTGATAATTAATTTGAGACAAAGTCTCGGAAGATGGAAGACTGTAAAGGTACTATAATAAAGATCCTCCATAGAGGATCCTAGATGAAGTTTAGCGACCGTTGTAATAAGGGGATCCTATGATTCCAAATTTTACGCAAACGCGAATTCGTTATAGAGTGTCAGAATATGGCCCGAAAGAGAGCCAAGACCACCAAAATGCAACCCACGTAAGACATCTCTAAGCTGAATCAAAGCGTAAAAGTGAAATAAAATCACTGAAGCCAGACATTAGAATAGATCTGACTTCACAGATACAAATCAGTAGAACAGAAAACCAAAAGAAGATTCAATAAGACTCAATGAGTCCGAGAGGTGAGAAAGACAACTCACCAGATTTGACCAAGCTACCGACAATCGCTAACGTCGATTGTGACTGCACATGACATCAGAATAAGAAGACCAGCGAGATACATGAGATGCACTGATGTCCTAACGGCTCTCCGTCCACCTTAAAAGGCCTCGCCATGTTCACGGCAATTTGTATGTTCCCATTAACTATTTTCGCAGACACGTTGTTTCTTACCTTCAAAAGCTTCTACAATCCAGCCTCATTGTCTCAAATAAAGAAACAAAAGAATACGAAATAACATCCCATTTCCTTCTTTGTTGAAACTCTCGGAAAAGAATCCCACAAATCCTTCCATCATCTTTGCCAAATACGAAAGTCATAGTCACCATATCCTCCTATAAAACCTTTCATAGAGAAGCTCATACTGGGTGAGGACCCCCAACCATTTTGACTTTGACGCGATTCTGGGGCACTGGGAACAAAAGTGGCAAAAAAAACTTATACAAACATACGCAAAACAACGGTGGTAAGTGAAGTTGCTAAAGACCACTTCAAGCTGCAACCTGTTGATAGAGAATTATGAGAGTGTATGCACATGAGCAAGTAAAACGCCGCGCCACTTATCACACTTGAAATTGACTACTCTTCCATCCTTCTTGCTGTGGTAGTGGTTAGTCCTCACCGACCTCATGTCATTTCCCTGTTAGCATCTAATTCGTTGAGCCGTATGAATCTCAACTTCTCAATCATTGGATTATTTTCGTAGGTTAGCCATACAAGCATCAAGCAGCGAAGAGGTTTCCAGCCGTGGTTTGGTCGCAACCTTTCCGTGAACTTGTATTATCGAATTTCCCTAACTTTTGTCGACATATATTAGCCCCTCCTTATCGACTGAAAATTCCCGCCGGTTGCATTCGCACCTCGACTTTCCTTCAAACTCTCGGAAGAATAATATGAAGTTGAAACCCATGAGGGTTTTCAAGGGTACTTTGTTCGAGTCGCCGCAACCCGCTTCGGAAACCGCTCACTCTGAGTTAGAAAAAAGAGCTATAAGAAAATTAGATCTATTGTGCGGAAAATCCTTTACCTTTCAAAAGAACACACCGAATGCTGAAGCAAGCCATCTCTATCTCTAGACTCATGCCCACGTTGGGGATTTTCTTTTTCTTGAGTTTTTTGGATCGCTCAAATCTTGGTGCGCGCATCTAAACTACTGCATGAAGTCTCTGAGTCGGAAGCTCCATCTAGTTTGCCCTGATTTGCGTGATACACCTTCATTCTCAAAATCACGCAGGAAACGTCAAAGTTATCGGTAAGGTATTTTACAGCACCTTTTCTGGTTCCAAAATCACTATGAGGAGATTACTTCATATTCAAAAGACAACAAACATCAGGGCTCGAGGGGGATCTTCACATGACCGAGCATGATTTCTCTATGCTGATCACTTTTACCTTCATGTAAGATTGAGTTTGAGCTAGAAAGCGCGGATCGCTCTTAGTCATTTGATAAGATGTGATGCGAATTCTAGAAGTATGGGAGGCCTGACTCTATTCCTTTTTATTTTTCAGCCCCTACATCGTAAGATATCCTGGTTTCATCAACAAATAGTTGATTTGATTTCATGAAATTAAAACGAACTTTTTTCCGACAGTTGGTAGAGTACCCCTCGAACCTGATAGTGAGCTGTTAAAGCTCCTAGGATATTGCAAAACGATACCAATACCATTCCTTTCCTCTATTTCTTGTTTTTCCTCATAAATAGCTGAGGAAGGTAGGCGCTGGGGTATACCTACCTTTCCTGGTTTTTGCCTGGGGCCTGATAACTTGCCTGCAAGGTTTGGCCACAAGGTTAGTCAATTCCTGTAGAAAGTTACTTCGAGGTCTCTACATGTGGTTAGAAAGTATATTTATTTCTTTTTTCTTGAATTTTTTTTTCTACACAGCTATCACGGTTTGCTTGTCGCTAGGTGAGCAAAATCAACTTCCTCAAAGAGCAATTTCTCTGCCTTCGAGCAGATTTGAGGACATGAACAAAAATTTGACTAAAGCTCTCTTGACGATGTGGCAAACTACTTCCAGAGTATTTTTAGGATTGGCCGAAGGTTCGTATTTTTCCAATTCATCTATCCTCAAGTTAGGGTAAATTTTTGATCTGGATTCGTTTCTGACCGCAGGAGGATTATATCCAGCAGTTTTGCTCTATCTATTAAAGTTCTACACAAGGTATGTCAATATATCCTGAATCCACACGATCGAGTCATGTAATTTTGACACGACTGAAAATAACTTCTTTGAAACTGTGTTGTCTCATTTAGGAGAAGGATCCAGCTCAGAATCGCTCTTTTCTTTTCCAGTATTTGCTTATCCGGAGCAATGTCGGGATTATTGACTTTTTCCATCATGAAAATGGACGGATATTTGGGTCGCAAAGGTTGGAGTTGGGTATTTATAGTCAGCCTGCTGACGATCCTATTCACTCCAGATCTCAAAGATATGACAATTGAATCATTATAATCATGCTTGCTGCAATGGAAATTCTATTTTCCCCTGCGGCGCACAGATTGAAGGGTTTTTCAGTTCGATTTTCGGTATAATGGGCTTTTTTGTTCTACCATCAACCCTCGAAGACGCTAAACTGCTGAACCATGCCGAAAGAAGGTCTTAATTTTTCTTCTCTTTAAGTCAAAAGAGCAGGGACATTCATTGATTCTCTCTGGGCGAATTTTTCACAGTGCCATCGCCGCTGGATTAAAGCAAGAGAATTTCAATTTTTTATCGCACGGCCCCAGCGCAACTGGCAGTTCGCCTCGAAAGTCCATCAGCTTTCAGGCTTGGCAAGCTCTGAAGAGCCCTCATGTAGTTCTTATGAGCCTAGCAAAGTTCATGAAAGGAGCTAACGGTTATAGCCTGGGATATTTCATACCTACTCGTCAGTCTTTGAGGACAAGCTTCAGCCGCCCTTTCAACCCTCGAGTTTATAAAACTGCACTAGATGGTGATGACCCGGAAAAATTGACCGATTAACTGAACTGGCTATTTGTTGAATTTACTTAGTCGTTAAATCTGTCAGTTTCTTTTGCTCAAACAGGTGTTTCTAAACAACTGACCCGGCTGACCGATAATTTTAATCTGCTTCAAACAGTTCGGACATTCGCCCTCGGGAACCCAACTTTTGACCAGTCCGTGAAATATGTTTAGTACTTTCTCACAAGCGAAACGCTTCAACACAAGTTGACATTGATTCCTACCTTCTCTCGTAGTTCCAATCTACGTTGTTGCTTTTTGCTACATAATACCTCTGGCCTATCTTGCGGACCGTTATCAAGCTCGTGGTATAGCCACCTGTGTTTGTACATTGTTATCACTTATTGGCTCCATTATCTTCTACGTCTCCGCGATACATAATCTTCGCTACGGGTCCTTGTTTATATCTTTGGCCGGATCTTACGGTGCCGTACCTTGTCTGAGCGCCTGGGTGGCGAACAATAGCGAGCCTTACGCACGCAAGGAGGTGGCTCTAGCCCTGGGCCCTTCGCTGGGTAATCTTGGTGGGCTGATGGCAGTTTGGGTAGGGGTTATTTTGACATTTTTTCGGCTTATAACTGCCATCGCTCCATTGAATAAACGCAAACTCCCCCCCTCTAATTTTGGCTAGATTTTCGCCGCCGGGCGTAAGCCCAGATACACCCTTCCAACCGTAGTAAGCATAATCTTGTGAGTGTGACATCGGTTGTGCAGTTTTTTTACCAGAAGGTCTTTTGGTATTGAGGGGCGTAAGATCGTGACTGATTGAACTCTTAATTATGAAATAGTTCTGTGGGCATTTTGCTCTGCACCATCTTGAACATGCTCTGGCTAGCCTACGCGGAGCGGGTCAAGGTTGCCAAGAGGGAAGAAATCCTGGCCAGATTCATGTCTCCCCTGGAGGATGCAGATGTCGAACCCAAATTCCCGGAAGATTCCAGGTATAGTTCGACTGGTGCGACAGCATCATACTTGCGAGCAACGGAAGCTTGGGATGAATTGGGTGATAAGCACCCAGATTTTAAATATTCATTTTGAGGTTGATGTAGCCTACTCATCTTAGGCGTCATTGCTCACTTTAGGATGTATGTACAGTCGATAGATAAAAGTCTTGGGACTTGTTGAACTAAATAAAAGCCTGAAGTTACTTTAATTTGTACTTTTAGATATTTCAGCATCTGTTGTTTACTTACAAGCAACACCTTGAAACCCAAGATTAACATTAACCTCGACAATCAGATTCTCTCATACTACATTCTCTTCTTCATGTTAGGCTATCTCCCTCCTTTTCGCTTTTATACTACGCAATCTTTATCTTCTTATTCAATTCTATATTTGTCTTACTCCTACATTTTCTATATCTTCGCTACTACGCTCTTGTTTTCTTCTACCCAAGTTTAGAGAACGATGATCTGTGAACCATCCGAAGGTCATTCCGAATGAGGCACCTCATCATTTGATCTCACATTATCGATTCACCCACCACATCATAATTTTGCATACATGGATTTGTGGGGGTCCTTCGTCCAAATTTATGGTAGAATGGCATACTGCACTCATCTCCAACCACATCACCAAGCAGCCAAAGTCACCTAGACAGAAGACGGCTTTCAGTTTATCTAGTATCTTTACTTAGTGTAGAAGCCTCCTTTTCTTTTTCTTTTTCCTTTTCCCCTCTTTTCTCTTACTCTCCGTTTCCTTCTCCTATTTTTAAAATATGTTTCCTTTACTCTCAAAGCTATAATATACACTTATTCACTCAAGTCCACAACTATCCTACACTATATACTTATTTGTGACATGTAGCACTTTCACTTGTTCCATATGCTTCATTGACA
>CM062619.1:45134822-45137322 GCA_025617555.3 Puccinia polysora | reverse complement strand
CACAACACATCACAACACAACACAACACATCACAACACAAAAAAACACAACACAACACAACACAAAAGAACACAACACAACACAAAAGAACACAACACAACATAACACAACACAACACAACACAACACAACACAACACAACACAACACAACACAACACAAAAGAACACAACACAAAAGAACACAACACAACACAAAACAACACATCACAACACATCACAACACAACACAACACAACACAACACAACACAACACAACACAACACAACACAACACAACACAACACAACACAAAAGAACACAACACAACACAACACAACACAACACAACACATCACAACACAACACAACACAACACAACACAACACAACACAACACAACACAACACAACACAACACAACACAACACAAAACAACACAACACAACACAACACAACACAACACAACACAACACAACAAAACACAACACAAAAAAAACACAACACAACACAACACAACACAACACAAAACAACACACTCCAAACCTACCACAACTAAATCAAACCTCCTCAACCAAAAACTGTCCTCACTCCATTTCTCCCCCAATCTTTCTGGATCATGAACTCAAATCTCAAATTCTTTTTTTTAAAAAAACCTCCCTTTTCAATATGGCTCAACAAAACATCCACCCACTTTTCAGAACTGTCTCACCTGGCCCATCCTCCATCACCTCATCTAATCAAACTAGTGTTTCTACCCCTCTGTCCCTTTCCTCATCTAATCAATCTAATGATACCACTCCTCTGTCACCTCCTCCTGCACTATCATATAATTGAAAGGAGGGGTTAGTTGATGCTAGCCAATCATGGGCAAAGTCCCATGGATATGCCATTTCTACTAGAGTATCAGACTTGAAGAAAAATATCTCAATTTGATAAATACCGAGAAAATAAACCCAGTAAAGATCCCAAAAATTGCAAACAACAAGAATAACAAATTGACCTTTTACATTACCTGAAAATTTCTCCAAAAGATTAGGTCTCTGGCAGTTCAAATTTATATTTCCAAACCACAACCATTCCCCATCAGATGATCCTTCTACTTTTCCAATCCATAGAAGAATTCATGGAAAGAAATAGGAGATTGTAGAAAACTTAACCAAGGCTGGTGTTCCCCCATTAAATGTTTTAAATTCTCTTATAAAAAACTCCTCAAATCCAGTTCATAAAAACCTCATTACTATTTATAATAAAAGATCTCAAATCCAAAAAAATTATTTTGATGGAAAAAACCCAATTGAAGCTTTAATACTGGACCTCCAGAATTCTTCTTTTTTGTACAGAATCAGCAATATGGATGGAAAAATCACTTCTTTATTCATTTAAAATCCTGATTCCATTAAACTTCTAAAAACATTTCCTACTCTTTTCATGATGGACTGCACATAAAAAACAAATAAATTTGGGATGCCTCTTCTTCATATTGTTGGGGTAAAAAATTCTTCAAGAAATTTCTCAGTTGCTTTCTGTTTTTTATCCAAAGAAAAAAAAAGATAACTATGAATGGGCTCTCAATGAACTTCAGGAAATATTAGAGCATCAAAAACCCAGGTTTATTGTGACAGATAAAGAAAAAGCTTTCATTAGTGACATAGAAAAATTTTTCCAATGTTTTTAATAAGATATATAATTCTATGAACATCCAAATTCATGAAAGGGCTATTGAAGCCTCCCAGCTAGGTATCAAGAAGATCATTGGTTTGCCTCACTTTTGGGAGCATATTTCTGGAAGGATCAGCAATTATTCCCTGAAGACCATTCACTCATTCAATCAAGTCTCTAATGCTTCAACC
Source organism: Puccinia polysora (assembly GCA_025617555.3). NCBI lineage: Eukaryota > Fungi > Basidiomycota > Pucciniomycetes > Pucciniales > Pucciniaceae > Puccinia > Puccinia polysora. The sequence goes on along the minus strand of CM062619.1, from coordinate 45,135,497 downwards.
ACTTGCATCAACTGTGATTAATTTCCTTATGTGGGTATAAAATGTGTTCAAAAAGTCAAATCAGCTACCTTCAAGGGTGAAACTTTCCAAATTGAGGATTTCTATCCTGAATGGCATGTCAAACCCCCCTTTTTGGTAAGTTTCTTTTTTCTTTATACAAGTTCAAATGAATAAAATTCTGATTGATCTCTAACTTTCTTTATGCAGTTAACTGCCATCCGAGAATCAGCTGAAGAATAACCCAGCCTTGAACAGCCCTCATGATTAAACAATGAACATGGATATCTTACTGAATTGTTTGAAGAATTCAGGAAATTTGCACCTTGTGAAGAACATTATTATCTGGTTGAAAAACAGAAGCTTTACACTGAAAAGTATAAACTTGTTCTGATTCAAGAGCCCGATTCTACTCAAAGATCCAAAATAAGAGGAAGACCCAAAGGAGAAGAAAATAAGTTCAATCATATTTTTCAATCCTCAAGTAAAAAGGATCCATCTGGATTTGAATATTTAGAAGCAAAAAAGAGGAGAGGAAGGCCAAGGAGGAAATTTTCAACAAATTCAGTGGTCAGTAATTAATCACTCTTTGATAAATAAAAAAAATAGCTCATTGTTTTTATGTAATCATTCAGGTTTTGAGAAAGGGAAAGGGAAAAAAAGGGAAAAGGGAAGGGA